>JAEQBH010003624.1:0-545045 GCA_016808115.1 Tetrastigma voinierianum
TATGGCTTGCTGCAATAGGAGCTCATATGATGTCTGGAAACGTAAAAATTCAGTAGCCTCTCCTGCTGAAGGTGCTGCAATGTTTGCTGATTTTTATCAAGGCTTGGAACTTGCATAACTTCTTTGTTCGAACTCCAATTTTGGTGTTCTTGGTATCCATGTGCTCTTGAAATTTAGAATCCATACATATAAATCTTGTAGCTTCGAGGTGGAGCTCATATGATATCTGAAAATGTCAAAATCTGTTAGCTTCTTTTGTATGATTTTCCATAATTTGCACAATTCCACCAAATGGATGACCTGATCATAAGTATGAACTTTTAGAGCATTAGGGCCCTTATTTAACGTAAAAACACTAGAAAAACTAACTAAAGCATAGGGATAAAATGAGTATTTAAGATACTCATCATTTTACCAATCCAAACACAATCAAAGAGGGAGTTAGGAGGGTTCCTAACAAGCAAATTGGTGAATCCATACCCAAACTTAGACAAGTATCCATACCTTAATCTTTTTGAACTCTCCTCTAGATTTCCTTCTTCCTTCCTCTTGAAGTTTCATTATAGATCAAAAAGATGGCTTCTCCTCCTCTCTCAAATTTATACAGCTACTTTTGCCCAATGAGAAATGATCTCATTTCACTAAGACCAAATTTGGTCTTATTAAATCTTGTATAAGGCCTTGTTTTGGCCTTCCCTTTGGCTTTTTTTTTCATTTTGCATTAAGCCCTTCATTTCTATTTCATTTGCATAACAACGCACATTCTGCTTTGGCATATACTCTTTAACCGTTTATGACCTTAGTCCTTATTTCGACATTGCAATTTAACTTTGACTCTTGTATTAATTTCGGTTTTATTTTTTTATTATTTTTTCATAAAGCAGGTAAAATAACAAATAAATAAAATAAAAATTTATAATATATAATACTATAAGGTAAAATAATAACATAGAAGGTTATTTTTTGGATATTGCGATTCGTGCCACGGTAGGGTGGTGGAATCGGCCAAAATTTGTTTCCTATGTTCCTCCTCTTTGTAGTAGCCAAACTCTTGCAACATAGTGGTCTAAGGTGAACACGAGATGGGTTTTTCATCTATGAATATTTCGCATCGGTGTTGAAAATGGTGAGGCTTTTAGTTTGGATTTTTGGAATTTTGTTTTTAAAACAGTGGGAGTTGTTTAGTTCTTGAATAGCTGTAATAGCGAAAATGAAGTGGCAAATGGCCAGCTTTGAAGGGTTTAGGTTACTAGCTTGATAACATGGGGGAAACAAGTGTCCTCAAGTTTATATCCTGCGCATTATGGCAAGCAACCTATAGTCGAAGCCATACTTAGGATCTTTGTTTAACCAAACCTAACCTAAAAACCCTCCTATTTGGTGCTTACAGGGCAGCATCTCCATGGCCCTTTTAGTTTCAAAACCTAGCACTCCAACCTCATTTCGGTGGCTCATAAGACCATCTAAAGAATAGCAGTGCATCTAACAATAAGTATGCAACATGCCTAAAAGCATAGTAGTGATGGCCAAAGTAATGACATTAAATGATAGTTCAACCATAGTTTGGAAGATATGGAGCCATAAATACAGAGTACATGTAGCATTTTAAAACATGAGGACAGCACACAAGCGCCACAAACCAAGCTAGCAACCCTCAAATGTACAAAAGCTATAAGGCAGCCCGAAGCATCTCTTGAGTTGTCATCCTCGAGAGGGTGTTTGGCGCTTCAGAAAATGAAAGAAAGGAGAGAGAAGAGAAAAGCAAGCCACAAAACTGAAAATGCGGGAATGTTTACATAAAATGAAAAGTTGCGAAAAGATTGCTTAGGATTCTGAAACCATGGGGTTTATATAGGCCACCCAAAGTGTGAAAAATACAAGAAAGCCTAAAATATTGGCTCATACAAGGAGACGAGGAGAGTATCCTGACAAAAACGGGGTCGTTTGGCATTAATTACACAAAATTGATAGGGCGGGAATTTATTTGTGCGGAGAAATTTCGCTAGGATAGCGAAATTTCGCTAGCTAGCGAATTTAGCTAACTTCTTTAAAATTACTTGCAGAGATAAGCGAAATCACAAATTTTAGCTATGCCGCGAGTGAATTTAAGCTAGCTAGCGAAATTTAAGCTAGCCTAGCGAAATTTGTGAAGATAAGCGAAAATGGAGGAATTTCGCTAGGCACGGTGATTTTTCGCTATGTGCGAGAATTTTGCTAGCCTAGCGAGAGATTTCCCAATTTCATTTAGGATTGCAAATTTTAAGCTATGGTTGCGAAATTTTATGAATCCAGTAATTTCGTAATCATATGGCTGCAGGTTACTGTTCTTCCTTTGCTTTGCCCTGCACCTCTCTTTGCATCACTTTTCCATCATTTTGCCTTCATTTCTTTATTGCATCTTGGTATTTGTGGGGAAGTGGCTGAAAAATAGTTTCAATCTTCATGGCTCAGCACATATCTCGATATCGAACTCCCAGTATGCAAAAACCTGCAAAATAACCAAAAATAACCTCGAAATGGCATAAGTGATACTAAGTGGACCTGAACACCTCAATTGGCTCAATTGATACGATTAGTGCGCAAAAAGCACTCAAAACCTATCTCAAATAGGGCTCAAAATATCACTTTTTGGGCACTAATCACACCCCCCAACCGACGCGTTGCTAGTCCCTTAGCAATCTTTGAAAGCAAATAAGAACTGAGTATGCATTGATTTTTCTCGAAAAAGTTTATGGTTCAAAAGGTGTATGTACAAATAAGCATTACCTTTAAAATAAAAAATTGATACAGTTTGGCAAACATGAGAGAGGCAAAACCATCTGAAGCCAATTTGAGGTCAACATCGGATCCATAGTTTCCCTGACCTAATTTACACAAAGTCTAATGGTTCTTAATGTAACCGAGATTAGTCGATAAGTGCAAGTATCCCCTCACAACTAGCTCTGGCATGGCCTTAGGTTGTTGAGCAAGCCTAGATAGGAGCTACCTCTTCTTTCTTTATTCGACTACATTGTAGGGTGCAATGCTCAAGCTTCGATTTCACTTGAAAATTAAAGATTAGCGGGTCCCTTAGATGACTCGACCAATTAAGGTTTAGGGCATCGAAGCCAAAGGATCCTTGACCACAAACTCTGGAGCTACCGGACTCTCGAATGACCGAATTAAGCACCTGGTCGCTAAACCTACCCGTTCACCGTGTGGCAGCTCTTTAAGTCGTGACTCCGACGATTAAGCAGGGCATCGGGCTTGAAAGCTTCGCCATATACCCCTCGGACCAGGTGCTCGGGTTTCAAGGCAAGATGTCACGACTTTATTTTCTTTTCTTCTTTTCTTTTTCTTTTTGCTTTCTTTTCTTTTCCTTTTTGGAAAGCCACATTGGTCTTCAAATATGGGTAACCTGAGCTTATCATGGGTTGCCCCGACATACAAGTAGGCTATGCAAAGTGAAAGGAGGCAAATAATTTGACCTATTGGTACTGTTGTTAATCGTGTGCGATTGTGTGAATTAGCAAGGGAATGTTCAAGGTTGATAATCTTTGGAACTTGATTGACGAGTGCTTCCAAACATGGACTTGTTCTAGCAGTGGGTAACATCTGAGGTTTCAATTTTTCAATTAAAGAAATGATTCAATTGTCCAATTAAAGCAATTCAGTATTTCAATTGAAGACAAAACGGTTCACACAAAATGGGGACACAAAAAGATTTTGCAAAAGTAGAAACAAACTATATATAACATTATAGCTTTTGATATAGCAGAAATGGCTAGTACATGCATAACAAAAGCTAACATACAAAAATATCAGCCTACTATGGCTATTACATGAATCATATACCACAAGAATTAGTAGGCGAGTTGATAAAGGCGAGAAGCAACATGCAAAAACATAAAGAAACCTAACACCGCCTACATTTCTTTGTGGTGGTGGTGGAGTGCATGCCATTCTTCTTCTTCCTTGACATATCGGCTGGCTGTGGCCTTCTGAGCTCATCTCATTTGACGAGGAACACGTGGAAGACCCGGGTGAGTCATAATGCGCTGGAGCATGGACGACGGAGTCCTCACAGAGTGGCCTCATTTCGTCCGACCTCGATGGGTCTTTGCTGGGTAGCTCTTAATGAACATATAGCATCGTCCACCACTGCTTTATCTCTCGGTAGCATGAGCGTGCTGGCGAATCTTTGTGATGTAAATGATGGGCCGGGGGTATCGGTGAGAGCTGCTTGGTGAAGTAGGTAGAGTAGGAGATGGAGGAGAGCGATCGGGCCTTGGACTATCTCTCTCGGGCTCATAAGCACGACTACCTCATGTTGAGAATGCTCTTGCCTCTGGGCCGGGAACCTCCTCCCGAGGTCCTATTCTTTGGAGGGATAAAAGGCTCAGGCATCACCATCGCTCGCTCCATGATGGGGTTTGAGGGCACCTATCCCTCATCTCTATCAGGGCTCCTCGGAAAACCCAGTGCTTCGAGGACGCTGGGCCATAATAGTCTCGTGCGGTGGAAGACTCTCGGCTCAAACCCGAGGCCCTTACGGTGGACACTTGTCTTCAAAATGCATCAAGGAGGTCATCTTGGCTCGGAGGACTAAACCCGATTATCCCTCACACGAGATCCGTTAAGAAACCTCGGGATATCAGCCCCTACAGCGCCTGTAGTCTTTGCGGCGGGAAGAGGCGGTCTGAGCCGGATGATTGCGGCGGCATCGGGGCGGGGCCTCACGAGCAAGCGCTTGGTGTGGTGTCTCGGGCGGAATGCGGACCATCTCCCGGCGAGGTGGGTGAGACCCAGTCTCGATAACCCTCGAGATTGGCTGCTTGCGGTATCAGGGCCCCAACATTTCGCTAAAATATCTCTGCGCCTCTAAGCGCTCACGGGTGATCGTCTATGGTGAGCGAGAGCTCGGTGGACTAGGTGCTCCAGGGAGGTCGTAGATGGTAGGCGTAGAGACCACTCGGGGTAATATCTTGCACCGGCGTCATGGATAAGCGGCGAGGGAGTAGTGCTCGATCAGTATGGCCAGAATCCACTGAATCTGTGATCAGCCATCGTGCCCAGGGACATCATAGTCGTACGATGAAAGTCTACTGGTGGAGCGTACATTTCCGGGATGGGGTTCTGGCAGATAACGGCCTCGATCTGGAGGAGCGATAAGCGTGGTGATGATGTCGCTATTTCTTTGCTGATGTGGCTGGTGATGGTGAGTGCGGATGAGGATGACTGCGAGTAGAATGCGGGGTGCTGAGGCGGGTCCTCCTGGATCTGTTTGTGCCCAGTGTGGGCGAGAGGGTCCTATCCGTGATTTGGTACCTCCCGAACTTGAGGCTCCTCCCGGGGGCTGCCTCGAGGGTGGAGCGAGATGCAGGGTGCAGACCGGAGGTGGGCGGTGCTGCTCCTCTCGCTCTGGGGTACTGAATCTGACCCGTGGTCGGAGGCGGGACCCACCTCCCAATGCTGACCTGCCTGCCACTGCTTTGTGAATGCAGGAACAAAGCACGGGTAAGAGCTCAGCTATTAAGTAAAAACCGGGGAGCACTTCTTGAATGTGTCTTCTGCGGGCTTAGGGGCTCGTGGGCAGGAGACCAGGGCACGGCAGTGTGTGCAGCTGTGGCTCAATCAAGGCTCGGCAGTGGCGGTGCTGAGAGGCAGCCGGTGCAGGGCTCGTCGTCTCTTGAGCAATGGGGCGAGTGAGCAGACGGTGTGGCGGTCTTGGGAAGATCCCCGATGGCGGCTCGGGGTGCGAAAATGTGCGGATGACGGGCGGGTCATTTCGGGGGCTCGGATGTGGCGTAGCCTTGACGGGCTCAGTCGGGGCTTTCGGTCGTGCGGTCGGTAGGTGGTGCGGGGCGGTGGCGGTGGCTCACGGCGACCTGGTGACTCGTTCTGGCCCAGGGGAGGGAGAAAATGAAGTATTTGAAAACTTTTGGCCTCCCACTGGTTTTTAAATGAGATTAGAGACGTATTAGAAGGAGTCATTTCCACCTAATTTCATTTATTATAGCGAAATTTGAATAACTTCACCGCATATAGAATTCTCGACATCAAATTAAAATAATATCAAATATAAAAATTATTATATTATATTACACTATACTTAAAAATTTAACATGAGTAATATAATATAGTTACCTAAATTACTAAAAAATGAAAACTACTAAATTAGGAAACTTTAAAATAGCTAAAATTATAGAAATTGACTAAATTAAAATAAAACAAATTTATTGAGCTACGGTCGGTTTGAGAACACCCGAGCCGGTTCGATATCACGAGAATTACTCGAGGAGGGTCGAGGAGGATGATCTCCTCGGCCCGAAGCATTCTTTGTTTGAATCCTTGGTGTTTAATTTTCCATTGTTGGCTTGGTTCTCAACGATTGGATTGAGGCGAGAAGCGGTGCCTACGGTGGGTCTTGATGCTTAATACGAAACCTCTGCTTCACCTTGGTTAGCCATTTCTTGCATTTCACAGACTCGGCTTCTCTGCATCGATGGCCCGAGCATACTTACTAACTTATACGATTTTCATGTCTTCCATTAATTTGTGCTTGTTGTTCAAGTGGAATATGTTCGAGTTCCAATGTCATGTTGCCAAGGTGAAATTTGAATAGCTCGATAGGCAATTGATGATTGCATTGGCAGTGGCCAGAAATGGTCTTCCAAGGATGATTGGTACATGATTGGGCTCATTTGCAATTGGCTCAGTGTCGAGCACTACAAAATCTACCGGGTAGTAGAATTTGTCTACTTTCACCAAGACATCCTCAACTATCCCCTTAGGATCTTTCTCAGATCTATCGACGATGAAGATGTGATGTTAGTAGGTTTAAGTTCACCCCGAACCCTAGCTGCTTGTACGAGTACGGCGATGGGTTCTGCGGCTCCTAAATCGGCCCGAGTGCCTTGTCTATGCTAGTCCCACCTATGTTGATTGAAATTGTGGGAGATCCAGGGATCCTTATGTATTTGGCCCGGGTTCTTGCTTTGGATTATGCTTGACTTGTTCGGTTAAGTACCTTCTTTACGATACACAACCACGCAGTTATTGCAAAGATCGCGAAAATTTGCATAGGGACTTGTTTGATGATGTCAAAGAGGTATGTTAACCTTCACTGCTTATGGGACTTCTAAGATACCTGCTTGTTGGGATGCCTTCTTCTTGCCTCTGAAATGCTTGTGGAAATGGAGGTGGCATGCGATGCTTCGATGGAGTCCCTCCTTCGAAAAATGTGTTACGGCTCCCATTTCTTCTTCTTTTCTTTGGTTTCATATGAGGCTTGAGTGGGGTGATCAACCTCTTTCCACTCCTCGGGGTGATTATAGCCTTCCTCATCCATTCCCAGTGCTTGATGAACTACCTCATGGACTCCTTTTGGATTTGTGATGTTTGGAAAGGGAACCTTCCTCTATCCTGTACCTCCAAAATATTGTTGATCTTTGTGATTGAATCTTGCAAAGTTGTCTATTTTAAGTTAAGATTGCTCCCGAAGCCCCGTATTCTCTTGTTGATGTACTTTCTCTACGTTACCTTCGATCCTTTATTACCCAAATTGTGCATTGATCCTTTTGTTCTTCCGCAAGTTGCCAGCCGCTACGAGTGTCTCGCTTGTTATTTGGAGAAGTGGATGATGGTGGGCGTAGTTGAGATGAGGAGACAGCTGTGGTTTGGCACTACGGGAACGCACATAGGCGGGGATTAGGTTTCGGGGAGAGGTTGGGGTGATTCCTCAATTGGAATTGTAGGTGACATACCATATGGGGCGATGGGTTGTGGAGGCTATATTGACTGCGAAGCATTTGCATGATCGACGTCAAATCCTTCAACTGAAGGGCCGCGGATCTGTTTTATACGGGTGGCGGTGGATTGAAATTGGTGCATGGATTGGCTTGTCTGCGGGATTTTGATCCTTGCACACTTCATGGGTCGTTTGCGCCCCAGCTCCTCCACGCTTCCTAGATTGAGGTTGAGATTTTTGCTTTCATTTCCATATTCTCTGAAAGTGTAAAAATCCCTCCCACTGTGTCTTGAGGGCCTCATTTTCTCCGCCTCTCTCGGGTTTGGCTCATCTGACCCTTGGAAAGTTTCGACCACACTAGCCGAAATCCATGGCCTCATCGGGTTTTTTGCACCAGTCACCTCCGCACATAGTTTACATGATTCTTCATGCTGGTGCGATAGCGTCAAGTAGTGAAAACTTGCGGTTATAGCAGCGGGGATTGAGGTTAAAGGTCACCTACACTTGTAATGAGGATTACAAGTACACTTCAACTCATCATCGTAGTTTGGCACCATCCCCGGCCAGTGGCATGCATTTGTCGTGCCCACGGTAGGGTGGCGGAATCAACAAAATTTATTTCCTATGTTCCTCCTGCTAGCGTAGTATTCACTATGACATAGTGAGTCTAGGGTCGAACACGGGGATGGGTTTTCATCATAGTGGCTATCAGTGTTGAAAATGGTGAGACTTTTAGTTTTGGATTTTTGGAGTTTTGTTTTTAAACGTGAAGTTGTTTAGTTCTTTGAATAGCTATTAATAGCTGAAAATGAAGTGTGAAATGGTAGCTTTGAAGGTTTAGGTTACTAGCTTGATAACATGGAAACAAGTGTCCTCGGGTTATATCTCGCATTATAGCGAAGCAGCACATAGTCCAAGCCATACTTAGGATCTTTGTTTAAGCTATAAAACTAACCACAGAAACCACTCTATTTAGTCGACAAAGCTAACATGCATCCATAGCCTTTTTAGTTCAAAACCCTAGCACTTTCGACCTCATTTCGGTGGCTGGTAAGACCATCTAAAGAATAACGGTGCATCTAACAATAAGTATGCCTTTGTACCCTAAAGCATGGTAGTATTGGCCAAAGTAATGACATTAAATGATATTCAACCCTAGTTTGGAAGATATGGAGCCATAAATCTGAGTGCACGTAACATTTAAAACATGAGGACAACACCTTGCCCACAAAACCAAGCTAGCAACCCTGTGCTAGGCTATAAGGCAGCGAGCATCTCTTGAGTTGTCATCCTCGAGAGGGTGTTTAGCCGATACAGAAAATGAAAGAAAGAGGAGAGAGAGAAAAGCAAACCCTAAGCGAAAACTGCAGGAATATTTACATAAAATGAAGACTGCCAAAGATTGCTTGAGTTTACAAAACCATAAGAGTTTTATATGACCACCCAAAAGTGAAAATACAAGAAAGCCCTAAAATATTCATTTCATCTGAGGGACGAATTAATACACCATGGTCGTTTGGCATTAATTACACAAAATTGACGGGGCGGGGTACAGCTATGCGAGGAGAATTTGTAGCTAAAGCGAAATTCGCTAACTGTAATTACTGAAGATAAACGAAATCACAAATTTTAAGCTATGCACGATTAATTTAAGCTAGTATGAAATTTAGCTAACCCTAGCGAAAATTTGTGAGAGATAAGCGAAAATGGAGAATTTATTTAGGCGCGATGATTTTCGTATGTAGCGAAATTTAGTAGCCTAAGCGGTGCAATTTAGCTAGGATTGAAGTTTTGCATTATGGACTGCGGTGCATGATCGGTAGATTTTCGCGATCATGGCGAGCTGCTGGGTTACTTTGTTCTTCCTTTGCTTTCACGCACCCTCTGCATCACTTTTCATCATTTTTTCCTTCATTTCTTTTATTGCATCTTGGTATTTGTGATGGTGAAAAATAGTTTCAATCTTCGCTCATACATATCTAGAATAATGAACTCCCCAGGTATCTGAACACACCAAATAACGAAAATAACCTCGAAATGGCATGGTACTAAGTGGACTGAACACCTCAATTGGCTCAATTGATACGATTAGTGTGCAAAAGCACTCCAAGGCTTTACCTATCTCGAATGGGGCCTGAAATATCACTTTTTGAGCCTTGTCGATTACATGTTGTCTGGTTTGGGGCAATTTATCTAAATGGTGAAATGTATAGTGGTTGAATGCATTTCAAGACTATTCTAACATATCCTTTGACAAGTCAAAAATTTATCTATGCACCAATTGTTTTTGAACAGGTTGCAAACTAGTAATCAGATCATTGATTCCATTCCCAGTATTCATTCAATCTCAAAGAAACTTCTAATTGACTTAGAATTGATCTTTCTTTCAATTAAACAAAAGAATAAAAAATATTATTAAGTTCAGCTAGTTAGTTAGTTTAGACTCTTGAAAAATTGAAGTTCAAATAGTGAAGATCTTGAGTAGTTTGAGTACTTAGTCTTTAATTTTTCTTCTAGATCCCTATGGGAATGATATCTAGACTTTAAAATCACTTTATTACTTGTTGACCTTTGCACTTGCAGTATGAGAAACCAAGTTGAAATCTAAATAGTAAAGAGTAAGAAAAGAACATCAACAATTTGGCCTCAACACAATCACAACCTTTGCATCCTTACATAACTGTGTGATTAGTGAGGGGTGAATGAGTGATTTCCCTTTTTCTTCTTCCACTAAGGAATTTTGTAAAATGTTCCCCACATCAACTTGTAATTCTCTAATATGGCATACAACAAAATTGCTTTGTCTTTGTATAGAGTCGAGACATGTTTAGAAGGCAGAAGCCTTGAGTTCATAAAATAAAACCATACTTTAGCCTCCTTAGTGAGGCTTCCCCTTACTATCTCATAAAGCCTCGTCGGCTAATGTCATCCTTTAGCATTTGCCCACATACGAATCTTTAGTATCTTATCATAATCTAGGCTACGGAACAACTTTTTGTATTCATTATTGTCTACATCCAAAAGCCCTAGTACTCTATTGATAGTGGCACTATCAATAGGTACCCAAACCCCTCTTAAGGAGATTGTGAATCCCACCGGTCTCTAAGATTCACGTGAAATTCCCTCACTATTGGCGCTATCCTAGGTGATGGGTGTACACAAAACTCTTTCTAGTGATACCTAGAGTTCATGAGCATGCGATAGTTTAGGTTATGGTTGCGAAAACCTCTCTCAGGCACAATTGAGAGAATGCTAAGGGAATTAAACAATTCCTCGACCTTACTTGTTTTGAATTTGGTTGGGTTTTGAGGTGGAGGTCGGATCCTAGTGGGCTCAAAAGTGGTCTTCCTTTTCTTTGGGGCCATATTTTCTCTTAATTTCACACAAGTTTTTCTCCTAAGTAAAAAAAAAAGAGTAGGTCTTACCAAACGTCCCCCATCTTATCAACTCAATAAACAATGTCTATCCAAACCAAACTAAACACCCAACCCCAACTAAAAATACACTAGATTAGGGTTTACCTTGAACCTTCTTCTTTTCTTCAAGCCATGACAGGGTCTTTCGGCTATGAGTGATGGGTCTTGGAAAAGCCGGTGGAGAGGTGTGTTTCTTAGTGATGAGATGATTGAAATAGGTTTTGAGAGAGAAACTCTTGCTCGTCGAGTGAAAAAGAGTGGATGAAATGTGCAAAAAGGGATGTGAAAAGTTGTTTTTGAGGTTTAAGTTGTCATGCAGTCACAACAGTAAAGGACTTGCAGTTGCGACCTCACCACAACTTAAAAACACAGGTAACTAAAGATCTGAGTTACAGTCGCAATTGTACTGAACCCTGAAAAACATAGGTGGGCAAATTTGGTCAAGGTTGCAACTTCACTGAACTATGAAAAACATAGGGTCCCCTTTAACCCTCAAGGTCGTGATCGGGGTTGCGACTTCACTTAGACTTGGTTTTCACAGGTCTTAAAAATGACACTTGAGGTCATGACTATGAGTATTTAAGGTCGTGACCGTAAATGAAAATTATGATTTTAATTGTTTTTGAAAAATTTAAGCCTGGAAACTTCTTTCATTCATCCTCTAATGTGTCATATCCCAATTCGTTAACCTCAAAATCATCAATTCACAGATATTCTTCTTTATGCTTATAATTTCTTGACCCACATGATCTTTTCTCCTTTTCAACCTAAGTTCTCCAAAGTCTTGTTCTTGCTTGACTATGAACCTGAAACACTAACACACTTAACAAACACATCAAAGAATACAAGGACCCCAAAACAAAATAAATTGGAAAATAGAAAGAAAAAAAAAACTAAAATAAAGTGAAATAAAATAGGGATCCTTACAATGCTTGGGTTGACTCCCAAGAAATGCTAAGTTTAATGTCACTAGCTCGAAGCGAAAAATTGCATCCTCCCGATGATGAATCTTTGCTTTTAGTGGTGAATAGCAAAGAAATTTGGTCTCTTATTCCTCAATTGTATCTTGTAATAAAGCTTTAGGAGCTCTTCTCCAAGATAATGCTTCACTCTTTGATCATTCACCTTGAATTCTACTCCATTGTCTTATTTCAATCCTTTCAAACCAAATATGGTGACGGAGATGACCAGTGTACGGTCCCGTCCATCGAGATTTAAGTTTACTCGGGAATAATCTAAGTCTGAAGTTAAATAAGAGGACCCAATCAACTTTTTTGAATGTTCTGTGAATAATACACCGGTCATGCCACTTCTTAATTTTTTTCTTGTATATCCTTTCATTGTCATAAGATTCATTTCTGATTTCCTCCAACTCATTTAGTTGAAGTAGCCTCTTTTCACCTACTGATCGGAAATCAAAGTTCAACCTTCTTTATCGCCCAAAATGCTCAATGTTCCAACTCCATAGGTAAATGACAAGCTTTTTCCAAACCTGGCGAATGGTGACATTCTAATGAGTGCCTTGTATGCGATCTATATGCCTGTGACTCATCTATCCTCATTTCCTAGTCTTTTCTATTTGTACTAACAGTTTTCTCCAAAATTCTCTTTATTTCTCGGTTAGTGATCTCAGCTTGTCCATTCACTTGGGGGTGGTATGCTAAAGCCTTTTTATGATGGACCCCATTCTTAGCCATAAGTGCAGCAAATGGGTGCCCTCATCACTCACAATCGCCCATGGTGTTCGGAAACGAGTTAGAATGTTCTTTTGCAAAAAACTAACCACTATCTTGGCATCATTTGTGGGTGTCGCTATGGCTTCAACCCACTTAGAGACATAATCCACTGCCACAAGAATATACAAATTGCCCTTTGAAGGTGGAAATGATCCCATGAAATCTATTCCCCAAACATTAAATATCTCAACTTACAACATGTTGTGCAATTGCATTTCATCTCTTTTTTATATATTCCTCACTCATTGGAAACGGTCACATTTCTTCACATATTCAACACTGTGCCGAAAAGTGCCGAAAAGTGTAGGCCAATAAAATCCAGAATCTAGTATCTTCTAGAAAAGTTCTCAATGGTCCCATGTGACCCCCACACGGTGAAAAATGCCAATGTGCTAAAATGTCGTTATTCTCAACTTCTGGAGACACATCTTCGTATAACCTAATATGCACATCTTCGAAATAATGGAGGATTGTTCCATTAATAGCATTTCACATCATGGAGAAACATTGCAAGCTAAGAATTTCACTATATCAACATACCATGGCAAAGAGGCTTCTATAACCAGTAGTTGTTCATCTAGGATGGATTCCTCTATCTCTGTGGGGTCATCAATTCCCTTATCAGCTTCCAAACAAGATAGGTGGTCAACTACCACAGTTTCACTTCCTTTCTTATCTTTGATTTCCATATCAAATTCTTGAAGCAATAAAACCCATTGGATCAATCTCGGTTTGGCATCCTTCTTCATCATGAGGTATCTAATTACAACATGATTTGTGTAGAGAATTACTTTAGACCCAAGTATATATGATCTAAACTTGACATAAGAATATACTATTACTAACATCTCTTTCTTTGTAGTTGTGTAGTTTTCCTAAGCTTCGTTCAAAGTTTTACTTAACATAATAAATAGGTCTGAAGATGTTCTCTCACCTTTGTCCCAACAAAGCACCAATTTCAAAATCACTTGCATCGCACATAATCTCGAAAGGTTCACCCCAATTAGGTGCAACAACAATGGGTGCTTCAGTCAATTTCTTCTTTATCCCCTCAAATGTTTTCATGCAAGATTCATCAAAATTGAAGATCACATCGTTTTCTAACAATTTACAAAGCGGTCTTATGATTTTTGAGAAGTCCTTGATAAATATTCGATATAAACCTACATGTCCCAGGAAACTACGAATACCTCTCACTATAGTGGATGGAGGAAGGGTTTGGATTGTGGCTATTTTTTCTTTTTCAACTTCCAACCCTTTTAAAGAGATGAGGTGTCTAAGTACGATAGCCTCTTGAACCATGAAGTGACATTTCTCCCAATTCAATACAAGATTTTTCTCTTTACACCTTTGTAAAACCACTTCAAAATTGTTAAGGCAGTTATCAAATGAACTTCCATATACTAAAAAATCATCCATAAACACTTCCATGATATTTTCTATCAAATCTATCAAAATTGTTGTCATACATGTTTGGAATGTGGTTGGATAACCTAAACGACATTCTTTTAAAAGCAAATGTTCCATTTGGATATGTGATGGTTGTCTTTTCTTGGTCTTCCGAGTGTACCATAATCTAATTGTATCCCAAATATCCATCTAAGAAGCAATAATGAGAACGTGTGACAAGTTTGTCTAGCGTTTGATCCAGAAAAGGTAGTGGATAATGATCCTTCCTTGTTGCCTTGTTGAGCTTCCTATAGTCTATCCATACTTGCCAACTCATGACTGTGTGAGTGGATAAAAGCTCATCTTTCTCATTTCTAACCACAGTCATACCTCATTTTTTTGGCACAACTTGCACAGAGCTTAGTCAGGGGCTGTAGGAAATAACATATATGAATCCAGCCTGGAGCCAAGTAAGAACTTCCTTTTTTACGACTTCCTTCATTACGGGATTTAATCTCCTTTCGTGCTCAATGGTCGGAACATGTTCTTTTTCCATCAAAATTTTATGCATGCACATGGAGGGACTAATTCCATTTATATCATTTATGGACTAAGAAAACGCCTCCAAATTCTTTTCAAGAACGCTTAACAATTTAATCTCCAAATCCTTGTCTAACTCTGAAGAAATAATCACTGGCTTTGTTCCATCTTTTCCCAAAAATGCATATTTGAGACCTTTTGGTAGTTCTTTCAATACTAAACCATGTGATTTCTTCTTCTCTTCTTCTAAAATTGTTTATTTCTCTTTTACTTTGAGGGCAAGTATTATCTCAATTACTTATGGAGTAGATGATACATCTTCACAATCCAATTCAACTGTAGTAATAGACTTTGTCAAGCATTTTTCAAGTGAATCTCTATTTCCAAAATCATAAAGCAGTCCAACTCTAGAAGGGATCATAGTGTCAATCCTCATGCAACTAAATTTTGCATCATTTGGAAATTCCATGCTTTTGTACAAGTTGAATTTTACTTGGTCTTCACCCACTTTGAGTGTTAGCTCTCTATTTTTCACATCGATTAATGCTTGACCATTGGCAAGAAACAGTCTTCCCGTGATTATCAGTGCCTCTCTATCTTCCTCCATGTCTAATACCACAAATTCACCGAGGAGATGAATTTATCAACTTTAACTAGGATGTCTTCAATGATACCCTTTGGAAAAGTAAGTGATCTATATGCCATTTGAAGTGATAAAGTTGTAGAGGTGATCTCCCCTAGGTTAAACTTTTTAGCCATTGAGAAAGGCATCAAATTTATGCTTGCCCTAAGATCACTAAGTGGTTTGCTTAAATTATGCTCCCCAATGATACAAGGGATAGTAAAACTACCTGGATCCTTGAGTTTTTCGGGAAGCTTCCTTTGTATGATTGCACTACAATTTTCCAATAAGTTAACTGTCCCATAAGCTTCTAGTTTTTTCTTATTGCTCATTATCTCCTTCATGATTTTTACATAATTCGACATTTGCGCCAAAGCATTGGAAAATAGAATATTGATCTAAAGCCTCTTAAACATGTTGAGAAACTTTGCGAACTGTTCATTTAGCTAAGTCTTTCGAAATCTTTGGGGGAAAGGCAAGGGTGGAGTATATGAGGGAGTGTTGCTTGAAAAAATGATTATTCCTGGAACAAAGTCATCATCTTTCAGCTTTTTTTTCCTTTATGTTTATCTTAGCTCCCTCTTGGGCATTTTCAGATTCACCCTATTCTTCTTTAACTTCTATATTTTTCTTATCAACTTGTTATTTTTCATTTTCAATCTTTTTGGGCTCATCCATCTCTTTTCCACTTCTTAATTTGACCGCCATGCATTGCTTCATATTTTTCTCAGTGTCACTTGGGAAGGATTTTGAAGGATTTTCTTTCAAAGACTGTGCTAGTTGTCCTATTTGAGTTTCTAGATTTTTCAAAGATGCTCCCAAATTAGTTTGATTAGTCTCCATATTCTTCATACAAGTACCAATATTTGCTTGATTGTGCTTCAGATTTTTCATGAAAGTCCCCATGGTTGCTTGAATATTCTCCTAACCTTTCATTGACATGCCCAAAGTAATATGGTTTTTCTCTATTTAGGCGATTCGGGTGTCATATCTCTTCTTCATGTCATTAATTACAAGTAAAAGCTCATGAAAACCGGGTTTCATTGTATTTCCTTGGTAGTTTGAGCTCGAAGCTTCTTGATTTTGAAATCCTAGAGGTGCCATAGTTGTTCTCAACCGATAAGGTTCATAGGGAACTATTGCTTTGTTACCATAAGAAAAATTCTCGTGATTCCTCAATCCTGGATGATACTAAGAGCACAGGTTGTTATTAGGGCGGAAGGTATAACCTCTATTGCTCACATAGTTCGCTTCTTCCACTTGGAATGAAGGATTAGTCATCATTGCCCCTTGTGCTTGCATATACGTAATTTCACCTAGAATTAGCCCTTTTGGAGTTTGTTGATTTAGCTATGTCATTAGAGCTTCAAACTTCGCCTCTAAAGAAGACATCCTATCAACCTCATACAATCCTCCTTGTCTTCTTCTAGCCCTTCCCTCTAAAGGTGCTTGATAGTTATTTTTCTCTAACTCATCAAATAACTGATTGGCTTCCCTCGTGGTCTTGTTATCGATCCTCCACAAGCCGCGTCCACCAATGCTCTTGTTGAATAGTTCAGTCCATTGTAAAAAGTTTGGACTTGAGCACTAAGCTCGTACCCATGTTTTGGCCATTTTCTCATAAACTCTCTAAATTTGCCCCATGCATCATATAACGTCTCTTGGTCACCTTTTCGAAACTGTGTGATTTCCATTATGAGTTGTGAAGTGAATTGGGGTGGAAAGAATTTTGTTAAGAAAACTTCAACCAACTCTCCCCATATGTTTATCAAACCCGACATCAAATTGTGAAACCAGTTCCTTGCCTTGTCTTGTAGAGAGAATGGAAAAAGCTTCAACTTGATTACATCATGGTCGACCCCATTCATTTTAATAGTCCCACACAACTCCAAAAAATTTGACAAGGATTTCCCCCAAACTGCTGTTGTTGGACCATAGAAATTAAAGTAAGTTTCAGCTCAAAATTGTTTGCATCAATGGATTGGTGTCAAATCCCCAAATAATTCTCATTCATAGTAGGCCTCTAACAATCTTCGAGTGTTGGTTCTCGCATTCCAAGCATTACATTCTGATATGAATGACCCTCACTGTATCTATCACTATGTTGGTCTTCCATTTTGATATTATCTTCTTTGACCTTTCTTAACTTAAACAATGTTCTTTCAATTTTTGGATTAAACGAAAATAACTCAAATGTTGACCTACTGGGCATAAAATTAGGTACTTGAAATCACCAAACACACTAGAAAACAAAGCAAACATGTTAAATACAAAATAAAACAAAAAAAATGACAATAAAAGAAATGAAATAGAATTCACTAGCAAAAAGATATTGTGCTCAAATTTTATGGTGTTTTTAATGGCTATAATACTTAATTTTATCATCTTGTGGCTCTAGGTACATTTTGAAGCAAAGAGAGCATAAAGAGGACCAAAAAGATGAATTTCTGGGTGTACCATGACCTCCCATGGCTTCAAGTTTGATATTTATGGATTCTACACTTCTCAATCTTTCCAACGAGTCGAAGAACACCCAATTCAGAGTTTGAACGAAGAAGATAAGACCTTGTGAAGTCAAGGGAGGATTTTCCAAAACACCACATGCAACACCCCTCAAAGTTTGTGAATTTTCAGTCTATCTAATGGCTTGCAATTACTCAAAGCTTGAACTGATAGATTCTACTCTCTCTTAGCTTTCTGTAGAGACTGAATAATCTCATTTGGAGGTCGGATGAGAGAGTTATGATCGTTTGAAGTCAGAAACTCAAATTTGAATTTCTATTACATTCTAGTTCGTTGAGGTGAATGAAACTGTTCACCGAGGCGAAGGAAAGAGCTAAAATGAGCACATTCTGGTTCGGCGAGGTGAAGGACGGCGGGCTGGACCAACAAAAAGTGATTTTTGAGCCTATCATTAGCCCATTTTCCATTGCTTATATATAAATATTCTTTAGACTTGTTTAAGGTTCGGATTTTGAGGGAGAACACCCTTCTTAGGGTTTCTCCTCTCTTCTTCTTAAATCACTTTAGGGTTTTTAGATCTTCTTAAGTTTCACCTTGTTTTTGGAGCTGCTTTTGAAGAACTAGCCACTAAGGAAGCTCTTGCAATTGTAGAGTAGAGTTTGAGACGAATTTCATCTCTCATTTGTTTTGTATCTCTAAACGTTACTCTTTATATTAATCTTTCATTATTATGTTTATGTTATCAATCCATTCTACTAAAACCATATTTCCCCAACAATGGCGCCAAAAAATTGTTAGGTTGGTTGCGTGTTATATAAAAATTAGGTAAAAAGCAACCTAAACCATCAAGTGCAAGGCCACAAGTAATATAAGGCTTTCAAATTAAAAACCCAAGATATCGAACCCATAGGGAAGATTGATTTGAGTAGGGGATTGAGTACCTTGGCTACTTGATATTTTCACATTTTGAGCGGACGAATGATTTGAAATGTTGATTATCTAACATAAAACTAAATGAAAGCAAAACAACTAAAGTCTTATGAGAACCTAAACAAGTGACTAAGATACTGAGCGAACGAATGATAGATTATGCTATGTTTTGCATTAAGAAAAGCTAACCTGAATTACTCCTAACAAAGTGAAAGGATAGCATTGCACTATATATTGTATAGAAAGGTTTGCAGTCAAACCCTTGACTATTCCGATCAATTGGGAGTCATGATGTGTTGCTAAATACTGCTCATAACTTGCTTGAATCAAAGGGTTGATTCAAGTGGCCAACATAACCAGAAATCTAATGGATCACACACTTAGAAGAAGTATAGAAGAAGTAATTTGGTCTTAGATTGGATCCAAGTTGAAGGAAATGGTTTTGGATTGGATCCAAATGGAAAAAGAGATCTTATAATTGGATAATCTTGGGATTAGATGAATTCCTAGGCCATACGGTTGGGTCCATGAGTCATTGAGCTCGTATGTGGGCTAGAAGCCCACAAGAAGCAAGCCCTAATGGGCTTATACTCACCTAACCGTCCAACCCCTTTGATGAAGGGGTGTATGGTAGTTTTGCATCATTAAAGGGCTTATATAAATAGGTTATATGTGTGCCCTAAGTGCGCAGCTGCCACACCAATTAGAACATCCTGCAGAGAAGAGAGAAAACATTTCCCTCTAGTGATCTCCCTCTCAAACGTCTCCTGTGGATCACCATTGGAGGTGTTGCACTTGGAGCACTCGTGGTTTGCTGCACATCTTTTCCAAAGGAAGCATCACCTACTACAAAGGAGGACGGAAAATACAAAGGCTATAAAATGGTTTTTCGATTTTTGATGAACCAAGTGACCCTTGGGCTAGGTTTCTCGATCAAAGTTCATTTTTTTTCCATTGTGAAAATTTTAATATACTATTGGATCGAGACCCAACACTTCAATCAACTTCCACAACCATTCCAAGCGTCATACAAAATAACTAAAACCATGATAGGGTAGCCCAGTTATCCATAAAGACACTAGTTAACATATTGGCAATTTCATGAAATGGGAAGAAAAAATATCCACTATGTCAAGACACATTACATTGGTACACATAACACAAAAAAAGTAAGTCTCACGACATGTGAGTACCTAAAATCTCACACTACTATAACAACTAGGCACAAAGCCTCTTTAAGGAACAAAAACTTATTAGCGATTTTCCACAAGCGCAAAGGTCGCACAAGTAATACGGTGGACTAACAAGTCAAGCTATTGATCCTATAGGGAATGTGTGGTTTTAGCAAGGAATGAATACCCTGGCTACTGAAGTCGTTCACTATTTGAGCAACTCAATGACTTGGGAGAATGTTTTCTAATCTAAAATAAGAATAAAATAAAGAAAAACAAAAGAGGGTATGATCAATGTTCACTTACTAGGACTGGAGTAATATTAGGAATATAACTCAAGGAAAGTTTTTAGGGTTGATTGTCTCTATTGATTCATTTATGGTTTATTCTCACTAACTGTCGATCAAGTGAACGTACTCTTGTGCATGTCCAAGGAATCAGACATGAGGTTTAAACTTTCGTGTTTCCCCTCAATTTCTCATACTAACTCCCTATTCTTCTTTCGGTCCATCTAAGTCATTAAGCATATGGTAGCATGGTACTTTATAAGGCAATAAAAGCTGTGAAATCAGAGGCCTCACTGTGGTGGGCGGTACTTCTGGCCAAAATTGCAAAATTTTTCTAGATTCAGATGACGAAACAAATCTCACTGCGAATGCCTCGCAAATTCCAAGCACATGTTTATTTCGTGAGAATTCGAGACAATCGGAATTTCTCACATTTTTCAAGGTACCCATGCTCGTGCCGGTGACGGTTGCGGAAAGACATGTGATGTGACAAAGTCACCTACTACATGTACCCATGTGTCACATAAGTTGTAATGATAATGTGACACTTGCATTAATGACTTAGACAGTTCATGTGTCAAAACGGGTTAAATGAAGTAATAATAGATGAAATTATTGAAGCTTCTTAAAAAATGGAATACATACACTCATCTTCCAAAATCAGAGAAAACTTATGAGTGTTTTTATTCTTCAGATTCATATATAGAGAAGGCACACTTTTATCTCTAGATTTCCTCAATAGTTTGGATCATTTGCCGACGGAAAGAAGCAAATCGATCTACGCTGCAAGGACTACACGTGGGCACCAATTTTGTGAAGTTCTGACAACTTCAAGAGGTAGAGATCTTTTCCTACTTGATTTATTCTTTGGTTAAAAGCCATTTTTATGAATAGGGATTTGTTGCCCTGGATGGTTATAAGCGCGTTTCAAAATCTTTGAACCGAGCGAGAAAATCCCTTGGTTAGTGGCCGTGAACAAAGGTTTAATTCGAGGGTTTCACCGTCACTTTGATATGTTGTGTGTTTGTGTTGCTTCTGGGTGATTCAAAATGTATTACTTGGATTGTAATTAGCCCATGTGAGCCACTTTGCGTTATTGGTTGTGAATCAATGATGATTGTGACTAATTTATGTTAATATATACATGTAAAATATATTAGTACTCACTGTTTGAATGGCATAATGTATTTCATAGTGCAATCGCACCCTAGAACGATAGTGGAGTGTATGACACGAAAAATGAAAAGAAAAGTGAAAAATGGTTAGAAAGAAATTTCCAGAAGATTTTCCAAAGAATTGCTCTCAGAGTGGTCCGACAGCTTCATCTCGAAGGAGGACCGGCGACTGTTCGGAAAAAAATATCCAAAGAATTCGCCGAGGGTAGTCCAATGTATTTACCGAAACTCGATACCAAGTTTTCAAGAACAAAAAGCTTTTATTTTGAAAATTGTATTTTGCTCGCATTTGGCTTAGGCATAAAGTGTAGTAGGGAGCCTGAAATTCGAGACACGGGAACGGGCACGTAGATATCCAAGTAGGATCATAAAGTGTTTGAGGTGATTGTTTGCCATGACACGCGCACTTAAAGCAGAACCCACTTAGAAATTATCACTACTGGCTTTGCTCACCTCGTCGAGGGATCATTATTTCAGTATAGGGAGGCATGGTGAGGACTCGCTCACTAGAGGTCATGCTTTAGAAGAAAGCTCTGACAGGCTTTGGTATTCATTTTGTATAACATGTATAGAAACCTAAATTTTAATATATAATGACTAAGGGTGATTTACAACTTCAACCATGTAATATAGTTGGTTGGGATATATTTTGTGAGTATCATGTATGGGCCCAAGTGGCCACTTATTTTTATCCGTATGTGGTCCCGGTGTGGTCAGGTAAAATGTCGACTGTTAGGTATCTCTCGGGCAGAGCTCGTGATAGTAAAGGAGACTCTACCCGATTTTCATGAGGTGTCGAGTTATCTCGACATCCACCTAATATCTCCATGGCCGATGGTCAGCCAACGAGACACCCCGAGATCGCGTCATAACTCGCATCGTGAGCCAGTTTATAAATAAGTAGAGTTTAGTGTCTTCGATACCAGCATAATTAGTATCATCAGTTAGTTGTGACGACACTTCCAGAACTTGATGGGCATCGTTGGGATCAATGACCATCGCGGTGCTCTTGACGGAACGTGTTAAGTGGTGTATAACATGAATTGTCAGGTGATTTGTGCGTTAGTGAATAAAGCATATAGAAAAATGATGAGAATGTACCTTTTCGAGGTTTACGTTGCGTAAAAGTGGAAAATAAATAAAAATAAATTTTAATGAATTTATTTTTGTCTTCTACTCCAAGACATGAAAAAAAAAAAAAAAAAAAAAAAAATTGCGGTCTCATAGTAGTCGAACAATGAAAAAGTATTGTCGACAGCCAGGTACACGCCATTTCCTAGTTCGCCACGAGTAGTACATTACCGCGATTACGAAGGGCACCAAGCCACCATAACGGCCGAAGTGGTGCGTGTCAGCGCGCAAATGTGGCTACGATACTACTAGCCACGCCAGACGATACAAATGGCCGCTGGAGACGAACGGCCATACAGAAGGGCAAGCTGCGCGCCAAAGCGGCATGGCCTGACATCGTGGGTGAGTCACATACAAATTTTTGTATCGGTGGACGGGGCGACTTTAGGTCACGCGATACAGCCGAAGCCAGCCGCCATGGCGCGCCGGCTGAAGGCGACACGGGCCGCGGACGGTGATCGCGCGATACGCGACATGGCGCCGTAGGCAGGGTCGGCAAGCGCGAGCAGCAACCAGAGTCTTGACCGGGCTACGAGGTTGGCTGTGAGGCGCCCGCGACACCGCCAGGTGCCACGACAGCAGTACTCAGCCGCCAGAGGCGGCGCCCACCACCACGACACGACGCTAGCGCGCCGGGCGCACGCGCCGCCGGGCGAGGCGCGAGCAACAGGTGTAGCGAGGTTCGTTGGGTGTGCACCCTATGCACCTAACCCAATTTTTACTCAGGACACTGTTTTGAGTCACTGTTTGGATTAATGTTCATGAACACTATTCATGAGTACTATTCACGAGGTTTTAAAAAAAAAAATTTTTTTTTGCTGAATATAATTTAATATATGAAATTATTGTCTTACATTACCTATGAATGCAATGGACATATGTATAAAATTTTTCGCATGAATAAGGTCTCTGGGTTATACGACACCCTGTAGAGTTATCAAGGTTAAAACTTAACCTCACATTGACATGTGTGTGATGGTTAGTCATGTAGAGGAGGACGAGGTCGCCCATGAGGTGCTAGCCAAGCACCACCAAGATGACCAATGTGCCTTTATTGGAGTGCGTTTTCGTAGGGACTTGCGGCCGCCGCTATTGCACATGCTAGTGTAATGCAGCAAAAGAGGTCCGAGTAACTCTCCATGCTCAGGCACATCATCCTTCGATATCTGTGTGAGGAGATCCACCGGTGCATATTGGTTCACGCATCACGAGAAGGTATTAGAGGTTTGCGGAGATTTCGTCTCTCGATATGATTCAGATCGCACCAGTCGCATTCCGCCGTAGGTGAGGCCCGCGGTAAGTGAATGGGCAAAGACCTCAGAGATCTAGAGGCGATCAGCGCAGTTCCATGATCTTTTCACGGGCGTGCATTTTTCTGACACCGCTATGCAAAGGCCTAGAGTTCCTAGAGCTGAAGCAGGGGACTATGATCAGATCGGGAGTATTTGGCTGGGGATCGCCACGAGTCTCATTTGCATTTTCGGCCGGGATGACTACGGCCGCATACGGCCAAGGTCGTGAGATTCAGAACGGGTCAAGTTGTCCATTCGCGTGATAGACCCGCCACAGACACGGACTCCATGGTCGGACCCACCCCCGACCATGCAGAGATCAAGGATGCTCAGAAAGACTCTGATGTGGGTGTTAGTAGTAAAGAGGAAGGAGAGTCGGCCTTCTTCTAGTTCAGAAAGAAGCGTATGGGCTTCTAGTCACGCGGTTCTGCAGCGCCATCCGCCGTGTGACGTATCGTGTTTCCAATCAGGTCATAGATGGTGCTACCATCACAAGAATTCTGACATATGAGGAGTGGATCACTCAGAGACAGTGGATCCTGTGAGCCTGTGGATGTCAGCCTCGCCAAGAGCTGGACGTAAGAGAGGATACAACATACCTCCACGTACCTCCTAGCAATGCACTGCAGAGAGCCAAGATCATCCTCAGGAGTCGCACAGCACCTCTCGTTACACGTGCAAGCCAGAGGGGCGCACTATCTGCCGCAGGCAGAGGGCGAGGCCCACTGTGCAAGGACGCAGGCTTAGGGCTGTTCATGTTATCACACCGCCTTACCGAGTCAGCCAGGATTAGCCGCGATATTGTGGCACGCTTGGTTATCTCGCCTCATCGCAGAGTGTTATTTGATTATGGTGTTTTGTATCTATCTACTGGGTGCATCAATGGTGGATAGAGTCAATAGAGGTTGAGACCCGATGGAGCCTCAGATGTGAATTCTCCTGTGGATTAGTGGCGAGGATGTGGATGATATGTCAGGTTACGAAGCTAGGAGATTTCGAGGATTCTACTCACAAAGGGACCTGAGGTCATGGACATGTCGTAGTTTAATGTCATCCCGGGATGGATCGGCCGACAACTTACAGTCGTTATCAATCAGAGCGTAAGAGGGTTACCACTTTCACACTGCCAGATGTACCGTGGTTGCATTCGGGTGGACAAGCATGATATTTTCGGGCCTCTATACAAGCAGAATGAGTCCGTGTCAAGGATCGGGCGGGTCAAGGCGTTCTACTCCCTGAGGACGAGGCGCATCGACTTAGATCTACCCTCTTCTAGTCTACCAGTATGAGGATGTTTTTCCTGGACGAAGCATCGGGGATTACCTTCGCAGGGTCAGACTTTTGTGATCGAAGTCATAATTGGTACCGCCCATCTCATGACCCAGACAAGACGGCAATTCAGTCGAGTTGCAAGAACCTCAGAGTCCGCCACGTGGAGCCAGTCGAATAAGGGATTCATTAGACCGCAAAGATCTTCACCAGCCGCCGTACGTCCTACCTATTTGCAAAGAAGAAGATAGCATCCTTCGATCGCGCATCACCACGACAATTTACTACATGTTCGAACTGCATCAATGGCCGATCGATGATTTGTTTGATCACTGAGAGGAGTGCGAGTCTACCCAAGATAGACCTTCGCACCTGCTACCATCACCGAGGGTTAGGAGATAGATATCCTAGCACATCGCTCAAGACGCCAAGCATGGGCACACTTGAGTTTGATGTGGATGCCTTTAGATCGACAAAATGCTACCACGCATTCATGTAATCTCATGCATAGGTATTCCAACCTATCTAGACCGCTTGTCGTAGTCTGCGGATGAAATTTTTGATCTACTCAGCGTCGTAGAGGAGCATGAGTATCATTTAAGGATCATTTGCCACGCCGAGAGATCATCGCCCATACGCAAAGTTTAGTAAGGCAAGTTTTGGCTATCGAGGTGAGATTTTCGGGGACATGTGGTGTCAACTTCTAGAGTGTCAAGTAGTAATTCTCGAGAAGGTCGAGGCCATGGAGGCAGAGTCGAGAGACCGGTTAGTCTTCGATACATAGTTCGATCGGGTTTACCATAGGAGATCCATCGATGATTTCTCCCGTGATCGCTAAAGATCTATGACTTCCAGATTGACTTGAAGGAGGTCAAGTTTGACGGATGATCGACGCGAAGGCATTCCAGATGCGAAAAAAAGGCTTAATTCAGCTCCTATCTGATAGTCCCTATTGTGGTCATGGGTACATTAGCAGGTCAGGATACTGAGGGTCTGGAGACGAGATATGTTTTGATGGGTCCTGGGGAGGGTATATTTATGGTTCCCGCGCTGAAGAATCACGAGCGTAATTACTCCCACACACGACATCGAGTTGGCTACTTAGTCTTCTACTTTGAAGATTTGGCACCCATATTTATATGGTGTGCTAGCTTTGAGGTGTATTCGCATCACAAAAGTCTAGCATATTTTCACGTTAGCTGGGACCTCAATATAAGGCAACATTGATGGATGGAGTTCTAGAGGATTATGACTTCACTTACATTACCATCCTAGTAAGGCAAATGTGGTGGCCGATGCGCCATAAGTCACGGGGGAGTCACAGCACTAGTTTCCTCGAATGGCGGATGTTGTGATCGCGACGGGCTGGGGCTACATACAACGAAAGCGTGCTTAGGTACGTTGGGGAGCGAGTGGCTACACTGTTTCTATCGAGAAGACTGAGGTCCTGTGTGGGACAGATCGCTGAGATAGTGTCCATCGTGACCTGCACAATCAGGTAACACAAGTGCGACGAGGGCGATCGTCCACGAGATGGTAGTCTCAGATAGAGGATGGGCAGGTGGTTCTCAATCGACCGACGGAGAGAGGAGACTCGGAGTTTCACGCTTCTCGATTTAGCATCCAGTGGTACCAAGACAAACAGAATTCGCCGCCGGTTTACTGAGCTAACGGCAGACACGTAGGAGACTTTGTTTGACAATCTCATGTGTCACAAAGTTAAGGCTAAGCACTAGGAAGCTGCCAGGCTACTTCAAATTATCATCGAGGGCCGAGGGAAGTGGGAGCACGTCATGATTGGATTTTGTGACCCAATTTGTCACTCACACCGCAAAGGACATGATTTGCTGCAGATGGGTGATGTGGTCCTACTATGAAGTCGACACATTTTCTAGCCGTGTGGATGACCTTCACATTTGAGAGATTCTGCCGATTGTACATTCGAGAGATAAGTTCGGCTGGTTATATACCAAAAGATCCATAGCTGATAGAGACCCAAGGTTACTGAAAATTTTTCAAGAGTTTCCAAAAGCATATGGACACACGACTCCACTATGAGTACAACTTTCCACCCATTTATAGGGATTGCCACTGTAGGAGGACTATATGTAGTTAGAGGACATGCCGCTGAGCATGTGTCCTCGATCGCGAGGGCAGCTGGGAAGAGAACTTGCCCTAGTGGAATTTGGGTTTACAACAATGTAAATATCAAAGGAGTATATGAATTGGCACTATATTAGTATCAGGACGGAGGCCGCGTGATCACTGACATGCCACCGACAGCAGTAGAACTCCATCATTGGTCCCGACTGATTAGAGACACTTCCAAGAAGGTGAGCTTGACACGACAAATATTTTCTCACGGCCGTGAGCCGGCTTAAGAGCGAGGCTGAGCAAAATACATCAACCTCTTAGAGTTCGGGAGGTCGAGTTCCGCTTCTAAAGGTAATTTCTGCCAGGAGTGGTCGATTCGACAAGCGTGAAGCTATCACGAGGTTTATTGTGGCCCCTTCGAGATACTGAGAGGGTAGGCACCGAGAGCTGGCATCGGCGGATTTACCACATGTCGTGTCCATGAGGAGCCGCTTCCATGCTCCAAAGGTGCACTCCCAGATCCATCTCATGTAAAGGGATCGGGGAGAGATTGAGGTTGACACAAATGGGACCTTCGAGGAGGGACCAGTGTGCATTATGGATAGTCGGGATCAGGTTTTGTGACGCAAGACCGTGAGGCTAGTGAGGGTGCTATGACAACACCGTGGAGTGGAGGAGTCAATGTGGGAGCGCGAGGACACGATGCGGGCCACCTATCCCTTCTTGTTTAGGGATGAAGGTACGTGATTTAGTTGTTTAATGCTTAAATGACTAGTTTATATGCATGACATAGTGCACGTTGCATATGCATGTGATTCGTTGAGATTGTATAGAATTCCCGTAACGAAATTCTTTAATAGAGTGGAATGTAAAACCCGAAAATTTAATTTTTCAAAAAGGTAAATGGTAATTTGGTCAAAATCCAAAAATTTTCAGATCTCTGATGATAAAAAACAGACTTCACCGCTAATCGAGCCACAAATCTAGCTACCAAGTTGAATTTCACGACCCGAGACGAATTTCACGCTACAACCGTGCCTGGGTGTCTATGATTCGGCCACAGGAGAGACATGTGATGTGAAAGTCAAATTCTTTAATACATACCCATGTGACACATGTTACATGATTTCAGCGAGATAGATTTGAGACAGAATGACTTAGATTACATCAAATAGTTAAATGCAGGGACAATGACGGAATTATTGAAAAGTTTAAATGAATAAAGACATCAAAATAGACTTCATCTCTTCAAACTGAGAAAACGTGCAGTAGGTGTGGGATTTCAGATTTTTGTATGAGAGAAAAGCCACGACTCTCTCTAGATTTCCTATGTTTCGACCGCCTGGCTCTCCAATTTTACAAGAAGCCAAAGTCGACTAGTCATAAAGTATTACGCTGGGCAATCGATTTTCAAGGGAGTTCGGCCAACTTTAAGAGTAGGATCTTTTCCTACTTGGTTTATTTTGGCCAATATTTCATTTTTATGGATGGGGATTTGTCGAGGCTCGATGGCGGTTTTCTGGTCTCAAAATCTTTGAACCAGGAGAAAATCCTACAAGGGTCACCGTGAACGCGGTTTCACCGCTCACTGATATGTCATGGTGTTTTTGTGTTGTTTGGTGATTCAAAATGAATTTCTAGACTGTAATTAGCCCATGTGAGCCACTTTACAAGTGGCTGGTTGTGAATCAATAACATGATTAATGTGGGAATTAATTTATGTTAATATATACATGTAAAATATATATTAGTACCAATTGTTCGAAATGA
Organism: Tetrastigma voinierianum; assembly: GCA_016808115.1. NCBI lineage: Eukaryota > Viridiplantae > Streptophyta > Magnoliopsida > Vitales > Vitaceae > Tetrastigma > Tetrastigma voinierianum. The sequence goes on from JAEQBH010003624.1 coordinate 29,016, forward strand.
TATAATACATTTCTATATGCAATCGGTAGCACCCTAGAACGATAGGGGTGTGAGTGCATGACACGAAAATGAAAAGAAAAGTGAAAATGGTTGTGAAAGGAATTTCAGTGAGTTTTTCTCCAAGAATTTCCTCGAGAGGGTCCAACAGCTTATCTCGAGGCGACCCATGACTGCTCAAGAAATTATCCAAACACCACCTGAGGGAAGGTTCAAGATGATAAGAAAGAAAGAAGAATGTACTTCGCGCTCGCGTAAACTTAGTGTTTCAAGAACAATAGTGCTTTGTTTTGAAAATTGTATTGTCAGATTTGGCTTAGGTGTGAGGAGTCTGAGGACTCGAGACATGGGAATGTGGGCATGTGTATTATCCAAGTAGATCATATATTTGCTCTCGAAAATTGTTTGCCATGACATGTGCACTCCTGTGAGTAACCCAAGGTGAAATTATCATCACTGCGGCTTTCGCTTCACCCCGTCGTATGATCACACATATTTCGTGCACAGTGGAGCATAAGAGGACGACGCCTACTGTAGGCCTTGTAATAGAAAGGTGATTGTGGTTTTATATTCATTTTGCATAACATGTATTAGAAACTCTAAATTTTAATATATGTTTTTTGGTGATTATTAACCTCTTGAACCATGTAATATAGTCGTCAGATATATTTTCGTGAGTATTGATGTATGGGCCCAAGTGGCCATTTTACTTATTTTTATCCGTATGCGGGTCCCAAAGTGTGGCTGTGTAAAATGCTTGACCGGGGTTGTATCTGCAGAGCCCTGCACAAAGGAGACTCATTTCATTTTCATGAGTGCGTCCAGTTGACCCACATTCACGATTATTCCGTTGGTCGGGACGCAAAGCAGGTCATAACGAGACACCCCGCAGATTCGGGCGTCACACTTCTCCCTTTCCTCGGGAATCCTATTAGTCACCTCCTGGCCCATTCGCAATAGACTTCACCCCACTACACTTGATCAACACCCTGGCCCATATGATCCTCACGTAATCTTAGATGGTGTGCTATTCCTAATGAAATCCATCTTCGTGATTAGGTATCCCTAATTTCTCTAGTCTTTTGACAGTTAATTAGTATTTTAATTAACTAATTCATACCTTACAAGACCCGACCAGATTTGGAATTGAACAACATCTGTCACTCTGAAAAACAACATAACTGATGGGTCATGCATCATGGAGCCACAACACCAACGATGCCCTAGTATGGGGATTAAAGACCCAACTCTCAGTATGGATTAATTAGTTAAAAACATAATAATCCTAAGAACAACACCAACTAACATCCACACAAGCATGAATTCACAAAATCATCATAAAATATATATAAACCAAACATCAACTTCCACAATCAACCCTAGAGGAAAGTTTAGCTACTCATTACAACCCACAAATCTATCAAAATCATGTCTATTACATTCATAATAATGAAAGAGATGAGAAGAGAGTGAGAGTTAGACATACAAAATGAATATGAGATGAGGAATGCTCCAAACTCAGCTCCAAGGTTGTAAAAGGTCCTCTAGTGTATGGATTCTTCAATATTACACCAAATCCAAAGTAAAAATGAACAAAGAGAAGAAACCCTAAGGAGGGTGTTCTCCCTCCAAAAAACCGAACCCTAGAATGTCTACAAAATATCTATTTATAAGCAATGGAAAATAGGCCAATGATGGGCTCAAAAATCGTGGTTTGCTGGTCCAGCTTGCCGTCCTTCGCCTTGGCGAACAAAATGTGCTCATTTAAGCTCTTTCCTTCACTTCGGCGAACCAGAATGTATCAGCAATTCAGATTTGACCTTCTAACTTCAAACGGTCATAACTCTCTCATCTGACCTCTAAATGCGATGATTTTGGTCCCTATGGAAAGCTAAGAGAGAGTAGAATCTATTAATATCAAGATTAGAGTCATTGGAGGCCCTTAAGTATACTGAGAATGCACAAACTTTGAGGAGTACTGCATGTGGTGTTTTGGAAAATTCTCCCTTGACTTCACGAGGTCGTATTTTTTTCGTTCGAACTCCAAATTGGGTGATCTTAGACTCGTTGGAAAGATTGATAAGTGTAGAATCCATAAATATCAAGCTTGAAGCCATGGGAGGTCATGTTACAACCCATAAATTCATCCTTTTGGCCCTCTTTATGCTCTCTTTGCTTCAAAATGTACTTAGAGTCATATGATGATAAAATTAAGCATTAGAGTCATTAAAAACCACAAAAGCATGTGATTGATAGGTGATTAATGGTATAAAAGCATGTATGAAAATCACCTATCAGCTAACTCAATCCAATTCCAAACATAGAAAATTAATTTAATTTATGAAATTTGGAATTGAATAATAAGCAAATAAATAAATAAATAATCCAATTGCACTTATTTATTTTTAATGAATTTACTAAATTTGTGTGTTTCATATCAAAATCAGGGCTTAGAAAATGTTCATTCCATACAGAGAACATAATCATGCAATATCCGATTAGGAATCTATAAAGCCTTTCCGTTGGGTAGAAACCTTTATGGGAAAGAAAAAAAAATTGAGGACAATCTTAAAAGCTATAAAACTTTGGAAAAAAAAAATCTTAAAAGGTATATTGTTAAATAAAAAAAACAAACAAGTCTTTTCTACAAAAAGGGCATTCCATCCGTTAATGGAGGATGCATAATCAATTAGATATATGGTAAGAAAAGACTGACATGGCAGGAAATTTTTTTTGAATAGTTTCTTAATATAATTAAACTTTTTTTTTTTTTTCATATTTCTAGTTGTCGTATATGGTTCTAATTTGTTTTCCTACACAAATTGATTTGAACTGTCAAATTCATTGATAGTGCTTGACTCCAAGATCAAGAACCAAAAGACAAAAAAAATAACAATTGGGTCACATATCTATGTTTCATAGAAATCTCATCAAAACACGAAATCTCATATTCATCAAGTAAGAGGAAATAATAAATAATATATACAAAGATGAATTATCAATGGTTGAACAAAGATCAATATACACAATGAGAACACAGTTAATATTACGAAGGAATTTATTATGCATATTAAGCCTGCTCTGATACCAATTGAAAGAAATATATATTAAATATATTGATCAAAATATGCATATTAATTCCTTTAAAGCATAAAAAATATACTAACCTCCAAACATATCTCAAATTGTTTTCTCAGAACCCTAATTACAAAGATAATACATGTCTTGTTTACGTGTCCTAGGCCTTTTTTATAGTTTGTGCAAGTCATAATGGGTTTTTAAAGAGAGTTGGTCCTCTAGTCCAAAGGGCAAACCATAGTCTTATAGAGAGTGTGTGACCAAGGGCTCTACTACAAAATAGTAAACAGACCAGTCCATTAATGACATAAATTGACCCTATAAGTGAGTAACTAATTATTCTAAGTCCACAAATATTTATTTATCTAACAAACAAAACTTAATTTGTTTAATGACAATAAAAATTTTAATTCAATGAGGTGAGAAAGTGAGGACTACTTGTGCCATTTGAGGAGGATAGTATCGTAATGCATGAATTAGTTTTTTTTTTTAAAACTTATAAATTGTTGGAATCTTGGGACATCCCTCCATAGTCCAGTGATTCTGCATGCAAACTTAAGCAAAAAATGAAGAAAATGTATATTTAATCTGAATGAATCATGATCCATGAATCTTCCAGTTATAACCGGGATTTGATGTGTCTTCGACCATGAGTGTGGGCTCCAAGAACAATCAAACACCTTTTTCTTTCAAATCTATGACACAAAGAAATTCTCTTTCCCTTTGAAATTAGTCTATCCCCCTAAACCAAAATATAATGTTATATTTATAATAATGTTTAGTGGGCCATTGAATCCACTTACATACTTGGGCCTATAATTAACCCACATAAGTTCAATGGTCCAACTTAATTAAAACTCTAGTTTTCTTATTTGGGCTTAGTTCTAACATTCTCCCACTAGACCTAAAGCAAACTTGAAGGCTCATATGAATCATAAACTGCTCATAACACTGGCCAATTACAAATGGTTTCTCCGGGGACCCATAGTACTTTCCAATTTTGGCTCTTGTGGAATTAATCAAATATAATTCCACAATTGGTCAATCAAACCACTAGAGTAGACTAACTAGACTCCAAAATCAAAAACTTCTCATTCCAAATAAGTGTGGAAGATTACCAAGGCCTACCAATCACTCACACCACTTCCCCATTAATCGATACTAGTATTTTCAGACATTATACTATAAAATATCGAAATTACCATTTTTACCTTAAGTCTACACAAGCTTACCTTTTGACTTGATCATGACTGTAAGTCTTCCCCAAACTCAAGTGGGGTCACCCTGGTCGGGGAAAACTATGATCAATCATCTTTTAAGCTACCTCAGGTTGTATATTTCCCGATAATTAAGGTCATTATGGTTCGCATGTCTGGTCAAAGCAAGATTCTATGAGTTGGAGCAAAAGGTCATCCAAGATCACACTGAGTGACTATCACTAATAGATGGTCACATGGAGGACCTCAAAATGACAACCTACTCCCTTCAGCTCTCCAAAGACCCTTAGGGTTAAGAGCCCGTGTGAGATAGTTGCTAGAGGCAAAACTGTCCAAAGATAGTATATGACGATTTGCACTCCTAAGTCTCGTTCAATATGCACCAAATACATACTGGTATGATATCCTAGAGACCTACTCTATTAGCTGTGACAAACTACTCTCAATAATTGGGCAGATATCATACCATAACTACTTATGGATTGCCAACATCCATGAATCGTCGTGAACAAACTCAAACATAAGGAACTCATATCTACGTCCTCTATGCATCCACACACACCTGATATGTACAATGTGCTTAAACTAGGCCTGAATGAACACAATAATTTGAAGTAACTGAAACACCAATTTTATTAATGCAAACTAATTACATTATAAACCATGAAACTTAAAAAACTAGAGAGTACATTTGAGACCTATGTTATATACATGAAAGTCAAACACTTTAGTCTTAAGTGCTTTAGTAAAAGGACCTGTTAGGTTATTCTCAGATACAATCTTTTGTACTACAATGTCTCATCTTTGCATAATCTCTCGAACTAGGTGATACTTCCTTTCGATGTGTTTGACTTTCCTATGATACCTTGGTTATTTGACTTGAGCAATGGCCCCACTGTTAGCACAATACAAGATCATAGGATCAACAAACTTAGCTATGACTCTTGATTCTATAAGGAATTTCCTAAGCCATACTACTTCCTTAGCCACCTCTAATGCTACCACATATTCAACTTCCATAGCTGAATCAACAATACATGATTGCTTAATACTCCTCCAACTAACAGTTGCTCTTCCTAATGTAAAAACATATCCAGAGGTGGATTTTCTCAAATCCGCATCTAACTGAAAGTCATAATCAGTATATCCTATAGGGGCTAACTCATCGCCATGATAAACTAGCATATAATCTCTCGTTCTCCTTAGGTACTTGAGTATATGCTACAAAACAGTCCAATGTTCCCTACCTGGATTAGACTAATACCTACTCACTATTCCAATTGAATACCATATCTATAGTCTAGTACATAACATCACATACATAAGACTAACAACTGCTGAAGCATATGGTACTATCTTCATGTATTCTTTATCTTCAGTTATCTTAGGACATTGGTCTTGAGAAATATTGATTCCATATCTAAAAGATGTAAATCCTTTTTTAGAACCTTACATGTTGTACTCAGACAATATACTATCTATATAATTTTCTTGAGAAAGTACAATAATCTTATTCTTTCTATCTCATATAATCTTAATACCTATAACATATTGCACCTCTCCCAAATCCTTCATTTGGAATTGAGTAGCTAACTGGATCTTTACCTTTGACAACATCTTAAAGTCGTTTGCAATCAACAAAATGTCGTCCACATATAAAATCAGGAAAACCACTATATCATCCTGCATCTTTTTGTATACACAAGGTTCCTCTTCATTTTGATCAAAACGTTTGTTATATGATCTTGATGCTTGCTTAAGTCCATATATGGACTTATGCAACTTGCATACCATGTGTTCTCACCTCTAAGAAACCATATTTGATGAGTGTAAAACTCATCTATGTTTTGAGTTCATTTCACATGTTATTTTGAGCATTTTATATCCATATTCATGTAAAACTCATAACATTTCCTCTAAACTTGGTTTTTTATGATTATTAATGAAAAGCAAGTGCTTTGGCAAGAAATGAGCGATATATATACAAAAGAAGAGTCAACCGGGTGTCTCACAGTATGCCACCGGTAAGATGAATTTTTATATACCAGATGGAACATCAATGGTTCAAATCCTCCTATGGTTGTATTCTTCATTCAAAGAGCTTTCCAACGACACCTCACACATCGAAATCCGAGTTCAAATGAAGAAGTTATGTCATCAACAAGTTGGAGAAGAAAACAAGTCCCTTACCATAGTTTGTCATGACAAAGCTAGTGACAAAGCTTTGTCATGACAAAACCAGATTTTGTCGCGACAAAGCCAATGACAAAGCTCTATTGCGAAAAAACCAGATTTTGTCGCGACAAAGCTAGTGACAAAGCTCTGTCGCGACAAAACCAGATTTTGTTGCAACCAAACCAGTGACAAAGCTCTGTCGAAAACAAACCATATTTTGTCACGACAAAACCAGTGACAAAGCTCTGTCGCAACAAAACCAGATTTTTTCGCGACAAAGCCAGTGACAAAGTTTTGTCGCGACAAAACCAGATTTTGTAGCAACAAAGCCAGTGACAAAGCATTGTTGCAACAAAACCAGATTTTGTCGCGACAAACCTAAATTTTGTCGGGACAAAGTTAGCAACAAAATGTTGGGCCTGACCAGAAAGCCTCGAAAATTGCTATTTTGGACTGTTTTCAAGCCCATTCACCCTAGGACTATAAATACTCATTTTTTTAGGTTTTAGGGCATCATGAAAGAGAACACCTCATGGGGGTTCTCTCTCTACACCGCCTCTTTAATTTGCTGAGGATTTTGATTTTTTGGGGCATATCTTAGAGTAGTTTTAGGCATATTTTTATTTGGTATTGAAGAGATTTCAAGGTCGCACATCGTAGATTCGTATTTCATTATCGTTTCGCACAAAGATTGAAACTAAAATCTCGATTTTTCTCTCACTCCTTGCTCCTTGATTTATTTCTTCACTTTCCTTACTTGTCATGCTTTGATCAGATGATTGAATCCAAGAATAAACATTAAACACCCTCTTTGGGTGGGAATTAATTGATGAACATTCAGATTTGTAGATTTTTTTATTATTTTCTGGGTTTGAAAACTGAATTTATATAATTGGTACTATTCATATAATTAGTTGTTCTAATAATATAAGTAGCTATACTGGAAAAGAGTCAGATCTTTACTTGATTTTCAAGAGTCTTTCGAGTGACACAGAGATGGAGATTCCTGAGAGTAAGAGTAGTAACTTGGGGGTATGGTAGACTAATATTATGGAACTAATGAACTCTAAAAGATTACTTTGATAGATCACTAATTTCCTTATGGTGTGAGGATTAATTAGATGATGTATCAGTTTAATGTTTAGAGGTCTCACCTAAAAAATTGATAGAATGACCTCGATCCCATCCCATGTTAGCATATATCTAATCAAGGAGAGAGAGAGCTTTATTAGATTTGATGGTCGAGGAAACCACCATTGAGAAGGCTTCAGATTATCCTCGTTTATAAGGGCAAAAATTCTTCGCCTCTAAGACTGGGGTAGTAGTACCGAAAGGAAAACCGTATCTGTTAGAACAACTATATTCTGCCAAGTAATCGACAGACTCATGTCTCCAAAGAAATATGGATCTCTAATTAGTGAAATGTATGGTGTATGGAGTAAATCCAAGCTATATTACATTGTTTCGACAATCCAAAGAGTTCGACCACAAATGTTAATACGCTTACATAAATATCCTCATCCCTAAAGTGCCTCTCTTCATACCTTTTAGAATTAAGTAGTTGTTTATCGGTAGATTTTAGGATTAGTTTTAAACTCGCTTTATTTCAATTAAATTGATTTTTTCCACATCCTATTTGGTCGCCTAAATAGGTGAAGATCCCTTTGTAATCTGGGGTGATCAAATTCCAATTAGAGAGGAATTTCCAACTGTGGGTACTATATCTGACTTCTAGAGTTCACTTTATTATTTGTATGACCTGATGTGATTTTAAAGGGAATAGAGCAAGCTGGTAATACTTATCAGCTTTGAGTATGCTTATTTTTGTTTTAAATCATTTTCAGCATTTACCACATTCAATTCCTCGCCATATTTTCATATATAATATACATCATTCTGACCTTACAAGCTTTGGCGCCGCTTCCGTGGATCGTACCTGCCTCACTTTCTCTCATCGAAGTTGACATTTTAAAGAATGAGTGATTTGGGCTAATTTAGACAATTTTTTATTTCTTTTGGTTGTGATTTGTTTCTTAGTTAATTTTTTATTAGTATTTTCAGACTTTATTTTCTTTTGTTTTTCTTTCTCTTATTTGTTGGTACTTATGGAGGAACATTCAATAGAAGATAAATTTGCCTCCCATAGTAGCTAAGCTACCCTACTTCTTCATCAATCGACCAAAGCACCACGTACGACTCACTCATGGAACAAGGAATATTGTCTTATCAAGGGAGTTCAAACCCCACATTTTAGGAGGAAGAAGAGTTGTCTCCTAATAAGAAGCATATTTTTATCTACACGGATGGGAACAAGAAGATGATTAATCTTCATGAGCAGAAATTTCCAGATTTAGATGCCTTCCAAGTCAACACTAGTGCTAGAATGAAAAACGTAGAAGCTCAAATAGGAATAGTTCTTAGTCCAATCATTCAAGGAAAATTTCTAGATCTTCCTAAGAACACTTTGCCAATTCACAATGAATGCATGGGTACTCTTTTGAGCAGTGTGTAGATATTTCCTATTCTAAAATTTGTGGAAGAATGTGAAAATGAGCTGGAAATTGAGAAAAAGGTACTCCTAAACAACTTAGAAAATGAAAAGTCATTAGTGGATAAATTGAAATTTGAAGAAGAAAGTCAAGTGATGGCTATTGAAAACGTCTTGGTGAAGATTGATACATTTACCTTCCCTATGGATTTTGTGGCTTGGGGCATTGAAGGGGATCTAAAAAATTTGAAGATATTAAAAAGACCGCTTCCTTCCTCAAGCCAAGCATGGATTGGCATCAACAAGGGGAAGCTCACCTTGTCAGGTGAGGAGAAAGCAAAGTTCAGAATCTTCACCTCAACCAATGCATTCTGATGGAGCAAAGAAGAACCATGTGCGTGTACCCATAACGCTTCCATTAAAAGGGCACATGTTTGAACAAATTCCCCTTACATAAATGTGTTTGAATCTCGCATCATACATAAAAGGATTGTTTCAAGAATGTGTTTTGTCCCACCATCCACAACTAAAGGGGGATTATGAGTTTCTTTTTCCTCTTAAAAAATTCAAAGAAATCATCCTTGAGCTGAATGGTTATGAAAAGAAAGTGTGTTGTCCAAGATGGATGATTGGTCAAAATGGAAGCACCAAGATTCTTTCCAATGAGTCTAGCTAGACTCTAAAAATGGAGCAACTCCTTGGGAGGCAACCCAAGCTAAGTAATAAGGATTATATCCACTCTTTTCTCTTTTCATTTGTCTATTTTTAGTTATTTTATTTGTTTATGTTTTTTTTTTACTACTGGGATGAAAATTCCAATAGTGTTTTAACTTCATTTGTTAGAATTTTCATTATAAAGTAAGTTTGAAGCTCAACATGTTATCATGACTAGTTTGTAAGAGCAAAAGACTGTATCAGGGGGTAGTATACCGATGTCAAAGTTTGAAAATGTTCAAGGTTTCTATTCAAAGTGGCCAAGACTAGAAATGGGAGTCCAGTTTTCCCAACTCTCTCTATTACCCTTTTACTTTATTGCTTCCTTTTGCTTATTGCTAGATGATTAAGATAATGTTCCTCTCAAAGTTTGGGGGTGCTTATTTTGGTTTGTTTATCATATCACACCCTACATGTTGCACATGATAACTTTGAGGATGAAATTTTCTGGTGGTTTTATGGATAATGACTTTGTTTAATGCTTTCCAACTTACATCTTAGTTTTGGTTTATTTTGTTAGTTAGAGTTTTTGAGTTAATTGAGTTTTTCTTGGAGTAGTTGTGATGTCAATGAAGATCATAATTGAACCTTTGAGATATGGACAATATTCAAGATAATAGGACTTAATGCTTAATGAGCGATTTCTAATAGGCTATTTAGCCATCGGGTTTCTCAAATCCATGCACTCGTCACTATGTACCCTTGAAAAGCTTTTGCTTCAATAGAGAAGGTTTATGAGAATCCATCTATCTTTTGATCTCCATAGGTTCTATAACTTGTTCTATTATCGCTTGAGACGAAATCCTAGGCAAATACACAACACCGAGAGAAATGATATAGGCCATCCTTCGAAAGACTGAGCTTTCGCTAACCCTATTAATATGCATATGCATATTCCTCTGTACTAGAATGTTAAGCCTTAAAGAGCCAAAATTCTGTTTATAAGAAGCAAGTTTGAAGCCAATAACCTTCCTATACATCACTACCCCTCAGTAAAGAACCAAACTCACCCATAACATGAAGATTTACACATAATTGAGAAATGTGGTGAGGAGCAAGTTTAGGGGAGTTATTTTTCCATAGGAAAAATAACTCCAAATTGGTTGAAATGAGCTAAGTTGAAAATCAAAAGAGGTTGGTAAAAAGGAAGGAGAAAAAGAAAAAGAAAAACAGAAAAATACAAAATGAAAACGAAGAAAAAATAGAATAAAAAGTCAAGGAGGAGTGAGTCTAGCCCGTACTTTCCTTCCCTCAAGTAAGTAAACTTAAGGGGTGTCTCAACAATCTGCACCCTGCGCTAACTGGTCCGGGAGCTACCGGGATTTAAATCTCACTAAGGGCTGGTAGAAAGCTTAAGGAGTTTTGACATTGCACCACTCTAATAACCTTGTCTTGAAGAAAAGGCTTTAGTGTTTGCCGAAGAATGCAGAATTAAGGTAAAGGTCATATGAGGAGTATGGAAGGATGCACCTAAACGTATTTCTTGGGGTGCTCGAGAGGTTAATCGTGGGTCGATGGTAAGAATCTGATGAGTAGGAGCCATCAATATAGAAAAATATATGTTCGGGGTGTTTAGCTCAAATGACTTACTCAACTACCCCTTACCCAAGCCTTACATTACAAGCCTATAAAGACCTACTTGATCTTGAGAGTTAGGTGTGCCTACAATAGTGGAGAGTGATAAGAACAACAAGCCTATGGAACCTAAATATATTATTTTAGAGATCCACAAGATTTATCTCACCTCATAAACTCATTCTAGCTTGCAAATTGATTTCGATATGGGAAGACCACACACACACACAAGAGAACCACTACCTAAATTTGTCTATTATGAGATTAATTCAATTAAAATAAATAAATTATCTCGATCATATTCTCTCTATATTCGTAAGGGTAATTTTGGAGACACATATCACATACCCTTGGCAAGCTTACTACTCAGTTTTAGTTAAATAAAAGTATGAAATGAACTCTCCATTTCTTGTGGATAAGCAACTTCTTTCTTTTCGCCGAGGACCAAACAAAACTTTAAGTTTGGGGTGTTTGATGAAAGTAAAACCACATCTATGTTTTGAGTCTGGTTTCAGCTGTTATTTTGAGCATTTTGTATCCATATTCATGTAAAACTCATAACATTTCCTCTAAACTTGGTTTTGTAGGATTATTAATGAAAAGCAAGTAATTTGACAAGAAATATACAAAAGAAGAGTCAACAGGGTGTCTCACAGCACGCCACCGAGAAGATGAATTTTTCTGTACCAGATGGAACATCAAATGATAGACCTCGACCCTGGTTACCCTCCCCAGATTTCCGCAGCCCGCCAAATAAGCCCCACTGCATAATCTCCTGGGGGAAGATACTGGAACTCCACTTTGGGCGAAAGGAAGTAAACACATGCATTACCTCAATATCCCACTATATATAAAAGACCCACTACATATATAGATAGGACCCATAAAAGTTCGACACGACATCGTAGAGCATTCTAAGAGTATTTGTAAATTTAGAAGTACAAGTGAGAGATGAATAAGCCAATACAACAAAAACAAAAACAGATAGATGATAGTGTACTGAATGTATGAAGAGCTGGTTTAACTGCTTAAATAAGCCTTACGAACTCGTCTTAATTTAGGGAACAAATTTAAAATAATAATGAGATAATAAATTCTTGAGTGGTATAGTTTATAAGGAAAAATAACATTTTTATTTTTAAAAATTTCTTCTCTCAAAACCTCCCGGCCCACTCTTTTAAAGGTTCCCCGCTGAACATTTCACAAAACCCAACTTACCCCCAAGTCCAAATGATATGTAAATTCATGCTCACAATTTAGCCTACATTAATGTTAAGAAAACTATAATCTGAACCGCACACAACATAAAGGCTAAATCATAAAGCATGTATAGCCACCATGTAAGAAAATAATCATGAAATGCACTGATAACCAAGTATTAAATAGTTATACCATATTCGTAAATCAACATCGTACTCATACCATGTACCCAATCATAAACTCGTTTAAGCCCGACCACGACACCGGTGGCAACTAATAAACCCGTGGGTTACACTGGGCCACTACGGCAACTAATAAACCTCCAGAATCCTACCATCACGTGGCAACTAATAAACCTCCAGTAGGACCCTACCATCACGTAACTATTTAAATCAGGAACCCTACATCACGCGGGCAACTAATAAACCTCCGTAAACCCACATCACGTGGCACCTAATAAACCTCCTCCCGTAAACCTAGCCATCACGTGGCACCTAATAACCTCCCGGTGAACTCGCCATCACCGTGGCAACTAATAAACCTTCGTAATCCCCGACATCACGTGGTAAATCTAATAAACCTCCTGCAAACTCCACATCACGTGTCAACTAATAAACCTCCGGGTAAACCCGGCCATCATGTGGCAACTAATAAACCTCCGGGTAAACCCGACCATCATGTGGCAACTAATAAACCTCCGAGTAAACCCGACCATCACGTGGCAACTAATAAAATCGTTCCCCGACTCACATGTACTTTCCCAACAATACCGTATCAGAGTCATTCCACAAAATCTCAAGATCCATTATTCCTTTTAAAACAATAGTTTTTCAAGGTGGTTTACAACCTCTATCCACGTACCCAAAATATCCAGTCACTACGTGACTCATCCACGAACTCGCATAACTTCCAAACAAGAAATGTTGACAAAATTCACATGAAATGGATAACTTGTTTTATATGAGACCGATAATCACATTTGTAATGCAACCAACCATTCGATCAAAACAAAGATATATGTAAAATATTTAATCACAATAGATATATCAACATAATACCCCAAATCATTTAAAAACACATATAAACCACTCAATGCACTACGACGTCGCTTGTTCCCCGCAGACTGCTCCCGCCTACAAGTGAATGTCAGAATATAAATAAAATACCACCTTAGTTCCAATAATCAACCACGACATCGGGATGAAGGCCTTAGCAGTACTTTTTAGAACTATGAAACCCGCTAAATTTGACCTTACTGTGTCCAATTACATAGTGTGTGCCTTATAGACCCTGATATTTAAAATTGGGCTAGCCTGAGATAATTTCGAAATCGGAATCCATCCAATAATTCATAAAAACATCCACTTCACCTAATCCAACTCCAATTTTGCTCTAAATCAACACCGGGTACTGATTCAAATTAAACTTTTCTGCACTACCCGAATCTAAAAATGGAAAAAACCAACCAAACGATGTCCAAAATTCACAAACCATACACTCAAATGGAAAGCCCAAGAGTATCTTCAGGAACTCATCAAAAACACACCTTTGGTCCAACGCTGTTGTGGTGGCTTAAAACTTCGATCCAACAGTCTACCAACTTTGCTTTATGGTCGTAACTTTCAAACCAAGTGGAGGAATCAAAGGGACCACTCGAAATGAGTTCAGAGGGTCCAAAATGTTTGAGGGAGGTAATGGGTCGCCTGAAATGGCCGAAAAGCGGAAAAATTTCCGGCGGACCCACCTGGCACGCCACCGCCGCTCTCGCCGGCCTCGATCCGGCCTCAAAACCGACGTGGTCGGCCTTGAAATTCTCACCTCGCAGATTGTCCGCAGGTGGCGCAACTCCCGGCCGCTGTGGACTGGTGGGGAGGCCTGAGTCGCCCCTTTGGTCAAACCATACGGCTCGCAATGGTCAAAACGACCCCGCCCCGGTTCACAATTGAGAATTTTCCCTTAGGGTTTTGAGCTCAAGATGGTGTTTTGGGGCTGTGGTTTACTTGGCACCCAAAGTAATGTTTTATATAGTGGCCTAAAGGTCGCTCGTGCAAAAACCCCTGCACGTAGTCGGACACCGATAAAGTGTCATTGCTTGAACTTCCATAGCCGTAACTTTATCCGTGTTCTTACTGTGTGACGCCCGCCCCGGTTCCATGAACTCAGACGACGAGGTCTACGAAATGGTGCTTTGGGCTAACCCAAAACTATTCATCATTGAAAAGTCAACTTGGGCCCACATACTAAGTGTTGGTCAAACTTGGTCAAATGTGTTAAAAACTCGTATTATTTGGTACGGGTTGTTACATCAAATGGTTTAAATTCTCCCATGGTTGTATTATTCATTCAAAGAGCTTTCCAACGACACCTCACACGCCCAAATTCGAGTTCAAACGAAGAAGTTATGTCTTCAACAAGTTGTAGAAGAAAACAAGTCCCTTAGCTTATTTTGTCGCGACAGTGCCGCGATGCTTGTCGCGACAAAACCATATTTTGTCGTGACAAAGTCGGTGACAAAGCTTTGTCACGACAAAACTAGATTTTTTCGTGACAAAGCCAATGACAAAGCTTTATTATGACAAAACAAGATTTTATCGAGACAAAGTTAGCAACAAACTCTATCGCAACAAACCTAGATTTTGTCGTGATAGAGTTAGTAACAAACTCTGTCGCGACAAACCAAGACTTTGTCGCGACAAAGTTAGTAACAAAACACTGGGCTTGACTAGAAAGCCTCGAAAACTACTATTTTGGACTGTTTTCAAGCCCATTCACCCTAGGACTATAAATACTCATTTTTTAGGTTTTAGCATCTAGGAGGTGAGAACACCTCATGGGGTTTCTTACACCGCCTCTTTGTTTACGTAAATCTTGATTTTTAAGAGATCTTGTGAGCAGTTTTTGTGAGCATATTTTTATTTGTATTGAAGAGATTTCAAATGGTCAGACATTAAAGATTTATTTCACATCGCTCGCATTAAATATTGAAACTAAAATCTCGAATTTTTTTTCACCTCGCCTCTTGATTTCTTTCTTTATTTTCTTACTGTTGCTTGATCGCGTATGATTGGAACTAAAGAAGGGAACATTAAACACCCTCTCGTGGTGGGAATTAATTAATGAATATCTGTATTTGCGCATTCTTAGTTATTTTTCGTTTGAAAACCTAATTTATATAATAGGTACTATTCATATAATTAGCTATTCTGAAGTTAGTAGCTTATACCCAAAAAAGAAATTGTATCTTTTCGATTTTTAGGAGGTCTTTCGAAAGGACACAAAAGATGGAGATTCCCGAGAGTAAAGAGCAAGAATTTGAGGTACTGGACTAATATTAAGTAACTAATGAACTTTAGCATTACTTTGGACAGATCAATAAATTTCCTCATGGCGACTTATTAATTGTATGATGTATCGTACTTTAATGCTTGTGAGGTCTCACCTGGGCCCGATAATGACCTCGATCCCATGTTAGCATATATCTAATCAAGGAGAGTGAGAACTTTATTAGATTTGATGGTCGAGGAACCAATTACATTGGAGAAGGCTTGCATTATCCTGTCTATAGGAGCAAAAATTCTTCAGTCCTAAGATTTGGGTGTGAAGTACTGAAAAGGAAAAATATCCAGATGTTAGAAAAAAGATTATATTCTACAAGTAACTGATTAGACTCATGTCTCTAAATCTCTAATTAGTGAAATGTATGGTGTATGGAGAAATCCAAGCTATACTACATTCCCTCTGATAATCTAGCATTCAACTCACAAATGTTGCGCTTTCAAGGAAATGCAAACTATTTTGTAAAGAATTATCCCCATCCCTAGTGTCTCTCTTCATACCTTTTATAATTAAGTAGTTGTTTATTTGGTAGATTTTAGGATTAGTTTTAAATAAGTTTTTATTTCAATTAAATTGATTTTATTTCACATCCTATTTGGTCGCCTAAATAGTGAAGAGTCCTTGTAATCAAGGTGATCAAATTTCAATTAGAGATAACCTCCAATTCTTGTGGGTATGATATGCAAACTTTTAGAGTCCACTTTATTACTTGTATGACCAGTGTACTTGCGGAAAGGGGATGAGTGTTGGTAATACTTTTAATTTCGGTTTTTGAGTATGTACCACATTCACTCCCTTGGCCATATTTTCATATATAATATACATCATTTGGACCTTACAACCATCTAGTTGCATTATATAGATGTTCTCTTCAAGATAGCCATTAAGGAAGACTATCTTGACATCCATTTTCCATATTTCATAATCATAATATGTTGCAATAGATAGAAGTATTATGATGGACTTGATCATGGCCACTAGCGAAAAAGTTTCTGCATAATCAAAACCTGGTTTTGACTATAACCTTTTTCCACGAGCCTGCCTTTATATGTCTCAACCTTTCCATTTACTCCTCTCTTTCTCTTATACACCCATTTACAACCAATGGGTTTCTCTCCCTGAAGTAAATCCACAGGAGTCCAAACATTATTAGTATACATGGATTCTTATTCTGATTTCATAGCCTCTTTCCAAAAATCGAAATCCTTATCATTAATTGCTTTGTAGTAATTTGTGGGATAATCTTCATGTGACTTTGGGATTTTCAAAGATGATTCTCCCATCAACGTGAGTTTAATAGGTGGTCTAATGACCCTCCCACTACGATGAGGCATATTTGGTGTATCAGTATCAAATATTAGTGGTTGTGGAACAACATGAACAACATTATCTTAGATACTAGGGAATTCAGTCTTTTCTGTCCACTCATTTATATCCCTAATTATGTGATTCATGATGTATTTTTCTTCCATGAACTTGGCATTTGTACCCACAAATACCTTCATGTTAGATTTACTGTAAAATTAGTAGCCCCTTGTACCTTTTGAATATCTAACAAACCAACACAATTCTGACCTTGCATCCAACTTATCAGATGACTGCTTTAACACATAAGCGAGACAAACTCATATGCAAATATGACTTAAATTAAGTTTTCTACTTGCTGATAAGCCCTATAATCCATTTTTTTGGCATATTTTTAGCAGTTAGGATACATTTTAATGCTGAATTATGGAAAATTCGCCAACTTTTTGTTTTGTAGGTTTTATATGAAAAAAAGATAATTCCAAAGAAAAGCGTAAAAATCGGGCTATGGCAAAGAACTATGTCGCTGATAAGATCAGAATGTCGTGAACATAATTCCAATATAACCATATGGTTGCAACAAGAATCAAGCCAGCCAATAAATGAAGACTATCGCGGACACAATTTGATATGGATCGACTAATTATCGCGATAATGGATTTTTACGTCATGACACAAAGGGGGAGCGAAGACATGAAGAAGAATGTCCCGATATTCCTTACTTTATCGCGACATTGATCAAGAAAATAGCATTGGAACCTAGTCGCAATATCTTACAAGTCTGTCGCGACATAAGAAACGAAGACAATCAAATGAACTCTGCTGTGATAAAAGACAACTTTGTCGCAACAGAAAATGGCAAAACAATGAGACAATGTACCTGCGACAAAGTTTTCTATGTTGCGACAGACATTTCAACTAAGGACAAGACCAAAGCAAATTTTATGTCACGATAGAAGAAAACTATGTCTTGACACAACATTCAGAGTCAATAATGAAAGATACGTAGTCTTGGTCACGACAAATAATTTCTCTGTTGCAACAAAGACAACTTGAGGTTTATGTGAATGTTGTCGCGACAAAGACAACTATTATCAGGACAGAAAATTAAGAGAATGACAAGAATATTGTTGCGACACATAAACTCATGTTGCGACATAATAAAGAACTAAAGGCAGAAATCTCTGTCGCGACAAAGGAAGATTATGTCACGACAATAAGAATTGCTGAGTAAGAGATTTCTATCATGATAGAGAAGTTTTCTGTCACGACAGAAAATAGAAGATAAGTGAGAGAAGCAAAGGCAAGTTTATCGCGACAAGGGATTCAATATTGCAACAAAAAGTTCAACCAAAGACAAGGAGTAAAGAAGAATTTGTTGCGACAAGGAAAGAGTTTGTCGCGACACATAGTTCAGTCTCAGCAATACGAGGCAACACAACTTTGTCGCGATAACAAATCCATGCTCTTGTGAGAAACATTGTTGCTACAAAGAAAAAATCTATCACGACATAAATTGAGGACAAAGTCAAATTATGTCGCGACATAATCGAAGAAGATAGCATGAAAATATGTCGACAAGAAACTGCAAGCCATGACAGAAGAGTCAAGACAGTTATAAGAACCATGTCGCGACGTAACTTTCTTTATCCCAACAAAGCTCATTTGGGCCGAAATTGGGATCCCACTTATGCTCTCAAGTGCAGCCCATCATTTAAAGCTCTATAAATATACGCATCTATGGCACTGTGCACAGCTTCCGCAAATCCAGGACTTCTAAGTAGTTGAAGATTCTTTTTATATTATTTTTCTTTTATTTCTCTTTTTAGTAGATTTTGTTTTAGCGTAGTTTTTATTTAGTTTTTTTGTTTAATTTATGGAGTTGAGTAATGAATTGATGAGCAGGTTCGAGCTAGAATCTATTGTAAAATTTCTCTTTCACTACTATTCTGTTTTAAATGGATTTTTGGAAAAATTCTAGAGTTCATTTATTTCAGTTCATTTACAATTTCAGTGAATTTTCCTTATCAGTTAGTCATTGATATATGTGAACCAATTTTGAAATATTGAGCTCTCTCTAGGAATGGGTCGATGGTGATTGTTATTTTTCTGCACAAAGTGGAATAACGCCTTAGTTAGAATTCTTGAATTTATTTAATTGGTATTATTCTTGAATTTATTGCTCTGGTTTCAAGGAGGCCCTTTGCGTGGCATAGAGATGGAGAATCATGAGGGTATAGAGCAATTCTTTGTGGGTATGGTAGACTAATACTCTGGAATTAATGAACTATGAAGATTACTCAGATAGATCACTAACTTACTCCATGGTTTGAGGATGGTTGGCGAAATATTGTTGTCACCTCGGTTTTCTCCTCTTGATGGAAATGATTTTGATCCCGTGTTAGCAAAGATCTAATCAAGGAGATGGAAAATTTCATCAGAATTGAAGGATGAGGTGCCATTTAAATTTGAGAAGACTTGCATTATCTTGTTTATGGAGGCAAGAAATCTTCAGTCTTAAGAAAAATGTGTGACGTACTGTAAAGGAAAAATACGCAATTCTTAGAAAGAGGATTATGTCGCCACAGTAAGCGATTAGATTCATGAGTCGGAAATGAGCAATGAATCTCTAATTAGTGAAAGGTGTAGTTAAGGAGAAATCCAAACTATACTGATGCATCTTTGACAAATTCAACTTTCCAACTTATGAAGCAGCTATGATTCAAAATGATCACGAGAAATTGACAATTATTCATTGAAATCACATTTCCCGGAAATGTTGTCTGCTCTCATTGAACTACAAATTCCACTTTTATTAATTTTTTTTTTGTATGCTGGCAGTATTTTGTTATTTATTTTATTAATTCTGATGCATTTCAGTGATGGAGTTCAAATAGCGGGATGCAGATTAGTTAGGGTAGTTAGTCTTTTGATTTATCATCAATCTCGTGAGAAACGATATCTGGACTTAAAAATCCACTTTTATTCCTTGTACGACCTGTGCACTTATAGTGATTTAGACAAAACACAATTTTCAATGAATCCAGTTTACAAAAAGAACAAACACATATTTTAATCAAAATCTGTAAACAATTTTTTGGCACCATTGCCAAAGATTAGATAATAGTCCTTCGGTGGCAATGTCATAACTTTGCTATATCTGGTTGAGGTGATAAACAAGTTTTATTTTATTGCGGAGATTTTGTAAATCTTTATGGCGGTGCTAATTAGCGACAAATTTGGTTTATAGAAAAATCAACAAACACCTGCCAATATTTTCATGGGTGTCTTTGGTACTGATTTGGATGGCACCATATTTAGAATGTAAGTTGTTGTCTTTGGGGCATATTCCCAAAATGATAAAGGTAATGTGGAAAAACTCATCATTGACCTTATCATGGCTAATAGAGTTCGATTTTTTCTTTCCGCTACTCATTTTTGTTGAGTTCCTGGAACATATCATGGCTAAGTTGAGATAAAATCACATGCTCCTTGAGGAGAAAAATGAAATCAATAGACATGAACTCACCACCTCGATCATAATGAAGTGATTTAATGTGTCTTCCTAATTGGTTCTTTGACTCAACCTAAAATTCCTTGAATTTATCCAATGCCTCAAATTTTTTCTTCATTAGGTACTCATATTCATATCTTGAGTAGTCATAAGTAAAAGTAATGAAATATTCATAACCACCTCTTGCATGGACACTAAATAGCCCCTACACAACTGAGTGTATCAAATCCAAACATCCCTCTACTCTAACTCCTTTGGCAGTAAAGGATCTCTTGGTCATTTTACCTTAAATATAATTCTCACATAATGGTAGTTGCTCTAGGTTCAAAAAGGCTAATTGCCCATAACTCACTAGTCTTTGTATTATTTTCAAATTTATGTGACTAAGCCTTCAGTGCCATAATTGAGTATGAATGATAGTAGGTTTTTTTCTTTTCAATGATTTTTCCACATTATTAACTTGAATTACAACAAAATCAATATGATATAGATTATTCATCAATCTGCCAAATGTAACAACTTCATTTTCTTTCACAATAGAAATAAAAGTTATATTAAAAGAAACTAGATAACCGTCATTACATAATTTAGAAACTAAAACTAAATTCTTTCTAGAATCTGACACAGATAAACAATCACGCAAAATTATAACTGAGATCCCCTATAGCTACGACAGATTGTTGCTAACAGAAAGAAGACAAACATATTTATCTTGAAAATCAAATTGACGTTGGTCGGTATGTGTTCATTACTAGCATAAAACATGTATAATTATACACACAATTTGCACTGGTAGTATATAGTATAACACTCAAAATTACACACATTGGTATAGGATAAATTAATTTCCATGAGAACTTGCTATCCAATTTTAGGCAAGTCTATCTTCTAAGAGATTAATAAGATATATAATCTAATCAATGCAAAATTCACTTATTCTTAGACCTGGTGAAACACCCTTTATATTTTGGCCTCACAGAAAATAAATGAGTATTTTAGATAGTTAATTATTTTCTTCAAGTTAAGTGTATGCACCACTTATCTTAATTTCAATATTTTTTAAGTAAAGAGCCCCAACTTTAGGCTGGTTGCTCCTACTAAAATAGTTATTAACTAACCATAAGGGAGTCTTTTAACTAGGATCCTTACATTTGTCCAACTTTAGGTTGATCTAAAAATGAATCTCAATATCCTTTCAATGGAAGGTCACAGGCTTGCTAAACCCTCTCCCACTTAATTTTTTTAAAACTTGAATGTTTTAAAGTTTATGTCATAGTCTACTTATTCTAAAATTCAATTAAATTTGATCTTTAAATGTCTCTAATTTAGCAAATTTCTATATTCAAGCCATTTCTAGAACAAACACTACAAAGATTCTAGATTTAATTTTCTCGGACATGTAAATTGTTTACTTTAATTTAATAATTTGAATACTTAAAAAAAAACAACACATCTTACTTAAATCCATCATTTTATCAATTAATTAAATCATATATATTTAACAATTATCCATTAAAAGACAATTCTTGTTAAATATAATTTAATTCATATAATAATTAACTATTTATCTATTAAGATAATCTTGTTAAATATAATTTAATTTTCAATAATAAATTAAAAATTTACCTATCTATTCTTGTTATCTGGCATAAAGATAAATCTTGTTAAACTCATTAAAAATTCTCAATAATAAAATTAAATTATCTATCTGTTAACATTTATATATAAAAGAATAAAATATTGTTCAAAACATAATTTAATTCCTCATCTCACATAATTAAAAAATATTATAATTGGTACCTAGGATTTTTTCCCATGATACAAAATAATCAAAATTAATTAAACAAAATAATTCAAATCTAATTAAACTGACTAAAGAAAAATAAATGCACTTATTGTATCTTTTTTATTAGACACCGCAGACGTGATCGCTTTTCAGCGGGCGGGAGGCGACGAGTATATTGGGTGCTGGACAGGTCGCTGACTGACGTAAGGACTCCTCTACTAAAAACAAAGAAAGGATCGCGAGGGTTACCTATTTGTCTGCTACGATCTTTCAAGCCAAGTTCTTTTTGCAGGTGAAAGAGAGATCAACTACTTAGAGAATGAAGTTTTGTGCGTCATTTCGATGGGGTGGCTGAGTATTGTATTTGAATTAAGTAGGCGTGATCGCTTTCTAGTTGGATATTGATTCGAATAATGCGCTTTCTAGTTGGATGTGATTAAGAATGATAAGCTTTCTTTTTTAGTTCGATGGTGATACGATATTCCTCCCATTGGGTGAGAGATTTTATTTTCTTATCATAAACCAATTAATGAGGATGATTGATGGGCGATAATTCTCAAATCATCTGCCCTTCATGATAGTGGAGATTGGAGTATTTTCCTTTATCTGAATTCTTTATTACATTGCAACCTTTTAAAGGGAGTGAATTGAGCCCTTGTTTGGGCTATATTTGGAAGATGTCATCCAGACTACTTATTAGTACTAGGCCTAGCTGCTATTCCCTTCAAGCTTGGCATTTGGGCTCGTGTTCTAGGCTTGGCGCCATTATTTTTAAGCCAGTGCAGTTGCCCCGACCTTTGACTCATGGCGGTGTAAGCGAGGCTATACCGTTTCTCGGATCAAGTGGCGATGCCCGGTAATCTTTCGAAAGGGTTTGATTGGGAAAACTGTCCGCCTTTGCGTCTTGTGATGTGATGGCTTCTCGATTTTAAGTAACATTTTAGTCGTGTCTTAGCTTCCTTAAAGGCGTGTTCACTGACGTTTACTTCATTTTGTTCTTGAGATTTAGGCTTCCTTTTTCTTGAATTTTTCGACTATTGTTGAGACCACTTTTTGGTGAGATCCCTGATATCTTCTTAGGGTTGGTAAATCCCTCGTCTTATTTCTGAGATATTAGTATCTGCCTTTTCTTCTCCTTTGCTTTTGGTTTTGAAAACTAATTTTGAGCTCTGAGGCTTTGCTTAGTGGGGATGCATTTTCTTGAATTTCCTTTTTTCTTGTAGCTACCGCATGTCCATGTGGGTCCTGGTCGCTCTTCTGTTTTGCATAGGGGTAATCTGTGAGGCATAGTTCGAGTGGACTAATGGTGAGCCCGGCCAGTTTGTTTGTGGTGGTTCATAGGGTTGCCCCAGGGAACCTCCTTTTCCCGCAGGTAGAGCGGGAGCAAAATTAATGAAATTCGATATCCTAGCGGCTCTGAATATTTAAGGGCTGCCATACATAATGCTGAGGCCGTGGGCCCCAATTGGGTCGAACCTTTATATGGTGAGATCTTTGAGGCTCGGTATGGGCCCCCGTTTAGGATCCAGGTTTGGTGCCCTAGCGTCGCGACCACCTCGTCGTCAGTGCCCCAGTGGTCCTTCTTTTTGAAGTGGCGTTCGAGAATGGCCTCAACTTCCTTTGCATCCCTTTATAAAGGGTTCTCCAGCATTTCAGTATGCCCTTCCTCGGCTTTCCCTGACTTTTGGGGAGTGATGCAGTGGGGTTGTTAGTTGTTTTTAGGACAACGGCACGGGTATCCTAGCATAGCCACGCTCTTAGACTTCTAGCCGGCGTGAAGGAATGCACTCAAAGGCTTCCTTTATATCTCGGCGTTCCAATGCCAAGTTGATTATTTCGGATCTCACATCCTCCCGAAATCTTTGGAAGGAGCGTTATTTTTGTTAAGATCGTCATTTGGGAAAACAATCCCTTTGGCCAAGGGAGGACTTGCTTGCGTTACGAAGAATGCGGACTATACGAAAAACCTACGTGAGGCTCAGCACTGGCTTTGGTTTAACTTGGTTTTCAGAGGCTATAGAGCATTTCTAACATTGCGCCCAGTTCAGTGGCTATCAAAGTTAGCCGGTCTGATCTTCAAAGACGAGAAGAGGTGAAGCGGCCCGACTAAGTGCGCCCGTGCCCTATTCAAACTCTCATCGGTCGGAAATATCCCCCAGGACCATTAAGTTGTGAGACTATGAACTTCACTCTGAATCTTCCTGCCTTTGAGTCATGAAGCCTCCTGTCTCAGTCCTCCTCACATTACCGTTTGACCCCACCTTCGGGAGCCTACGGGAGAGCTTAGGCCCAGCCACCGGAGAGTCTTGGCAAAGAAAAGGAGGCGTGACCGGAAGCCTCCGACCTGGCAGGAGGATTGCTGCTTTGGGTGGAGATCTGCAAGGTGGGAGCCTTTTCCTGTACTTTGTGCATTTGTCGAGGGCTAGAGACTCTTAGGAGGCGGCTAAACACTTTTGGGTTCTTCTTATTTCGGTTTGGAGTCCCAAGTCGCAGGGCACCGCCTCATGTCTTAGAATGAGGTGACGGGGGGGATGGTAGTGCTGAGGCTGCGGTGAGGACTCTGCGCTTTCTCATGCGGGCTCAGCTGCGGGCTGTTTCCTTTATCCTTCGCGACTCCGACCTCAGGAAGGTGGATGCCCTATCCGTCGAGAAGGCTCTGGATTTTCTGCTTCAGGGAACCGCTTCTATACGTCCAAGTGCTTTCATCAATCTTTTTCTTTATTGTTTCAGTTCTATTAGCTGACTTTTTGTTTTTTGGCATGTGTGGCTATACCTTGAGCTTGGCAGGAGGGCTAGCCCCTTCTGGGGCTCCACGGCGGCGGGGGTCAAGGCTAAGGTTGCTTCTCGACCTCGAGAGAAGTGATGACCTTGGTCGTGCCACGGTAGGGTGATCGGAATCCATAGCAAAATTTGTTTCCTATTTTCCTCCTACTGCGTAGTCGGCTAACCGCGCTGTGATATGGCGATCTAGGGTCGGCACGGGGATGGGTTTTCATCCTGAATGATCGTATCATGATTCAAAATGAGTGAGGCTTTTCATTTGGATTTTAGTTTATCTGATAAAAGTGAGATGTTGTTGTCACTTTGGAGTGCCCAGAAAGCGACGGAAAGTGAGGTGTGATGAGGGAGACCTTGAAGAAGCAGGGTCACTAGCTTGATAAAATGAGGTTGCATTGGTGTCCCTCGGAGTTTCCTCGCATTAGGGCAAATGACATATAGTCATAGCCAAAACCGGATCTTTGTTTAGCTATAAAAACCAACCCTTAAAAACACTCCTATTTGAGTCAAAACACTTACTAAGCATTTAATGTTCCAGCAGTTTGAAAAATACATTATTTAACCTAATTTTAGTGGCTCGTAAATGGCATCTAAAGAATGTCAGTGTATCTACAAGTAGAATACCTTTGAACCTAAAACATGACAAGTATTAGCCAAGAAACTGATTAGATGCCCTGATAGGGTGAAGAAGCGGAATCAACAAGTTCTGTTCCTAAGTTCCTCTACATATTAGTCGAGCTACTACAGTATAAGCGGTCTAAGTCGAATTTGCAGAGGATGGTTTCTTGATACAAATATTGATTGGTGAAATCAAAGCGAGTGAATAAATTTAAGTTGCAGAGTTTAGGTAAAAGCAGGGGGGTTGGTAGTTCTGGCTGAAATTTAAATAAGTAAAATGTAAATAGAGCTCATGAGTCGAGCCCTTGGTTTAGGGTTCTAAGGTAATTAACATGCATCCCCGGGTATTTTTCCTCGCGTTGGGGAGGATGTTATAGTCATTTTCTGACAGGATCTATTGGCTTTAAAAAGCTAGGCCTTGTAGTTTTCCCTTTTTACTGAAACATAGCATTTTAAATGGGCATAAATGTTCTAACAGGTGAAAACACATCACAAAGGCCTATCCCATGATAGCTAGCAGGAGACAACTATGAGCCTCGATGGATGCAGTGAAAGTATCATTGAACCCAGCTTATGAAATACACATTAAAGAAGTGCTTAAAGGGATTTTAACTTTAAGTGAGAAGCGAACACGACAATATAATCATTGTTCAAAAGCAGGGGGCAGTGAGTTCCTCCACGCCTTTAGCCAGCATTTAGTCCTCTTCCAAGGAGGAAGAGGTCTAGCCAGAACATCCTCGAGGTTGTGTCTCGGAGGTGTTCAGCGACCGAAAAAATGGAAGAAAGGAAAGAAAAAGGAAAGGCTGGGAGGCGCCTCCCGCTTGCTGCAAATATCGAAATTTAGTAACATTTGATTTGGCCTGGCGAGACTTATATAGATGCTCGGTGTAAAGGGAAGTTTACAAAAAAAACCAAAATGGGAAGAGTAATTATTACAGAGGGTAAAATGGAAAAAGCCCAAAAGTTGTAAAAGTACAGGGCGTGAAAAAGCGAGGGGAAAATCGCGGGAGATGGTGCTGTGAGGATGCCACGATGGGTGTCAGCACTCTGCGAGGTCGATTTTCTTCACATTTTGCTCTTCCTTTCCTTGGTCTTTGATTTGCAATGGTGAGTTTGACTTAGATTCTTAGGTGCTTGGATCGACTCAACAATTTCGCATAAATTGAAAACATGGCGCAAGGGAAATTTACTTACACAAAATAAGGTGTTAAAATAGTAGGGACCTTAATGTGCAAATCGGGTTAAATTAACATGATTAGTACACAAAAGCACTCAAAACCTATAATAAATAGGGTTCAAAATACTTTTGGGCACTAATCACACCCCAACCTACACATTGCTGTAGTCCCTTAACTTAATGAAAGAAAGAAAGAAAGAAAGAGCATACAACGATAACAAAATAATGTTCCACCAAAATTATATTTCAAAAGGTTGTGATGAGTAATATACTTTGCTCTAAAGAAAAAATCACATCAAAAGCGGTATCCATGTAACTATCATGAGAGAATAAATGCCATACAAAATTGAGTGTCAAAGAAGCTTCCTTTCGATGACTCAACCGAAACTTTCACGAAAATCTAGTGTTTATTTGATTAGCTCGCAACAATAATAAAGCTGTCAGCTGCACTCTCCCCCAAACTGCTTCTGACCACGACCTAGCATGCTAACAGCCTAAATAGATCGGGACCCGCCTCTTATTCCACAATTCTTTTGCGTTGTAGGGTGCAATCTTGAGGAATCGACCTCACCAAAGTCCGTATAGCAGGGATCTGCACCGTGACTCCCGACAGTGGGCTTAGGGCACGAGTCATAGGATCTTTCAACCCTGAAACTCTTCGAGGTTTCACCCACGGGACCGAATGATTTGAGGACTCAGCACCTACAACTTGCTAAGCTCCACCCGTCCACCCATGTAGCGAACACTAAGTCGGTGACTCCCAACCGAGTGAAGGTTTAGGGCCAGAGCTTTAAAAACTTTCGCCATATACGAGACCGTGCTTTCGGGTTTCAGGCAAAGTGTTGCAATTTTTATTCTTTTTCTTTTCTTTTCTTTTCTTTTCTTTTCTCGTTTTTCTTCTTTTTTCTTTTCCCACGGGGTCCATAACCTGTGCATCGGTCAATGAAACTAGTTAGGTCCTTGCAAGTAAAGAGGTTGCAGTTTTGCAAGCCTATCATTTAATCTAATGTGCTTTCTGTGTGGTTAGCTAAAGGTGGAAGAAAATATCGAAATCAATAAGAATTTAACTAATCCATTCACTCAACCAAGCATGGAATCAATCTAGCATCAATAGAATTGGACAAAGTTTAAATTTTCCAACTCATGTGTTGTGCAAAACCACAAAAATTTTGATTGCAAACGGGTCCAAATTTTGAAAAAGTAAGTCAGAAGTATAACAACTTATAGAAAGAGGACCCGAAGAAGCCACTAAACATCACAAAATGGGCTTGAACAAAATAATAACAAACATAAATACAAAAGCCACTTCCTTTCGTTTAATCCTCCCCCAACCCAAACATCTCAGAACCGAAATGGGTCCTCCCCTGTGGCATCTCATGTAGTAATCGTTCTCCCCTACCGTGCTATCCGAAATTCAAGTCTCGTTGATTTGCATAAACCGAGACTTATAGATGCTCGCAAGGGAAGTTACAAAAACCAAAATCTAAGGTTATTATAGGGGTAAATGGAAACCAAAAGTTGTAGCAAAAACCGGGGCGTGAAAGCGTGGAAAATCGCCAGGCGAACAAAGGTCGCCAGGATGCACAAAGTGGTCGTGGCAAAAGCACTCCCGCAGGTCCAATTTTTCACATTTTGCTCTTGTTTCTTCGATATTTGATTTGCAATGGTGAGTTTGACTCAAATTCTTCGCGCTTGGATCGACTCAACAATTTCGCATAATTAGTCGCAAAACCGCAAAATTTGCCACAAATGCGATCATTAAAATAGTAGGACCTTAATGTGCAAATCAAGATTAACATGATTAGTACACAAAGCACTCAAACCTATAAGCACAAATAGTGGTTCAAAAATAAGACTTCGGGGCACTAATCACACCCCAACCTACACGTTGCTAGTCCCTCAGCAACGCAAAACAAAGAAAAGCAGACAAGGTGGTGATTTGCAAAAGTTGGCCATATACATATTCAAAAGGGTATATGTACATATAACATTACCTTAAACCGAAAAATTGAAATCAAAGTTGTAAACCGACAGAAAGAATCAAACCATACAAGAACAATTCTAGGTCAATATTGGGATCCATAATTCTCAACTTGAATTTCCACCCAAGTCTAATGATTCTTATGTAACCGTATTGCCATTAAACCGCAAAATTGCCACCTCCCTCCAACCTAGCACCGACATGGCCTTAAGTTGTCGAACAACCCGGATATGGCTAGTTACACTTTTCTTTCTTTCAATTATAATAGATGCAATGCTTAAAATCTGACTTCACCAAAGTCCGTAACGGGGTCCACCGATGACTCCCAACCACTCAGTTTGCATCAAGCCAAAAGGATCACTTGACCACTAACTCTAAAGGCTTCACCTTGACCCAAATGACTTCGAAAAATTAAGCACCCACAAGTCATTAAACTTCACCTATCCACCCATGTAACGAATCAATAAAATCGATGACTCCCAAACTAATTAAGGCTTAAGGCATCGGGTTTCAAAGCTACTATATACTCCCGGACCGTGCTCCCCTGCCTCAAGGCAAAACCAATGACTTTATTTTTCTTTTCTTATTTTCTTTTCTTTTCTTTTCGCTTTTCTTTTCTTTTCCTTGAAGACAACATTGGTCTTCAATCGTAGGTAAGACAAACCATCCTAGGTTGCCAACATACCTAAGGTCGTGGCTATGCAAAGTTTAAAGAAGGCACACAATTTCACAAATCATTGGAACAATCCGGGAGTGCGCAGGTGAATTAGCATACAGGGGGAAATTTCAAGTTGAGCATGCTGGAACTTCAACTGACCAAAAATTGTTTCAAGCATGGAATTTGTCCTAGCATATAAGTGACAAATAGGGATTCAATTTTCCAACACAAAGCAATTCAATTGTTCAATTGAAAAGAAAAACATTTACACATAGCAAAGCACAAAACATGATATGTACAATTACCTTTAACCAGTTCCCCAAGTATGGTGAGGATTGTAGGCTCAGGAGTGATCCAAAGAGAGAATTTCTTCATCACGCCTCGTTGCACCACATAAGGTTTCACTTCGTCTATCGAATTTAAACACCGTTATCATCCGGATTACTAAATTCACGAATCATTGGTACGCCTGTTGACCATGTAAATGGACCCGCCCATCGTGACTTGAGCTTGCCTGGAAATAGATGGAGTTTGGAGTCTTATAAAAGAACTTGGTCTCCTTCTTTAAAATTCTTCCTGGTTATCATTTGATCATGCCATCTTTTTGATTTTTCCTTTGCAATCTTCGAATTCAAATAGCACATTCCGTATTTCTTCCAGTTCATTAAGATCAAGGAACCTCTCGACCCAACTTACTTAGATCCATATTCAGCCTTCTAATCGCCTACCATGCTTTGTACTTCGATTCCACTGGAAGATGACATGCCTTTCCATAGACCACACCACCGATAAGGGGACATTCCTTAATTGTTCAAAGTCATCCCAGCTCCATAATGAATCAAGTAGTTTGATAGACCATCTTTCCTGGCTGAGCTTACCACCTTCATTAGAATGGTCTTGATCTCCTGGCTGGCAAGTTCACTTTGACCACTTGTTCGAGGATGGTAAGGTGGCCACTTTGTGTTTCACACCATATTTAGCCATGAGGTTTTCAAATAGTTTATTACGAATGAGAACCTCCATCACTAATAATGGTTTTCTGCGACTCCCAAACCCGAAAAGATATTGCCTTTCAAGAATTTAATTACCACTCCCATCGCCATTGGTTTTGGCAGAATCGTTTAACCCATTTGGAGACATATTCACTCCCACCAAAAATGTACGTATGACCATATGACGAGGGAAAAGGTCCCATAAAATCGATGCCCTACACATCGAATAATTCAACAACTAAAATTGGGTTCAAAGGCATCATATGACGGCGAGACAGCTTCCCAAGCCTTTGGCATTTGTCACATACACGCAGGCCTGTGTGCTTCCCTTGAATAAGGAAGGCTGAGAGAAACCCGATCAGAAGAGACCTTCTATCATTGCTTTTCGAAGCAAAATGACCACCACAAGCACTCTCATGGCAATGGTTTAAAATTCCTTTGTCAGTTCCTCGTGTACACATTTCGATGATTTGATTCGCACAGTATTTGAATAGGAAAGGCCTTCCCAATAATATGAATGAATTTTAGCAAAGAAATATTTCTTATCCTCGTTCCGTCCACTCAACTCGATTCTCCCGTAGTGGTGAAATTGGCAATGTGAGCATGCTGTGAGCTTTTTCCAACTCGCATTAGGATTCTTCAGAAATTCACTGTTAATAGGTGGACCGTGAGTGTCGTGGGCTATAGTTAACCTTGACATGATCTCGCCACCACATTTTCCACCCCTTTCTTATCTCTCTAATTCCAGTAAGTCGAATCCCTCACAATGTAACTCCAACGGATGAGTCTTGCTTTTGCATTTGTTTGGTTAAGAGATATTTCAGCGTAATGATTCAAAATGACTATATCACCCCAACCAAGTATGCTCGAATTTATCTAAGGCATATACCACGCTAAGAACTCTTTCTCTCAGAAGGGTATAATTCCTCTCAGGTTTCATTCAGTGGTTTTGCTTGCATACACACACCCTGCCATGAAAGCTCCACCTTCTTGGCTGGCACCGCCTCCTATAGCAAGATCACTCGTGATCACACATCACCTCAACAGAATCGCTAATTAGTGCTCAACCATCGGGCAATAGTCAAATGAAATTCGCTTCAAAACTCTGCAATCTTTCTCCCAAACGACTCGCATCCTTCTCAAGAAGCTTGTAGGGTTTGGCAATTTTGGAAAATCTTAATGAACCGTGGCTTCAGAAGCCTGCATGACCAAGAATTGTCTAATTGTTTTCACATTTGTTAGTGCAATTTAAAATAATGTCGATCTTTTTGCTTTATCAACTTCACCCCGCTTAGAAATAATGCCCAATACAATTTCTTGTTTTACCATAAAATGGCATTTCTCCCGCTACACCAAATTCTCCTAGGCACCTCTGCAAAATGGCTTCCAAATTGGTTAAGCATTCTTCAAAATCACCCCCATATACTGTGATATCATCCATGTATACCTCCATTATACGCTCTACCATGTCACTGAACATACTGAGCATACATCACAAAAGTGGTCAAGCATAGAAGCCCAAAAGGCATCCTCCTATAAGCATACGTACAAAATGGACAAGTAAAGGTAGTCTTTTCCGATCTTCTCCGGGCAATTTTTATCCGGAAGTACCAATACCCATCCAAAAGTAATGGGGCGGGTGTCCCTAAACTCTTTCCGTGAGTCGATCATGAACGGGTAAATGGAAAGTGGTCTTTTCGTGTCACCTCATCGAGCCTTCTATAATCTATACACACTTCCTTAACCGGTTGTAAGTCTGCATACCCTTCACCCTTCGTTTTCACAGCTTGTTACTCCCGATTTTTAGGCACCACCAAATGACTAACCCATGTGCTATCGTAAATGGGATAAATGATTTCCAGCTTGAGCAATTTCAAGACTCTAGACTAACTACTCAGATGGGGATTCAACCCTCCATTGGGGCTGCCTCAACAAATAGACTCCTCTTCTAAATAGATATGATGAGTGCAAATGGATCTGTTTATGCCTTTATCAGAAATTTTCCATCCCAATGCTCGCTTGTTCTTTTTGAGAAGGTGCAGTGAGATTATGCCTGTGCAAAGCAGTTAGCGCTGGAAGGAAATCACAACCTGGCACCGCCATTTACTTCCAAAATGCATACTTTAAATCAGCTGGGAGGGGTTTGAGTTCTAGCTGTTGAGGTTCCTTGGGTTCATTACCAGTCAATAGAGGCAAAATTTCTATTCTTCTTCTCCAGTACCCCTGTACTAAGCTCATTTCCTGAAATTTGTGTTGCTCTACAAGGCAATCGGAGAACTCTGAAGTTAATATCTCTTGCACTTCATTGTCGGTTAGCCCGTTTTCCGTCAGTACCTAAAAATACAACTTCTTCACTGCCATCCTCCTCCGAAAGTGCATATGCCTTTTACCTAAGGAAAAATATTGAGTTCCAAAGTCATATTTCCAAATGTGAGCAAAGGACTCCATCTCGACAATTGATGGATCGATTCAAGTAATAAAACGTGGTCTCCTAATATGATGGGCAATTTGATTAGTCCTTTTCACACGGGTTCAGACGGGCACGACAAAATCTAATGATAGTAAAATCAGTCCACTTGTATAAGAACGTCCCTAATGGTTCCTTTGCATTTTGTCGCACTGCCGCCTAGCGGCAGTGATGGATGTGGGTTTCGGGCTCACCCAAAACCCAATCGCAGACATAGAATACCCAAGAATGCATTCACACTAGCTCCCGTGTCTAACAATGCTTTCCACGCTTAATGCCTCCAATATTCACCGAGATCGTAGGACATCCCGGATCCTTATACTTCACCGAGTCTTCGCTTCCTCTAATGGCACTAACTTGCTCGCTTAAAAGGCCTTTTATTTACATTAAGACCTCTTACTCGCACAAATCCTTTAAGAATTTTTTATGTAAGTAGGAACCTCGTTTAATCATATCGAGGAGAGGAATATTGACTCTTTACCATTAATACTTCCAACATTTCGTTGGTTAACACGTTTCTTTCTTTCGAGAACCTACTGAACGGAGGGGATATTCTAATTTCTACTTCTTCCTACCACCGGCTGTTCTTCCTATGGCTCAGCCACTAATGGAGCCGACTGACCGGCTTTGATAATTGCTATTTAATTCCTTTCCACTTCAGAAAGTCACAACCGCCTTAACTTCACTGCCAGATTTAAGTACTCGGTCATCCCGCTTCATTCACCACTGAGTATTTACAGGCCTGAAAGGAGCCTCTTTTTCAACTCAGAATCAGCTGATTAGACAGCTTGAAATTCCAAATGCATATCATTCCACCTCAAGAGTGAACTTTCACCGTCTAATTTTCGACTAGCCTGGGACATTCAAGACTCTTCTCGTTTCTACAAATATGCCTACTACTCTTACTTAAATTCAGGATTGCCTGCTCAAAAGGAGAAGATGGGGGCATCCGTTGTTGTATTGAAGTGGAATCAAACCGCCGTCGTGTTCTTGAAGGGGCGATACAAAGGTTTTGATTTCCATGACAAATTTGGACAATTTCTCCAATTGTGGTTATTAGCGCCACCATATGGAGCATCTATGGTTGGTTTATTTTGGCTGGCATGGGCATGCTCTCTGGGCAAAGTACTCTTCAGATAATTATCTCTGACTAAAATTGAAGCAAGAAAATTGGGATGAAGATAACCTATATTTACTTTTTGTATTTCTCGTCGACCTTTCATTTCTAGATCATCCATCTTGAGTTAAACTGATCAATTTTCGTTTATCCCCAGTATCTTCTAAAATACTGCACTGCCTCCCTCCTTGCGATTCAATGGCCCCGCCTTCAACTTCCCTGGGGACTAGGTTCATCCTAAGCTTTGGAGGCTTTCACATAGTTCAAAAATCCATAGTTTCATCAGATGTTTACTCAAAAGTTACTCCCCACACATAGTTTCCCAGCAATTGTTTCTGGCTTTGGCAGGAGACATACCAATTACAGTGAAGTGGTTCACCAACATCCAAGTGTCAAACCCATGATGTGGGCATGCACTGATGGTTTCCATAAATCTTTCCCAACACTGGTAAAATCTCTCACCATCCTGAGCTGCAAAAGTATAAATTTGTCTCTTCAAATTGTTGGTCTTATGAGCACTGAAAAACTTCTTCAGGAATTCAGCTTGCAGCTCAGCCCAATTTCTAATGGTTCTAGGCCTCAATGAGTTGAGCCATATCTTGGCCTTGTCCTTTAGAGTCAATGGAAATGCCTTTAGCTTCAGTAAATCCATGTCCATCATACCTTCCTTAAAGGTAGTGCAAACCCCTCAAATCCTAATATGAGTGTATGGATTTTCATTTTCCATACCATGATATGTGGGGAGGAGTACTAAATAAGGCCTCATCACATCTTCAAAGAGGAATGATACGTGACAAGTACTAACTCTGGGGAGGGTGATGTGATCCCCGCGGTTCTATTAGCAATGGGGATTCATGGGGTTCCCGGTCGACTCGCTATTCCTCGTATGGGATCCATGGTATCAGTACGTACACCAACTTCAATTAGCCAGTCGTCGCGTACTTATCCTATGCACCCAATTGATGTGTCTTTATCCCACTCACAGACAAACACCTCGTTACAAAAGCTGTAGACAACAACGAGCAACAACAAAGCTTGCAAAAAGGTTAAATTAGCAAAACAGTGCGCTTATCAAAGTGAAGCAACCGCGCCTCGCAATCGAGTGACAAAAAGGGTAAAAGGTTACCCACTCAGATGTTGATCACAAGTACACGCTAATCCACCATTAGTAGTTCGGGCACCATCCCCTGGCAGAATCCAGCCTATTTGATTCGCGCACAATAAAGTTGAGCTAAAATCAACAAAATTTATATACACCTGTTCTCCTACTAACGCCGTAGTCAAGCTACCGCAAAGATAAAGGGTTCAGGGCTCAACACCCGGGATGGGGTTTTCATCCTAAAAATGGCTCAGATAAGTGCACGGCTGCAAGGCTTCTTATTTGACTCTTGGAATCGGGTTTCAAAACACAGTGGGAATGGTTTGAAAACTGAGAATTGTAAAAAAACTGAAAGTTAAGGGTGAAAAAGTTAACTTTGAAGAATTAGGTCACTAACTCGCAGTTGGGCAAACAAGGTTCCTGTTTTATCCTCTATGACAAGCAACCTATAGCCCCGGCATAACCATCTATGTTTAACTAGCAAAACCTCACCCATGAAACAACTCCTATTTGAGTCAATACTGTAGCATGCAGTTACGGCCCCTTACGCTTAAACCCTAACATTTAATATTATCTCAGGCTCATAAAGACCATCTAAAGAATCACAATTCTAAAGCATGGAGAGTATCACAAATCAATAACATTAAATGCTATGCAACCCTAATTTGAGAAACCTAACATATAAATATCATTTCCAGAGGCTCGTAAATATTCATCTAAAGAATCACAGCACTTCTCTCACCGAATATGCACCGGATTCTAAAGCATGGAGAGTACTGGGCCAAATTAATGACATTCAAATGTTATGCAAACCATGTTTTGAGACCATATGGCTTTGGCAATACACTATGCATGTAGCTTTAGTACAAGAGGATAACATGGCTATGCCCCACCACCAAGCTAGCTTCCTTCAGTTAAAGGAGGCTTAGCCAAGCATCTCTGAGTTGTCATCCCTGGCAGGGTGTTTGGCAGCCGAGAAAGGGAGAGAAAGAGGAGAGAGAAGGGAGAAAAGCAAAACCTAAAATAAAAGACTTTATTTACAAAATGAAAACTTACAAAAATATCTTCTCCTCCCCCAAATTGTTCCTTCAATTGTTACTTAGGTTACAAAACAAGAGGGGCTTATATAGGCCAATTCTGGGCATGAAAAATAAATTAAAAACCTATGAAATTGGCTAAGTTATAGGACACCAAGAATACACCAAGTTCGAGGCGGCTCGGGCATTAATTACAAAGCATTTATTGAAGGCATCAATTTTCGTTTAGGTCAAGAATCTCCTCGCTAATTAGCTTAAACATGTGTCTAGCGAAAAACAAGAAATTTCACAGGTGGATTACTCGCTGAAGCACAAATTTCCTCGCTGCTAGAGAAATTTTGTGAGAAGTTTAAATCAATTATTTTCGCTAAGGAACAAGCAGCGAATTTGAGGGTCTATTAATTTACATTACTAAGTGTTAAATCTTCGCTAAGGTTGCACCAAGAATTTTAGCGAAAATTTTCGCAAGCTTAGCTTAGTACCTCGCATTGTCGATCCTTCATCAAGCCATCCCGCCTTCAACCGCATCGAATTTTCACTCATTTCTTTGTTTTCTCATTGATTCTTGGGTCAAGTTGATGGTCGAGACTTGAATTCCAACTTCATGATTCATCCCTCAGAGATTGAAATTGAACTCAAAAGTGTGCAAAAGCCTACAAACAAACTAAAAATACCCTCTAAATGGCAAGTGTTACTAAGAAGACTAACACTTCAATCGTATAATGATATGATTAATGCGCAAAGCACTAAACCTATATCTAATATAGGGTTCAAAATTGCACTTTTCGGGGCATTAACTTAAAACACATTAAAATAGCATTAAACCCTAACAGGAAAGTTTGGAACACTTAAATGCGCACTGCTTCATTTAAAGCGCAGGAACACCGCGGACCCCATTAACTGGTCCCAGCAACCCTCCTCTTCAAGGTTTTGAGGCTTAGCCAAACATCCCTTGAGTTGTCATCCTCAAAGGGGTGTGTTTGGCAATCGGAAAAATGAGATAAAGAAGAGAGAGAAGAGAGAAAACTGTAAACCTAAAATGAAAAGCTGCGTGTATTCAGTGAATGGCCAAAGTTAGGGTTACAAAAAGTTATAAGGCTTATATAGTCACACAAGAGATGTGGAAATACCAAAATATAAGGATTACATTGGGGACAAATGGGAATTATACAAAACCCAGGGTCGTTTGGATCAAATGAGAGGGCAAACCAATTTCACAGCATAGTGAATTTCCCCGCTATGATAGAGAAATTTCGCCATGATAGCTAAATTCCTCACCATCATAGTGAAAATCCGAGGCATAGAGAAAATTACTGCTATGCACGTAATTTTCTATGATAGCTTAAAACCGTGCACAGCGAAATTCTCAGATTGCGAAATTTTCGCTATGGTTGCGAAATTTTCTCTATGCCATAGTGAAAATCCTGCACTCCTTGCATTGCCTCCTGCATCAAGTTCAGCCTCCATTTCTTCAGTTCCACTTGACATTTCTTCAACTCGGCTCGATGCAATCGCTGAGAATTCATACGAACTTGGCATAAAACAAAGACCAATACGGCTGCTTGAAATGATGTACATGTTCAAACCCGCAAACTCCGCCAAACAACCTCGAAACAAATCGCAGTACTAAACGGACCTGCACATGTCTATTGGCTTAATTCATATGATTAGTACGCAAAAAGCACTCAAAACCTATCTTAAATAGGACTCAAAATAGCACTTTTTGGGTACTAATCACCTTCGAGTCCAGATAAGGGACTTGACTGAGGAGCTCATGAAGCACAGGTCTGACCTGAAACATGCTTCGATGGCGAGGGTGCTGGCCGAGGATAAAGAAAAGGAGGCCCGGAAGGATGTGAAGGTAGTTGAAGACAAGCTGCGGTTGGCCAGAGAGGAGTTGCAGGCCGTTCAGGGTGACCTGTGGGCCAGGATAGCGGCATTGGAACGGGCTCGCCAAGAGGTTCTGGAGGCAGGTAACTCTGTGGAACGCTTGACGGAGGAGCTCAACAGGCTTCGGGTGGACCTTGAGAGGAAGGAGGCTTTGCTAGCCGGGATGTATGGGCGATAGCGAGCCTCGTGAGACGAGCCCATACCCAATGGCCTCCCGGTGGTCGGGCCTTCCAAAGACATGGCTTCCCCGAAGCCACCCAGCGCCTAGATTTCAACATCCATCTTTCCGATGAGGAGGTTGAAGGATCTGCTTCGAGGCTGAGGTCGATGCGGGCGCCGAGGTGTTATCGAGGGCCCCTGATCATGCTCCCCTGCCTGATGATCTTCAGGTTCCTCCAGAGGCCGGCTCCTTTGCAACGCCTTACTGTGGTTCCGCCTTTTTAAATTTCTTCACCGTAGGTCAGGCCCGTCCCGATGTATGCTTTTACTTTAACCCCGCCATCCAAAGCAGCTCGGGGGATTTTGTATTGCTTCTTAACATCGACCCTTCGCTAGATATACAAAGGTTGCTTGATTAATTTTATCGCTCTTTTATTGTCTTCGCCACTCGAGTCGCTGTTTCGCTTGGCTGTGCCGCTGGGCCCTCGAAACTCCAGCTATCCGCCTTATGCCGTTTCGCCCGCGTAGAAGCCTGTATACCGAGCCACGGGGCTCTCGCTACGAAGACCCATTATGAGCAATATGTTAAAATTAAGCTATTGGGTTTCGGGGTTCCAAGACCCTTCTGAGCAGTTATGCTCTAAAAAATGAGCTACTGGGCTCCGATGCTCCAAGACCCTTTCTGAGCAGTTATGCTCTAAAAACTTAGCTACTAGGCTCCTGAGCTACATGGCTCTGCGGCTACTTGGCCTTTCTTGAGTAGTTATGCTCAAAACCGAGCTATCGGGCCTGGGCTCCAAGACCTCAGCGCTATGCTCTAAAATTGAGCCGCAGTTCCCGGCTCCAAGACCCTTTCGTCTTCCTTCTCTTTGGAAAGCGTGTGTGGCTTTAATGTGGATCTATGGAGAATTGGGACGGATTGCGCGGCTTCCCAAGTGTCCTGGCTTCCTTATAAATAGTGGTCCCTCTATGGTAATACTATGCTTCCAAACTTCATCCTTCTTTAGCGTAGCCCGAGTCCCGCATGACAGCGCCGTGGTTCGGCCACCGTACGTGGTCCGTCTCGGTGATCGCGGCCGACGCTTGCGCTCCACGGCCCACCACTTGTAGGAGCTAGGTTTCAGTTCCTCCCTGTGGAGTTGCGGTTGTTCCCTAGCTATGCCCATTGATGGAACCGCGTTGGGAACGATTCTGAGGGGGCGTGTGTTTTAAAGAAAACTTTAAGTCCTTAATTTTCTCCGTTTTTTTTTTCTTTCTCTTTCTTTTTTCTCTCCCTCTCCTTCTCTTTCTCTTTCCCTTTCACATTTGGCTTTGACCGGTGTTGGATGATAGGAAGAACTGGCCATAACTCGTAATTTTTGAGATGCAAAGAAAGATTTTGTAATCCTCTAAGGTGATTGTAACCTCCTTGTAATGAAATTTCGCATTTGTGTTATGTGACTTTTTTAGAGCTTTGTCAATCGAGCTCCTTGCTTTTCTCTTCTTTTTCCCTGTAGGTTAACTTTCTCTTTCGCAGGAGTAGAGAACCTGCTTTGTGCCGCTGGCTCAGATACTAGGAACCACTGCTGAATGTAATTCTTTGTATTTAACCTAGCTCTGAACAAGAACAATCTGTGGAATCATGCGCTCAGACCTAGTCCCTTTCGAGCCGGTGCCCCGGCTTTATCATTATAACTTATTGCTCGCCCACCATAATATTAAGCAGTTTAAAATGGACATATGTAGTGTTATTCAAATCAAGACGGTGGATCTTCTATTACAAGCCACGCCCGAGGTCTTATTGAAGAACCGTTGAGGGTGTTCAAAGACTCATGAGCGGGGCAAGGTGGCTTTCCTTCTTCCGTTTGGAGTTCATAGTTGCCAAGTTGGATTATGCGATACGATGTGTGGCCCTTCTAATTAGGGTCCCAGCCTTCCCATGCTGGGTCCTTCCTTGTCGGTAGAAGTTTTAGAACCAGTCGCCTCGGCTTGTAACTCCTTCGGGCTCGGGACTTATCAGCACATCTCCTGCCTTCTTATGATGTCTCCATACGCTTCGCGACTGCCACATTTTTCTTCTAGAGATCCAGTTTAGCGAAGGACCTCCCTATATCAGGTTCAATGTTGGCTAGTTCAACTTGGTGATTTAATCACCTCAACCGGATCTTTACCGCTTCGTGCCAAAGCACAGAGCGAACGGGCTTCCTCTGAAAGGCCGACTCAAGGCGAAGTTCCGTATGCCCATAATAATTGGGAGGTACTCACCCATTTTCCTTTTAGATCTTCCAATTTGGTTTTCGCCAAGGTTCTTTGTGAGTCCTTATAGTGACCTCTGCTTGTCCATTGACTGTGGATGAGCTGGGGGACAAGTAGTAGCCTTGGATTCCCCGAGCTCTGGCAAGCAAACTCTGGAACTTAGGATCATGGAATTGTTTCCCATTATCAGACATGAGGACCTCGAGGACCCGACCAAGATATTATAGAACGCCGTACGAAGTCAAGGTGACTTGGTAAAATAGTCCACGGCCACAACGATAAATTTGCATTAGCCCTTTCCAATGGGTAGGGGTCCCAATATGTCTAGCCCCCATTGCTGAAAGGGCCAAGGGCTTGTGACTGATGTCAACGGCTCAGATGGGAGATGAGAGATCTTGGCATGCTCCTAACAAGCTTTGCATTTTCCGACCAGCTCTATCACGTCTTTGAGCATTGTGGGCCAATAGTACCCCTGTCTTAAGGTTTTCCCTGCTAAGGTCTGAGCTCCGATGTGGTTGCCACAGATACCCTCGTGTACCTCCCTGAGTATGTAGTTGGCGTCTTCCTTCCCTAGACACTTAAGAATGGGCGTAGAGAAGCCTCGTTTATAAAGGATCCCCCGATGAATGATGAATCTTGCCGACCTCGCTCTCGACTTTGATGCCCCTTCGTCGCTGGTAATGTACCCACCAAGTAATCCCATATGGGGTCCATCCAGCTCGGTTTGGACATCACAGGGATACCGTTTTGTCGAGGCTGACTGAGGTCTCCTCCGGGAGGTGTCTCAATCCGCATCGGGCCGCCTGTGTCTTCCCGTGAAGTCTGCCGCTGGCCAAGGCACGCCAGAATTCTCTCTCGTTCTTGGTACATGCTCGCCCGCACTCGTATGAATCTCGGCTACCCTCGTGACCTTCGAGATACGTGATCATCTTCTCCTTCGCCTCGCACGAGTCTTCTATCTATTTTACCACCAATCGGGTCGCCGCTTCACTTCCAGCCTGATCCGGCCGCGGAGTGGGCGAGGTTAAGTCCAGCTATGACAGCCTCATACTCGACCTCATTATTGGAGGCTTGAAGCCGAATCGGAGGGCGTATTCCACATCTATCCTGTCTTGAGAGGTCAGGATCAGACCCGCACCGCCTCGGGCATCGCGCCCCGCCCACGACAATCTCTAGATGGGAGGTCGTGTCACCGGGCTGCTTCGTAGGACTCCGCTGGGTAAATTCCATGATGAAGTCTCGCCAGATTCATTTCTTTTATCACAGCCCTGGGTTTGTACTTGATGTCAAATTCACTAAGCTCTATAGCCCACTTTATTAGCCTTCCCGAGGTTTCTGGCTTATGTAGTATTTAAGCGATCGATATTCGGGTCGGAACTGGCCAGCATGAGTTTCAAAGTAACGCCGGAGTTTTCTAGATGTAGCTACCAAAGCAAGGATCAACTCTCCATTCGGGATACCTCTCCTCCGCTTCCCCCAGCTCGGCCGCAATAGTAGATCAAGCTGTTGTACTCTCATTCGTCCACCGTGTGGCATCACTAGTTGAGAAGTCTGAAACGGCCAGGTAGAGAGTGAGGAGTTCTCCCTTGGAAAGGCTTACTAGAACGGGGGGGAGAGCTCAAGTAGGTTTTGAGTGCCGTGAATGCCTCCTTGCAACGTGCATCCCACTGGAAGGCCTTTTTTAGAATTTGAAAGAAAGGCTGACATTTGTCGCTGGCCTTAGACATGAAGCGCTTAGCACGCAGTTGTTTCTCTCCCCCTCGCTAAGCATTGAATATCCTAATGCTTCTAAGGAGGCATATCGAGCACTCCACCTCATCTTATTCGGGTTTGCCTCATCCCCTGGGCTATTGACTATAAAACCCAAGAACTTCCCGCCGGAGACCTAAAGCGTATTCGCTGGGTTTAACTTCATCAGAAGCCAGACCGAACGCCTCGCTAAATGGGCATGCGGAGCCGGCTTTACCGATTTTACCAACATGTCATCTATATATACCCCATAGATGCTCCACTTGTTTTGGAACATCTTGTTCACTAG
Organism: Tetrastigma voinierianum; assembly: GCA_016808115.1. Classification (NCBI taxonomy): domain Eukaryota; kingdom Viridiplantae; phylum Streptophyta; class Magnoliopsida; order Vitales; family Vitaceae; genus Tetrastigma; species Tetrastigma voinierianum. The sequence goes on from JAEQBH010003624.1 coordinate 71,647, forward strand.
CTCGTAGGTGGCTCCCGCGATCTTCGCTTAAAGGGCATCACTCGCATTAGTAGTTCTCGACCATGACAAATGAGGTATTCTGGTCACAACCATGTTGATCTGGTTGTAGCCAGAGAAGGCGTCTATGAAGCTGAGGAGTTCATGACCGACCGTGTCGTCCACTATGAGATCAATCCGAGGTAGAGGGAAGCTATCCTTTGGGCAGGCCCTATTGATGTCTGTGAAATCGATGCAAAGCCGTAACTTTTCGTTTGCTTTTTTGACGAGAACAACGTTAGCCAACCATTCAGGGTATTCCACTTCTCTTATTGCCTTTGCTTGGAGGAGCTTACCGACGTCTTCATTAATCGCCTGTTGTCTTTCTGGGGCAAAACTCCTTCTCTTTTGCTTGATCGGCTTAAAGGAGGAATTGAAGTTCAGCCTGTGGGTAATCACTGTCAGGTCGACCTCGCCCATGTCTTCTTGTTTCCATGCAAATACCTCCATGTTCTGCTCTAGAAAACGGATGAGAGGGCTTCTGATGCCTTCCGCTAGTTTAGACCCTATGTAGACGAGGTGTTATGGCTGGTCGCCAAGCTGTACAGGCTCTAATTCTTTTGAGGGCGCAGGTCGGGTGCTCACCTTGTCTCGCATGTCGAGCTTTGTCCATGTAGATGTCGTTTAATCGTGTTTTATTTCATCATGTCGAGTAGCATTCCTCGTTATGAGCCGGTTCTCCTCAAACCATTCCTACCCATTTGGAGCTGGAAATTTGAGGACCAAGTGATGTCGGAGGGAACGGCCCTTATGGTGACTGAGAGAGGGTCACTTAAGAACATGTTGTAGCCGAAGGCATCTATAATGAGAAATCTCACCGCTGGCCAGAACTCGGCATGGGGGTCTCCCAAAGTGAGCGCCAAAGTTGTACTAAACCCTAGTCGCATTTTCTCCTAAGAACCCAATGAAAAGACCTGCTCTACCTTCTCCCTTCCAATGCCTATTTTGACGAAAGCTGATGCGAAGATGATGTCGGCCAAGCTTCCGTTGTCGATAAGGACCCTGTGGATCATTTTATTGGCTTTTATGGCTTTTATCATAAGTGGGTCGTCATGAGGATGTCGGCAGCCTTCCATGTCGAAGTTTGAAAAGGTTATGGTAGTATCCAAATTCGAGGAAGCTCGATACTGGGCTTTGTACTTCTAAGGCCTCCGATCTACGTCGTTCATGTTCTCCGGTCGAGCCGACTTCCACCTCCTACAAAACCCTCCCGAGATCATTACATGGATTTCTCAAGGGCGCTGATGCCGAGTCGTCAATGATGAGGTGGTGGTGGCCGGACTTGTTCATCTTCGAGGCCACGTAACTACCGAGGTGCCTACGCCGAATCGTATTCAATTTCCTTCTTAGCCGGATGCGCTCATCTCGTTTTCTAAGGTTCATGACCCCGTGAAACCTGGCAGTGATTCGCATCGTCTCTTTTACGGACCGACTTCATCTGGGATGGCCACCTAGAAACCTTTCATGTTGCACTTCGCGTAAGACCTGCGACACTGAGGCTGTCAGAGGGGTGTATTGCCGAGGTGAATATCACCGCTGCAACTCAGCTGAGGTGGTCCTGTGTGATCTCCCGTTCCTCATCTTTCGGGACCGCTCGCTTTCTCTCGCTCCTCTGGGATATGTCCCCGTCCCGCCTCGCCTCCCAGCTTCATTCCCGCTGTCGCCTCTGTTCTTTTCCTTTTGAGTAGAAGAGCTTATTTGCTTGGATAGGAGGACTTATTCACCGTTGATATACTGTTATGAGGACTCGCCATGTCACTCGAGGGTTCGAGATGAGAATACAGGTCTTTCGACCGCACCCCAAATTTCCTCGCAATGAAAGTAGTAATGGCGAACTGCCGGGAATATCTACCTTCAAAGACTCCAAACCTCTCAACATATGACCTGTGGCTTTCTCGAGAGCTCTCTATGGTCGAAGGTGATAACTCAAACTCGTAGGTCCTGTTCGATAAAGTGGGAGAAACGCATGAAAGCTCAAGAATGATGAGATGGAAGATAAATGTGAGTCATTAACAGTCAATGTCGTCTTATGATAGCTGGCACTCACATCATATCCTGAGATCCACCCACCCATCTGTGCAACAGGTGGTCTGCATGGGGTCTGTCTGCCAACGCTCAATTCAACACACTCAACCTACCCAGAGGGCGCTGATCCGCTTCGTCTGGATTCCTCGTTCACGCACTAAAGGCATCCATAGAGACTGGAGCTCGGCCCTTTACTTCTTCCTTCATGTGGCTGAGTTCTTGCTGGATGTCCCTGAACCTCTACTCCCACGACCGCTCCTCTGTCTCCTGCTGACAAAGGATGGGCCCATCGCCTTTGTTGTTCCCTTACGCCTCTTCATCGCGATCTCCAGGGGCTGGTAAGGCCGCTCGGGCGTGACTAGTTTCTCCTTCTATCCCAGCTTCGATGAGGGTCGAGGTGTCGTTTTTCCTGCACAGGTTTTCGCCTTTCAGCCCGTCGCTTCCCGGGCGCGTATTTTCCTCAGCGAAGGTTCCAAACTCTCTCAAAGAAGCATTGTCAGAGACGGCCGCTTCCACCTCGCTCATGTCGACCGCATACGGCTGCAATCCGGAGGTCGGCCGCCCACTTTGTCTGGCCGGGTCTTGCATCCTCGGGAGGATCGGGCGTGACTCTACTTATGTTCCAAGTTGATACCACCGGGCCACTAAGAGATCAACTTTATTTGTAAAGAACCGCTGCTCTATGACGGCGCTAAACTCCGATGATGCTTTTTCAACCTGAATCACCGGAGCATGTTGAAATTGCTAAATCTGGCCCATTGCTTTCCTGACGCTTGACTCCCTCCGCAAAACAAAAAAAGGATCAGCAAGGGTTCGCCCGCTACCTCTTCGAGGCCTAAGTCAATTCTTTCTGGTGAAAGAGAAGATCAACCGCTAGTGGAATGAAGTTTTTGCATTTACCTTCACTAATTCGCGTCAATATTTATAATGGGTCATCATGATCACTTTCCTAGTTAGGGGTGTCAAACGTGGTTGGTCAGTTAAACGTTACGTTAAACGGACGGTGAAATACAAACCCGAACACGAATTCATGATGAACGTGGTTAAACGGCCGACTCATGAAACACCAACCCGCTTAGGTGTCTCACCCAAACCCGCTAATCAGCGGTTAATCGGTTTTGCTAATCGTGTCGCTGCTGAATTTCGACAGGCCCAGCTCGCACCATTGCAAACGGGCGAGGAAACAGCAGCAACTGCAAACGTTATAAACGCAGCAGTATGTCTCACCCGAACACTAATTGCTTATTAAACGTGTTAAACGGGTCGACCCGCTTATCACCCGAACCCTTAGGTCTCACCCAAACCCCGCAATCAACGGTTAATCGCGGGTTCGCTAATCGTGGTCGCGGTTAAATTTTGACAGGCCTATTCCTAGTTAGATGATGATTCAGAATGATAACTTTCCTAATTAGATGGTGATACAATATTCCTTCCATTGGGTGAATGATTTTCTTTCTTTATCGTAAACCGATTAATAAGGGATGATTGATGGACAATAATCAGGAAATATCCTACTTTCCTAATTTGTGGAGATTGGGTATTTTCCTTTAATACGAATTCTTTGATTACATTATCAGCCTTTTGAATGGGTGAATTGGGCCCTTATTTTAGGCCTATATTTGGGGGATGTCATCAAGGGCCCAACACTGGTATCAGGCCTGCTTCTCAATCCCTTCTTAAGCCTGGCATTTACACTCATGTTCTAGGCCTACGCGCCTATTATTTTAAACCCGATCAGATATATTACCATCATCACAATACTTAATGTAACATTACTTAGATCTGGTAATAGAAACACAAACACACAAAAGATAAATAAGACCAATAAGACCGTGAGAATCACATGCCCACTCTGATAGACGTATATGATTTACAACTCCATGAGCAGTAAACAATGACTCTTCATGGACTTTTATAAGGTTAAAAAAACTATTATATTTTCTGGCAACCTTCTTCGAGTGGAGCAATTCACACAAAATATTATATATAGAAAATATCTTTGATTTGACCATTCAAGCGTTCATGCAAATATCTAATCGATAAAGATAGATTTTTTTTTCTTAAACAAATTGAATAGCACTTAAAAAATGATTTTTTTTTATTATTTATTAACTTATTAAATCTCAATATTTCAAATATGGAATTTAGAAACCCATTCTGAAATCAAATATTGGAATCTCAATATATCTCTTCAAAATCTATGATTTTATATGTAATAGAAATGAAAAATAAAATACATACTAACTAGAATTGAATTGATCTATGAATTTTTCAAGCTATAACCGATTTATGGGCTCTAAGAACAATCCAATGCTTTTGGGTTTTTAAATATAAGACACAAAAAAATTCTCTTTCTTTCTTAAATTAATTTGTCCCTTTAAGCCTAAATTTAATGTTATAATTAAAATAGGACATAATGGGTAATCCACTTACATGCTTAGAGCTATAATTAACTCATATAAGTCCAATGATCAACTCAATTAAGACTCTAATTTTCTTATATTGTAAAATATTGCGTTGCAAGAATATAATAGAGAGAATAGAGAGAGATTAAGAAGAGAAAGTAGATAAGCACCAAAAAGATGGTAGAGAAAGTTAGAAGAGCAATTTTATTTTCACTTTCATTCTCTTATATACATTGAATAGGGAGATGGGCATTCATACGTAGAATGTAGGTTATGAATGTGCCATAATAGGTACATTGAATATACATTGATGTATATAGATTACGAATGTATAGGTTACGAATGTGTAGGTTACGAATAAGCCATAATAGGTAATAGTTGAACATACATCGATGTATATAGGTTGTTGAATATAATGAATATTCATTCATGTATTTCATAACACTTCCTTGAATATTCATTGTATTCATGAATGCATTGAATGACATCATTTCATTAAAAACCTTAAACCGGAAAAACCAAGTGGGACAAAAACCGGACAAAAGGGAAAAAGAGTAAAGTGCATAAGCAATGCATAGTTCACACATCTCCCCTCACTCAGCTATATGTACCCACCGCTGGGGCTAGTTAATCTTGTAATCTATGAACTCGCATACCAATGTCATATACTATCTTCTCAAAGTCGAATGCTAGCAATGATTTGCAAAAAGATCCGCAAGATTATTTATGGATTGAATCTCGCTTAACATCAATTTGTCAATTTTCGAGTTCGGGAGTAGAAAAATTTCAATAGATATGCTCGCCCTATCACCTTGATATATCCTCCCCTAACTCAGGCAACACAAGCAAGATTATCTTCAAATTATAGTGGGAGAATTTGTAAATCGTGTTAAGCAACAAGAATAGAATATGTAAGCAATGGATCTTAACCAAACACACCCCTTTCCAAATCTTCATATAGAAGCAATGATCTCAAAGTGGTTAGAAGATGTAGCTACTAGCGATCGCTTCAGAACGCCAAGAAATGGCGGTGCCATTATAACAAAATAAATAACCAGTTTGAGAGCGAGCTTTATGTGGATCGACATATATATCCAAAGATCAAAATATCCACCAAACCGTAGGTAGTAGATCTCTTGGAATAATATAATCCCAAATCTATGGTTCCCGAGATAACGAAAAATATGTTAATTCCATTCCAAAGGTTCCGAGCTGGCCTGTAACTAAACATGCCAATAAATTTATCGCAAAGCGATGTCCGGTCTCACATTGTGCCAAGTACATCAAAGCCCCACCGCATTGAGATATGGTACTTCAAGACTAAGTATGATTGACCTCAAATATACCCTAAGAGTTTTCGGACTTGTTTAGGTATTATGTTAAATATGAATTTTCGAAATAAAAATTAGAGACCAAATGAATACTAGAGATAAGGGTAAAGTGGTCTTTACCACTGGGGACATAAAAGCCATAAAGCATAAGATTATATGAAATCAGGAATTCGAGGGAAAGTGATTAGTGGGTCAAATTAGAATATGGCATAGTTGAATTGCAAAAAGGGAAGAACCTAAGGACAAAAAGGCAAATAAGGAAACTTAAAGCAAAATGGGTTTTCATGTCTGCCAAACACATCTTAATAAACATGGGATTAAAAGACCAAAATCAGTCTCATTCAAGGAGAAAACCGTGAGAGGAAGCAAATAAGGGAAGCCAAGAAGAAGAGAAGAAGAGAGGAGGGAGCCAAGCAAGCCAAGGTATGGATTCTATGATATTTGTGGCTGGAACTACTTCAACCTGAGTATGGAACCTGGATTTCTGTATGGATCCTTGGTTTTGTTTGTTGATATCACTCTAAACCGGTTTGATAAAAGTTCATCCCAACAGAGTTTCTCGTTGGTACTGATTTCTAGGTTTGACAGAAATTCATCCCAACTCCAAAAGATTAATGGGAGTAAGATGGGTAAAACCCCAAAATGTAAAAGAAACATGGAATCCTCCCTTTCGAGGTTGGATTCACTGACACAGCAGGTAAAGAGCAGTTAGAACAAACCCTAACAAATTCTTGTATTTGGCTCAGGTATGGGCCATAACCCATATTAGAGTTATTTGAGAGTAATTCATGGTAGATTTTTGAAGTAAAGATAAGTATTTGAAGAGGAATGAATAGAAAGAGGTTAAGCAAATGAATATGAAATGGTTTTCGAGGGGTGTATATGAAGTATGAAATTGGAATCGGGTATCAAAAATATGGAAAAGGGGGCAGAAAATACACATTTCAAAATTTCGAAGGTGTACCGGTACATGTGAACAGAGTGTACCGTACACCCCACCAGAAGCAAGTGTACCGTACATGAACAAGCGCGGGTGTACCGGGTACACCCCTGCCTCGCTTCCCAGTTTCACCAGTTTTGTATTTTGGCCATAACTTGCCCATTTCTTATCCACCTGAGTGATTCAAGTAGCCAATTAAAATAGACTTCATGAGAATCAAACCTAAAGAAATATGCATCGTCACCTCTGGCTCTATGGCCCAAAATTCACTCAAAGTAAATGTGCAAGACAAATTTCGATTTCAGTTTTGAACGTAGAGGTCCGGGTTGTTTCTGACGTGAATTTGAGTTTCGTACCTGAATTGAAGCATTCCAATCTAACAACCCTTAAAGACTCAGCTTTAAATGAGTACAAAGACCTAGTGTCAAATATGAATTTAGAACCCCAGAAAAATTAGTAATACGAACTGTTTCTAGTGTAATCCGGGTAAACCGACTAGTTTGGCATGAAAATGTCATAACTTTAGCTTGGATGATCCGATTGATTGATTCAAATTCCCAAATAAAGTAGATTCATAGAGGAATGTACTATAAGAATGAGGTGTGATTTCATAGACATCATACTTTATAAGTATATGAAGTGCCATATTTAATAGGCATGAATCAAGGAAAATGTAAAAAAGGAAATATGTATAGATGTGTTCATGAAACATGAATAAGACCAAGAAAGGCAATAAGTCATGAACACATAATGTAGTTAAGTTATATATGATTACTATCACATATAACCAGGAGATGATAACAAATGATAGGAATATATGAATATATACATGAATGAGTGTATGTGAATGAGTATATAAACGAGTATATCGAAATGAGTACACATGAATGAGCAAAAATGGAATGAATATATGAATGCATATACATGAATGAGTATGAAATAAGTATATAGATTGAGTATATCTTGAAAGATAATAATGAAAGTGAAATTGGAATCGAAATGTGATTGGGGGATCATTTATGAATGGTATTTTCATGAAATATATATAAGTATATATATAATGATTTGAATCATTGTTATTCGAAATGTTTGTCATATTAGCGCATGTATGCGTGTATTTGAACTATAAGTGAAATTACCGCATAAAAGCAAATGATTCAAATGTATTATTTGACGACCAATATGACTTCGATTCACCAACCTAATTCACATTTAAGGTAACCGTATTTGTTAAATGCAAATCACATTGGTTATCGAATGATAAACAGCACAGATTCAACAACCAAATCGCCATGAATGTCAATTCTATACCACAAACGCCGCACCAGCGAATCATGCCGCAACGCGGGAATCATACGTTACCGGTCGACAAAATGTATTGTGATTCAACAACCGAACTGGCCAATGTCTAATTTACAGCCATACGTGAGACTATGATATTGAATGTGAGATCACATTGCTACTCGAATGACAATAGATGATCTAACAACCTAACTGGCCATGAATGTCAATTTATAGTCAAAGTGAATCATAATTTGCGAAATGCTAAATCACACATAATTTATCGACAAACGTACGATTCAACAAATCGACCAGCCGTGGAATGTCAATTTTATAGCCATATGTGAGACGGTGATATTGGGGGGCAATATGAGATCATATCAAGACTAGATCGACAAATGTATTGTGATTCAACAACTTAATCATTCATGAATGTCAATTCTATAGTCAAAGGGATCATACTGAGAATGAAAGTAATCATTGCTACTAAATGACAAATGTATTGTGATCTGAACAACCGAACTGGCCAGAATGTCGAATTCTACAGCCATATGTGAAATCACAAACCGAAAAGCTAAACAACGGTATTGAAAAAGTCTATTTCAGAGTAAGTATCTTTGTATATTTACATACGTATATTGTATAAAGGCATTATTTTGGTAAATGTATTTTATTAAATGTGAATGTTATGGGTCTTTTGAATTTGTAAGTGGTTATGGGATTGCCCGAAAAGAAGTGTTTTCGCGTAATTAAAAAGTTTAAAATGGAATAACACAAACAACATGTTTTGGAAAGATAATTGAAAATGCTCGAGTAAACTCACCAATTGATCCGCTAACCGTCAAGTCAGATCTGGTCGCGACACTTTTGAAAATAAAAAAAATTTAATAAGACGAAATAAATGCTGATTAAAAACGCCGAGTAAAACTGCTCCAAATTGATCTCGCAACCAGGTCAAGTAGGGATTCTGGTCGCGACACTTTTGAAAATGAAAATTTAATAAAACGAAAACTAAAAGGATTTAACGGGCATCCCAGATCATGAAATGTAATTTCTAAAGGAGTTTATTAATTCGGCTTACGCGATAATGATAAGAGTCTAATATGTATTGGTATTAGTTTGATTTGACTCAGATGAATTTAATATGACTCGACTGCTCCTGAAGATCAGATAATTTATAAGCTTACTTAATACGACTGATTTATCATACATGTAGTAGATATGAGTTACAACCTTAAAAAAGACACGACACAAAGTAAGTAATATGAACAAGATAATGATGAATCCGAAAAAAGAATAAAATCTACATGATAATATGAGATGAGTTGTGGAAGTCACATAAGAAGAATAGGCTTCATATATGCATAAGTAAAGTAATGTAAAAAAGATAAAGGACGACGATTTTGTTATTACTGCATCGTTTATGTTCCCACCTAAGCGTAAAGCTTAAAGACTCCGTGTTCAATCCGTAGGTAATCGAAGAGGAGATAAAGAGGATGTGACATTCCACACCCGCCATTTTCGGCCATCTCGCCAGATATGCTCACCAAAGACCGTTTTCCGCACCTCTCGATGCTCAGATAGATATGTACATGTACAAGTAATTGTATAAATAATCGGGACTTAGCATACGCTGGGTAGAGATTTTAATGGATACCACTCCTGGTAGTTCCTTTGTATATGTGAACGACTTTGGTTATTACAAAATTATTTGTATACCCACGTGCATAAGTTAAGCTCAAAAAAAAAAATGTTTGTAAAAAAAAAAAAGTAGTTAGCCCCGCATAAGGAGCTTCTCGCACCGAAACCGGTTCGGATTCTCCGCTTAATCGGCCTGACCGAGAAACGGCCAGACAAAAGTATCTCTTCATCGATTCTCTAGACGCAACCGATCCTCGGGGATCAGACCTTACATCCATAGGGGTGCTCAATTGCGAGCCTCATTCCATGTCAAGCGTTTAAGTAATCTTTCAATGTACGGATTTATCGATGGATGATTATTCCATTTGCTTTACGCTCGTTGCATCAAGACAAAGTTTGGTTTTACCCAAATCTTTAACTTCAAATTCCTTCAAATACTGCCAGCTTTAGCTAACTCTTCCTCGAGGTTCAATTAAATTTATATCGTCGATATAAATCGCAATAGCAAATCCGGCTTCGATTTCTTAATAAACACGCATGGGCAGATAGGATCATTCCTTTAATTCCTTTCCTTAATTAGGTACTACTTAGGCGTTGATACACATGCGACCGACGCTTTTAACCCGTACAAAGATCTTTGCAATTTTATCGAATAAGCCGCGAGGAGTGCATGCATCGTGCATTTTGAATCCCTGAATTTTCTATATAACATTCAGAAGAGCCATATAGATATGCTGGCCACAATGTCCATAAGACGATTTCCAATTTTCAAAGATTACTGCACTAATGAGAAAACTAAATGTAATCATATCCATCACTGTGAATATGTCTCATCATAATCAATCCCGTGTCTCTAGAGAATCCGAACGAGCCGAGCTTTATACCCGACAACCTCGCTTCTCATTTCAAGCTTCTCGACAATTACCCATTTATCCAACGGGTTTTACATTATCTAGACGCGAGTTATGGGTCCAAAACCCTCGTTTAGCTACAGCTTAATTCAGCCTTAATCGCTTCCTCCCACTTGGCCAATCTTGCCTCGACGACATTCAATAAATAGATTACGCCTCACAATCATCATCCATAATTTTACGAAAGCAACTAATCGCAAAATATCATCAATGATGATTTTATTTCGATCCCAAATCTCATTACACATGTAATGGAATTCTCAAGATTCCTATGGTCGCTGATTTTTTCACGGGCTCAGGCTCTTCAAGCATTAAGCTTCCTTGTAAAGTAAGCACAACACCGTGCTCTTCCTGGCGGATTCTGATTCTTTCCCCTTCGCTGAGGAACAAAGGTCTTTGATCCTATCGGGTCTACCACGCCTATAACTCGCTGGGATTTTCATCCATTTTGAATATTCTTCTCAGAATGTTTATCCTAGCCGGAGTATTTACACTGGAATACGAGATTTCTGCTATCTAAGAGCATCATTAAATTGCATCAGAAGTCTATCGCTATACCAAACGGATTACGGGCCGCACTGCTTTCACACTCGTGAGTTCTGGTCGACCGAGATAAAATTTTCTCTATTCCAGAAAACCCAGCCTATTTCTAATTTTGTGTGTCCCAATCGATGGAAACATAGTCTCATTGAAATGACAATCGCTAATCCGGCAAAGAAAGATTACCGTGAGTTGGTCTCCAAGAACCTAATGACGGACGGTGAATTAAACCTAACATAAATGCCACCTAAACGGCGCTGGGGACCTATATTCGTTTCTTTTGCAGTAATAGGCACCTGTGACGACAACCAAAGGTGCGGTAGAATGTGGAAATATCGTGTCATAACCAAGAATCCATTCGCGTGTAGATCAGAGACTAGCAAGTAAGCGCAATTTGTTTGCGGCGCCAGATGCAAAACGGCATGACCCTACGCCGCATCGCCAGATTCGCTTCAATAATAGAAAGTGCGCAATGATTCAGATATGTTTAATCAAGGATTCTGCCATCCATTTTGAGTATGAACATATGCGACCGGTGCTCAACCTCGATTCGAATTTAAGAACAATATGTATCAAAACTTTTGATGTAAATTCACCAAGATTATCCATCCTTATACCTTTTAATCGATAATCAAGGAATTGCCCTGCTTTATAATTCACAACAAAGGTGACATCGCTACGATATTAGACAAACATGGGACCATCTACGTAGATGCGTCCACTAGCACTCATAAAATATCTAAAATGGTCCACTCGTGGCTGTATCGTCCACAAATATCACCCTCGAATTCTTTTCTGCGAATAGTGCTAGACTCAAGATCAACCTTTGTTATAGAAGGTTTGATAATTTAGTTTGCCTCATAACAAGCTTCACAATTATAATCTTTGGACAACAATACCAGATCCTTTAAAGGGTGCCCAGATTCCTGGACATTCCCACGCATCATCAGAAGCCAGGTGACTGCGCGATCATGCCATAATCCAACCGATCAGATTTACCAATCCCAAGATACGGTGCAAGAGGTTTCCAATCCGGGCTTTAATCACGACACAATACAAACCCATGTGTTAAGCTTCTGTTTCGCCGATGGTCTTCGTGCCCATCTTATAAGAGGTAATGCCAATATATTCTTTATTTCAGCTCATAACAATTTTCAACATGCACCCATTACTGCGCATTAATCTGCTACGAGATCTTTTCGATTATCGCTTAGAAACGATTCTCACTACGCAGTGATGGTACTCGGCAAAACAATCAGGGCATCTCGAAACCATCAATAATCTTAACAGACTTCGCATATCAGATGGACATGTGTCTTAATGTGAATGTCATACTCTCGAGAAAAGTGTCTACTACGAATATGGTATGCGTTGATGCACTATCAAGCAAACAAACATATTCCTTTTCTGTTTTCCATTTGCATTTCTTATGTCAGATAACTGTTATTATATCATAAAAATTTTCATATTAGTTATAAAATAATTAAAATTTCAAAATAATAAAATTATATCAAGTCTATAAGCATTTTACGCATAACCATATTAAAAGTTAACAATAAAAGGTAATACATTTAAAAGAAAAAACAACTGTAAAAGAAATTATTGGGGACCATAAAATTCGAATCAAAGATGTCATTCATCAACACGTTTCATCAAAGTAATCAAAGGTCCTCGTTAAATTAGACATCCAGTACGATTTTCATACTTGTTGAAGATGAGTCCCACCAATGCAGATATTGTCGGGCTTCAATAAAGGGTTATGGCAAACAGGATTAATTTCAATGGCGTGAGATCTCACCACGCTTGCCCGCATTTTTAAAGATGCCCGCAGATCAACAAAGTGCTGCACACGACAAGTACGTGACTGCCCGGGCCATGCCACAACGATGGCAAATACTTTTACTACCACCTCTTCGCTTTCTTTGTCATGATTCGGGCCAAAGGATTTCCTAAGGCTGCGAATTTTTCCATTACTCCTTCTGGGATTATATTCTTACCCGCGTTTAGCCTTTAAAATGGTCAATACCCTTTTCTTAGAGCTCGTATGTGCTTCGTGCACGTTTCTTTGAGCCAAGAAGTCTAAAAATCATGATTTTGAAAAAGAATTCATTAGTTTGCTCAAGAAGGAGGAGCACGTAAATTAACCTAGGTACGTATAAATCGATGCTGTCGGTATCACATGGTAATACACACTGGCATGTAAGGTGGAGAAAGTTTTCTAACAATTCCGTGACGCTGAGCTTCGATACCGCATAACCTCAAGCCGAGAAACAATATCAAATAAAAGTGGATATAGTCGCACATCGATTTAAAATCTTGTAAATCAGATTTCACACTATATTTGCGGTTTCGAGGAAGGATAATCGTACCTGGGGCAGATTATCATACATATCCTTCAACCTCTTCCACAAGGTTTAAGGGTCTTCAACTGATAACATTGAAGTCTCGCAGCCTCATACAAATGACAACGAATAAAAATCATGGCATTCGCTTTATCTTCGATTGAGGTTCCGCTTCTCAGAATCGTTGCTTAGCAAAATCTTATTCGAGGTGCATTTCCATGTCAAGGCACCGGTGATAGATAATTATTTCCACTCACTGCGATGCTTAATTCAGGGGCCAATATTTGCCATAATTTGCAAAACAAATTAATCCTTAAATTAATTATTAGATTTCTAACATCCACCGCCACTTCAGAGCGTATGATACTTTAGGCCGAAATCTCCGCTTCAAAGCCAAGAAAGAGAAAAAAAGAAGAATTGATGTAAGAAGATAAGTATAAGTTGATTAATAAAAATACCTTCACTCCACAAAATATTTACTCACTGCAGATCTTCGCACGATAACGTGATTGCAAAATATCGCTATTGCAGTTAATATAATGTATATCAGAGAGTAGACAAGCAGAAAAGTTAGGAGAAGACTCAAAAAAGCATTTGCAGGTTTCTATTTGTTAATTTATTTTCACTTTCATTCTCTTATATACATCGGGAATAAGTGAGACGAAGATTCATACGTTAGGATCGGTGCTACTTAACACATAATAGACATCAATATACACGACGCATATGTGCTATTTAACGCCAGAGTGCTACTTAATTCATTGATAATAGCATATCAATATACATCGATGATATGTGTGCTACGCTGAATATAACGAATATTCATTCACGTATTTCATAACACCTGCGCTACTTAATAAAAATTGCATCACCCATATATCATGAGAATCTGATTCGCCCTGCCGCTAAGACTTTACTGGCGTATTAAATCAAGCTTTCATTCAAATTCGAATCTAGGATCATGTTTTAATTATCAACGTTATATCACTTGAGTTAGACGTAATATTCAACTTTTTGATACAGGTGGAGTATGAGATGGCCCACTACCATCTTTGCCCAAACACCCGTCCCCGAATAAAATGGCATATTCTTCTAACGTGGGACAAATGCAATGAATGGTTTTATGGAAAAAAAAAAAACCAGGGCCACATGTTGATCGGAAAACTATCATGTCATATTATATTTAATGTTAATCAACACTATCATTTTAATGTTAACCGAAAATAACTCTTGTAATCTATATACAATTACATGATATTTAATCTTTTTAACATATTTCAGTAAAAATATTATTATATTTAGTTTTTTTTTAAAGGATTATATTTTGTTTGTTAAAATTTAAAATATTAATATAGTTATATAAAAATTGATAAATAATTTTATAATTATTTTTATTTTTATTTTATAATATATTTTTATTTTAAAAATTAATTTTAATTTCATGTAAACATAATTTATATATTTATTTCGCAATTGATTTGACCTTCCACCACCCATCCGAGTAATCAATCTTAAATGGATATTTTTTTTTTTTTTGGAAAACCATATGAGGTATCAATTTTAAATTATATTAAAAATAAGTATCAAATAATCTTATTTGAAACCCAATCAAAACCCAATCTAATGTGTGATCAAATATTTAATAAAAAGGGCTATAACTGTATGAACCTTAGGTACAAGTCATATAATCATCGGATATAACCATAATATAATCTAGGTATAACCTAGGCAAATCTTAATGCCTAAATAAGACTCAAACACTTACAACCATCTTTATTAAATGTTTGGACTTCTTTATTAAATATTTAAACTTCTTTACTAAATATTTAAATTTTTTATCAAATAAGATTATTTGATCCTTATTTTTCAAATAATTTGAATTTGATACCCTGTAATATAATTTTCCTAATTTTTTTGATTAAATAGATTCCACTATACTTTTGAGGCCCGACTCAAGTGCTTAAAATGCGGAATGAAGTTATGACATAGGTTGAAGGAAATAAAAGTAAGAAAAAAAAAAAAATCAAACATCCATACTGTCACATGCATGCACGGTCTTGCAAGGAAAAAGCCAAATGACACGCTTTGTGAGAGCATCTCCAACAATCATCTAAAAATTGAAGCATCTAAAGCTATATTTTTACTCCAAAGCTCATTTGGCATTTAACTAAAGCTTTAATATAAGATCTCTACAGCCAAAGATCTAAAGCTTTATCTATCATAAATCTATTCCACTTTACTCCTTTCTCCCTTAATAATTATATCATGCACTTTCATTCATTTATATACTTATACATTATAAATTCATTATTGAAACAAGCAAATGCACTTTTCATCCTTCAAACACTTATCGGCAGAATAGCTTCGAAGAATATTTCGGGACAAATATCGCTTAAACCATTCACTGTATTAAATATTTTCGCTCCCATTATTTGCTCCAATCGTCAGTTCGCTTTTTCAATTTAAAGATTCATATATTTAAATTACCCACTGCTGAAGATGTTCTGAGCTTCAATAATTGATACCACTAGAAGTCCGAATTTCTTTATTATAAAAAAAATGGCTGTGGTCCAAATGAAAAGACTTCAAAAATTATATCTATTTTTTCCAGCCACCCGTTAAACCCATCCATACCAGGGAGAAGAAGTGATGAAAGCAAGAAATCTAAGAAAAGGTATGGACATATTTGGTAATTATTGTCAAAATAATCTTGAATTATCCAAAAATATATTTGAAAGTATGTTTGATAATTAAAATTTTTCTCCTTGTTTAATTTTTAAGAGAAAAACACAAGGTGTTATAAAATACATCTTACAGATGTAACGTCATTAGTTACTAAAAAAACACCAACTACAAGTAAATTTAACACCTTCCACTAAACGTAAATATAATCCGAGTCTCCTCCCTCCCACCCCACACAACCGCAACCTTCACCCAAGTGCTAGCTACCACTGTTTCTTGTTCTAATCTATACCATTCAATTTTTTGAACTCTAAAAGGAATTCATACACCCTGCGGCGGTCTGGAAGAGAAGAGGACACACTCTCCTTTTCCAAGCATCTCTTTGCCCATGCTATCAACTTTGAGCACTCAGCCTCTACACTGAAGTTGCCCAACCTCTCATACGCGTAAAACCAGATATAGAATGGCATAAGAGCCACATCCACGAATCCGAAAATTTCACCACCAAAGTAAGACTTGTCTCCAAGCTCCCCTTCCAACACCTTAAGACATTCTAAGTATTCTTTCTTTATTGCCTCTTGTTCGTGGCCCTTGGTTCTCCACACCATCCTCCCAAGTGTGTATACCTGCATTTTATAGTTTTGTGAATGTTAACCTTTTATATCCAAAACTAAAGATTAAGTCATGGGGCAAAGATAAATATATTCTAACTCAAGTCTTTTGGTTTTCTTTGTTAGCTAATCTCTAAAATGTGTGGCCATATGATAATATATATGAGATAGACATCCAAAAGTCATATGTATGTAAGACAAATTATTAATGGGAGTTTGTATTTTTTATGGGTATGGTGCTACAAGTAAATAAGTAACTCCATCATTATGTGGTTTAATATGTACATTATATGCATGAGTAATGAAATGCAAGTATACACAGGGGAGGATGGTGTGGAGAACCAAGGTCGTAACCCAACACATTATACCTTCAAAAAACTATATAATGTGTTCATTAATCCAACTTATGCATTATGTATATAAAGGTTAAGTGTGTGCATTCATGCAAGAACTCCACCATTACCTAGTTAATGACATACAAACGATAGCACACCTACAGAACTCCCATACGCCTTTTGACGGGAAGACAAAAAGTTTTTGTTTTTATAAAGGCAAGGTCTCAACTCATATTTTCATACTACTTTCATGCTTTTTAGTTGTTTTAATGAGCACAACACATTTATAGCGACCAATCCACATATATAAGAGTAGAGAGTTGAAGATCTTAGCTAGAGATGATTCACAAGATAATCAACTCACTTCTAAAATGTCATTCTCTCATGGATCAAGATATGAAGATCATCATGTCATTAATTATCTTTTCATAAGGATTGTTACTATTATGTTTATGCATCTAAATTGGTTTTAAGATAATTTATTTCCGCATAAAGCTTTGGCTTACATTCTATTCTTCCCATTTTGATATTAACACTTTCTAGAGAATGATGTGCAGCTTTTGGATGTATTGATTTTTGCTTCTACTACCTTGACATCTACTTGGAAGATGTTAGGAAATAAAAATAAAACAATGATAAAGGTAAATTATTTTATCGAATTTCAAGTATCTAATAAGACTAAAGGGAAGATGAATTTTGCTAGGTACCGTTCCGCACTTGCTTCATTACTTTTTACTCGTTTATTTCGACACTATTGAAGACATGATATTTATATTAAACACAAATCTCAAAAGCTTGAGTTTTTAAGAAAAATGGTTGTTTAACATAGTACCAAAACTTGACTAGAGGTCATGGGTTTCAGCCATCTCTTTGCAATCTAAGTATTTGTTCCTCGTTCGCATATTGGTCCATTGGTTTGTTTGACTCTATAGTACGGGTATGGGACCCCACATGAGGGAAGGTGTTAAGAAGCATAATACTCGTATTCAACCTAAATCCTACACGCTTAAACTTTTAGGAGAGTTGGTAATTTAACATCACATTAGAGCTTGGTCTGCCATAAGGTCATGGGTTCAAAGGCATGATATTCATATTAAACCCAAATTCTATAAGATTGAGCTTTTAAAGTTACTGCTTAACATAAGATCAAATATTATTTCTTCTTGGCAAGGACGCATGTCTGTAACCACTCTCCACTAATATTGATTTCATACTGACTCCTCGCTGATTTGTTTGACACTCTAAGCGTGCGGCATTTAGCCACATTAAAACACGATATTCATATTAAACTCAATTCCATGCGCTTGTTTTAACAATTATTGCTGCACAACCCCAAGCTCAAGACTGAACCAGTTAACAGTGTCTCAAGAACTATGAACATCATAAACAAACGGAATATCGGAGGCTCAGGAAACTGGGGGGGGTAGGAGGAATAGAATAAAATTTTGCACATGTTATCCTCTGTGGGTTGCCCTAGAAAAAACAGGGGGCAAGAAAGAAATCCAAAATATGTCAAGAGAACTGCTTTTTTTTTTTTTTTAATCTATTTTATTTAGGTAACAGAAACACAAAAACCAAAATTTTCTCTTTTCTTTTCCACTCCTTTTTTTTTCTTCATGAAAAAACTGCTTTTGGAATGAAAAAAACTAGCGTCTGATTGAATAGTTTGATCTGCTTTTTTCTCAGCTACCAAAAGGAAAAGTATACTCCGTTTAGTTTCTGAGAAACCTTACAGACTCCACAAAAACCCTTAAGAAAAGGGCACGAAGTTAAACACACTCCAATTAGCTGATATTTAGCATTCCGTAATTACGAATCCAACACCACAATGGTAATCTGGGGCAGTCACTGTAAATTAATGGAAAAGAAAGCTTAAAATTGACATCAGAAACATACCTTTTTGTCTATGTAGTCAGCCCAGAACTTGGCTTGAGCTCTCTGGTATGGATCTGACGGTAACAATGGAGGTTCGCGCTCCCAGACTTCATCAATATATTCAACTATTATCAGAGATTCGCTGATGGTTTACTAAGCTAGGATCAAAACTGGGATTTTTTATGAACTGTCTGTTTCTAGAAGTAGAGGGCTCTTGTTTCTCAACAAGTCCTCTGCGTTCATACTGATGCCCTTTTCTAAGAAGGCTATTCTTACTCTCATACCAAACATGCTTGGCCAGAAATCCAACAAAATTATCTCATCCGCCATTCTTACATTCAAATGAAGCAGCAACGGAGAAAATTTTCCCTAAACCCTCATCCAGCCTTTTATATTTTGTTAAATGCATACGGAAAAAAGGAAAAATAAATAAATTTAACAACTTATTTTATTTATTTTTAATTTTGTTATTTATGAATGTAAAATAAAATTTTGAAAATATATAAAATTTTAACTGTTTTATTTTTTATTTTCAGGATAGATCAAGGATAAAAAAAAATTATTTTAATTTTCCTCTTAACATTTTCCTACAAACCAAACATGGTATTTAAAGTACTCTGAATTATTGGAACCATTTGGTTAGATAGTTGGGAAAATCTTTTTCGGAAGTGTTTCCTAAGTGTGGCGAGAGCAAGCTTTCTTCATTCATCTTTATTCTACCTAGCAGCATCTTGTGGTGGGGCACTTAAAAGAATTCCAAGTTTCCAATGTTGCTTTTGTTTATTTATTAGAAAAGGGAAGAGCAGCAAATAAAAAATTGGAGAAGGCTGAAGATAGTATTCGATTCGTGCTAAAATTCTTGAGAAGGCAAGTTTCTAGGGCCATTTTACCAAAAGAAAAAGTTTGCATGGAAACTTTAATTTATATTGAAAAAGTTGATATTCTTGTCATAGAGCTGATGAGCCACGAAGGTCCAGCAGAACAGTTAAGAGGAATCCCAAATATTATGGGATTCAAATGGCATGATCTACAACTACTATGGGCAGGACCGAGTCTGAGGGAACATTATAATATTTTAAAACTTTGTTGAGCTAACTTGTAGGATTTCATTTGTTATTTTATTTATCGGGGAGTAGTGCCCTTGGTTGTGGTGAGCAGTTAGTAAACCGAGGGCTATTTAAATAAGATTTGGCATGAATAAGAGAGAGACAATTTTTTATTCCCAATACTTTTTCGGCTTTCTCGTCTAGAATTGAAAATTCCGACAAGCCTCGACTGACCATCAATCGGGTATCGTATTGCTATCATGGCCAAGAACAAGGAGCGCATCAAGCATCGGAGACGTGACTCCCCATGGCAGATGGCTTGCAATGTGATGGAGTCAAGCATGGCCGACAAGTTCAACCCATTCGAGGCTACTATCCGTAAATTGCTCCAGACTCTTCTCTCAAGTAAGTAATGCCTCATCTAGTCATAATAACCTAACGAAATTCCACCGAGATCCCACCGGTAAGGTCGGCGGTTACAATCCCTCACATCTACCAAGACAACTCTACTGGATTTTCCCAACACTGGGGGCGGAGACCCGACGAATGGTTCTCAAAAGTCGACCGCTTTTGAGTTCCAATGCACAACTAAACATACAAGGTGTCTTAGCATCGTATCACCTCGAGGAGAAGCCAACCGGAAGTTGGTGGCTGTGGATCCGACGAACGACGAGAAGCAAAGACAAGGAGATGTCATGGGCCGGGTTTGAAGATAAACCGTGCACGCCTGGTCCTTACCTGGCGCGAGAGGATTAATGGCGCCTTATCCCATATCTTATATAGGCACTTCTACGCGATACTTCAACAAGAGTTCGAGCGATCAAGCAATCGCTGGTGACGTGGGCGGACGCTGTAAAGCTTGTGTGCCTTCACGTAATTCGTGCCGTAGATCAAGTAGACGGGATCTCGAATCGCTTAAGCCAAGAACATCAAGGATTCGCATAAATTTCGCCTTTAACGCGAGAGGAGCAACCTCACTAATGTAGGGAGATTCATGCGACACCTCCACCACCGCGGAGAGCCTCCCGCCTACCTCATCCAACTCGAGCTCATCGCCATCACCGTGACCGGGCCGTTTACCACATGGGAGGAAATGCGTAGGGAAACGAGCGCAGCGCCTTTGTTTCCATCAGAATGAGCGACCACTCCGCAGCCATGTGTCAACGACCACATGATCATTCAGGGACACACATACTGTGAGACGTGGATATGTGATGGGTCGCCGATCAAGTCAAGAAGCAGGTCCGACAGGAACACGAAACAGCCCGAACCTGGAATTACTCGCATGCATCGACCGCGACAACCCCCAAGACTACGGTAATGGCCACGATAATCCGAGATGGTGGTGTTGATAGATACTGGGCTCCACCCATAATTTCCTCACGCCACTGTGAGTAGCTCGCTCCTTCGGCCTGGTGCCAACTCAAGAATACGCACGGCAGCCAACCCGAGAAAGACTCAAATGTCGCGGAGGTCTCGAACGAAACCCCGCGTTCGCGCACTCCCTTCCCGTCACTCTTACGAGCTACCCATCAGCCTGACTCGATTTGCTGCTGGAGTTCAATGGCTTCGAGACACGGGGCCTAGCCAGGTAATCGCGACAACTGACTATGGAGTTTAAATGGGAACATCAGGTGAGGAAGTTGCAAGGAACCCACCATCAACATATCCAAACAGCGTCCCTTAAGGAACTAACTAAGGAGCTTCGCCAAGGCCAATCGTTATTCATAGCCTCATGCACAACGCCTACAAGTATAGTCTTCACGGTCATGCCACCCGACACGCTAAGGTTTATTAAGAATACAGATATTCAAGAGCCGACCAAACTGCCACCCGCAAGGGAAGTAGAGCATCGTATCCCTCTTAAGGAAGGAGTTGAGCCCGTGAACGTTCGGCCATACAGGTATGCATACTTCCAAAAGGCTGAAATCAGGAAATGGCATGTGACATGCTCCATCAAAGGTATCATACGATCAAGTACTAGCCCATTTTCGGTCACCAAGAGCGAGCGCAACAGCCAGCGACGGCGCTGAGATTTTGCGCCGTGACATCGTGCGCCTCAATGCTGGCCACTATAAAAAGACCGCATTCCCAATCCCGACGCGAGGATATGCTCGATGAATCGCACGGGGCTACTTACTTCACTAAACTGGACCTTAGAGCTGGCTATCATCAGGTGAGAGTTCATCGTTTCGATGTTCCTAAAACGGCCTTTAGGACACATAATGGCCACTATGAATATCTAGTTATGCCCTTCGGATTATGCAATGCCCCGTCTACCTTCCAAGCTATTATGAATTCCATATTCCGCCCATATCTCCGAAAACATATATTGGTTTTTTTTGATGATATACTTATATATAGTCCTAATTGGGAGATGCATCTAGCACACGTGAGGGCAACCTCGAGGTTCTAAGACATCAATTTTATCAAGTGCAAACAAGTGTGTTCAAGCGCCAGAACTCAATATTCGGGACATATCATGACCCACCAAGGGGTTAAGGCACTGCGAAGATCGACGCCATGGCAAGATAATTTCTACTTACTAATATTTCGAGTCACAAGTGGTTTTTTAGGTCTCACAAATATATAGGAAGTTTCTCAGGCAAAATTATGGAATACTACTCGCTTCCTCTCACCTCACTCTCTCCCTTAAAAGGACAATTCAAATGGAACAATGAAGCAGAAGTTGCTTTCATTACACTAAAGAAGGCCATGACTCCACACCTACATTGTCGCCCAATTTCCATGAAATCCTTCACTCATCGAAGCCGACGCATCCTAAGGATGGGGATAGAGCCAGCCTTTCTCGCAAGGGAAGCCCACGCGTTCATGAGCCGCGCCTTAGGGGTCACAAAGAAGACATGGTCCACTTATGCCAAAGAAATGCTCGCTATAGTGGAAGCAATACGCACATGGCGACCATACATCTTGGGTAAGAAATTTATTATTCAAACGGACCAACAAAGCCTTAAATATTTTGTAGAGCAACGTGTGGCTACCCTAGAGCAACAGAAATGGGTAGCTAAATTAATGGGCTATGATTATGAGATAGTTTACAAACCAGGCCGAGACAATTCAAGAAATGGATTCCCTCTAGAAAACTGTGCAGCCCTAACCTCCACCACATGTTCACCCTCAAGTCCACTTATGGGATGAAATACAGAGGCTCAAAAGGAGATCCCGTATATTACCCAAGCGGGTCAGGAAGCAACAACCAATCCCGAAGGCCCATTCAAGACTAGCCATGGTTTGTTTTTTATAAGACCGTAATTGTCATCTAAAAGCATCAAATGGGCAAGAACAATATATCGGAGGAATTCCACGCCGCAAACCGCAGCCACCGTGTGTTAAGAACTTATAAAAGATCAATCTAACAATTTTATCGCCTACCATGTACGTGGATGTCCAGAACTCAGAGCACGGTGTGAAGCATGCCGTAGAGGACTCAAGACTGGCTTACCCCGCCTGGTTCCTCTAAACTCCCTTAAGCAACCCCCTCGCCAAGTACGGGACGATATCACCATGGATTTCATCAAGGACGCTCGAAATCCATGGTCGCGACACCATCTTAGTCGTCGTGGACAGGTTAAGTAAGTATGCTCATTTTTCGCTCTTACACATCCCTACAGCCTAAGGTCAGCCGCCACATTCATAGGCGCGTATGGCCCATGGCATGCCTTAAACCGATTATAAGTGACCGCGATCCCATCTTTGTAAGCAAGTTTTGGCAAGAATTCTTTGTAAGGTCGGGA
Organism: Tetrastigma voinierianum; assembly: GCA_016808115.1. Taxonomy (NCBI): domain Eukaryota; kingdom Viridiplantae; phylum Streptophyta; class Magnoliopsida; order Vitales; family Vitaceae; genus Tetrastigma; species Tetrastigma voinierianum. The sequence goes on from JAEQBH010003624.1 coordinate 95,403, forward strand.
ACTAAGCTTAAAATGAGCTCCGCCTACCATCCACAAACGCATGGTCAAATCCAAGTCGCAACCGCTGTCTCAAAGCAATATCTCCGTTAGCCATTCCATCAACGGCCCTAGTCGGCTTCGAGTTTCCTCGCCTTACGCGTAATATCGGGTATAATACGACCTACCATCGCTCCACAGGGATGACACCATTTCAGGCTCTCTATGGTCGGTTACCCCCTACCATTCCACTCTACAAAGAAGGCCTCACCAAGGAATGACGCCGATCAAGGCTCGCGCACAGATGACTACAAAGCAAATTTACTAATTCGGGGTAGCAATCAATCATATGAAAACAAATGGATAAGAATCGCCGCGATGGTGGAATTCACACGACTCAGGTCGCTTAAAACTCCGTACTTTACCGACAAGACACCAAGATTTAAGAGCACACCCGTAAGTCATAGGTCGCTTTTTGGGCCATACCCCGTAGCCGACTGACGGCAAGGTGGCGCATGCTTCGTCTACCGCAGGAGTCCGCATTCACCCTAAGATTTCCACGCCCTTTTTTTTTTACTCCAAAAACATGTGGGCACGTAACCGATCACTACCGATCTACCCACACTACAAGAAGGTGCGCAGGCCGGAGCCTAAAAATTATCAACACTCGTCAGCGAAACAAAGCGAAAATTTATCAAGAAAGCCTCAGGCAATGGCGTCGACCACCACCGCAACCCGGAAAAATCAGAGGCACTACGAGAACATTTCTCTATCATGGACTCATGACAAGGGTCCACTTGATTTTCGGGAGGATTTGATGAGCTACCGAAGGTCCAAAGCAGAATAGCTTAAGAGGAATCCCAACACATGGGATTCAAATGGCATGATCTACAACTACTATGGGCGTGACCGAGTCCGAGGGAACATTATAATATTTTAAAACTTTGTCGAGCTAACTCAGAGAGGGATTTCATTTGTTATTTTATTTATCGCGGAGTAAAGGCTTCTGGGTCAGTGGGAGTTGCTATTTTATTTATCTGGGAGTAAAGGCCCCTGGTCGTGGGTGAGCAGTTAGTAAACCGAGGGCTATTTAAATAAGATTTGGCATGAATAAGAGAGAGACAATTTTTTATTCCCAATACTCTTTTTCTTGGTTTTCTCTTGCCTAGAATTGAAAATTCTGACAAGCTCTGACTGGGACCATCAAGAGCCCAATAAAGAAGTTTGAAAACCTAAAACATCTCCTTGGAGAGAGCCCATTCCTACCAAGATCCCGAACATAAATACAGTATAGTGAAGAATAAGAGAAAAAAGATACAAAGATAAAAACCAAAACATAGTGTAATGCCTTGCAAATACCCTAATAGTTTTATAACATATTCAGGGTATAAAATAAATTAGATTATATTTTTTCGGCATTTAAAAGACTAAAAACGAAAAATGATAAAAATCCATAAATTTTACGTGCTCAAATAAATTTAAGAAAACGTCATTAATTTATAATCCAACGGTCCTAAATGAAGAGTTGTAATGTTAAAATGTGAATAAAATGAACGGTTGCTAAACGACAAAAAATGAGAAATTGAAATTAATGGAGTAAACCTAAACACGGCCTTAGCCATGTAATGGGATTAAAAGACTAATTTTGGTCTTAGAAAGCCATTTTCACATTCGACATTTCCATTTCGAGAGATAAAGCCGGAGAAATAGGCTTGTGGAGAAAGGAGATTGGTGATTTTTCTCCAAGTAACCAAGAGCTTTGGGCAAGAGATGTTAAGCAAGAAGGATGCTTGGTATCAAGAATCAAAAGACAAGGTATAAACCAAGCCCTAACTTTTCTTTTCTTATGTTGGGTTGATGAAAACCCCAAAATTTTTGGATGAAAGTGTTTGTATTGGTTGTAAACAAGTTTTGGGGGTTGCTCTAAGTTGTGTTTAGATTGGTTTTGAGAAATTTTTGTATAAAAGAAATTGTGAGGTTTCAAAGGAGTTGCTGTCAAAGTTTTTCAAAAACCCTGTTCTTGTTTTGGCTATAGGTTAAGTTATAATCATCCAAATGGAGTGATTCCAATTGGTAAATAACCATAAGAGCTGGAGCTACAAATGTATAGAAGGTACCATGAGCAAATTGTAGCTCTAAGGCTCCCGAATATGGGTTTAAAGGTGAGTTTCAGGTAGCTCATGGGTATACTCTGTTTTGGGTGTAGTTGTGGTGTTTTGGCCATAAGTTGAATTTCACTCATCCAAATTGAGTGATTCAAAATTCTCGGTGAATTCAATTCTCTAGTAATAATTTACTAAGGAAGTATAATGTGAATTATAACCTCAGCATTCCAGAAATCTGTCAAAGTGAGTTATGCGCAGAGCCTTGGTTGCAAATTGTAAAGAAATTTTTGTATATAAACGCAATAACTGAAGTTTCGATCCAAATCGGATGATCTTAATCGAAGAACCTTATAACCATAGCTTCAAATGAGTGAAGGAACCATTACCAATTTATGGATTTAAGACCCCAGAAATCGAAAAATAACAGTAGGTGATCCAGTGAGCTGGGCATATCGACTAGTTTGGCATTAAAATGCCAGAATTCGAGTCTGATAATCCAAATTAGACAGACATTCAAATTCCACCTGAACTAGACTAAAAATATCATTTTGTAGAAGAAAGCATGAGAAAATATGGCCTATGTGTCTCCGTAAAATTTTGCAAGCGAATCGAAGATTACAGGTATTATCAACTCCCAATAAAAACTTAATGCAATAACCGATTTTTCTTTCTCGGGTCGTTCTTTAAATGTGACATATTTCATGATGAATTGGGTGGGTTGGTGACGAGGAAGTCAATTCAAGGACTCGATTCTCGAGGATAGGAATCAAAGAGCCAACCTTTTGAGCCTTGTTCTTGAATCTTCTTGTTTCAAATTTGCGAAAAGCTTTGATCTTACACTCTTCTTTCATTGTTTCAAAATTGATTGTGAAATATGAAATATTGAATGATTTATGATAAATCGTATATTGATTTGTTTTAAATCGATTCGGTAAAACCGATCGCGAAAAATAAATTGCATATGAAAATTCTGCATGAGTGTTGAAAATAAATTATCAGGATCCAAACGTATATACACTATCAGGAATCAGACAACGACTAAGACCCCAAGTTAACGTTAACCATTAAAATTCGAAGGCATTATATCGTGTAACGCTCCGTCCTGGAGGCCAGACAGATGTTAACTGCGAAGTACGCATATAGCGCACGCGCGACTTCCCAATTATTTTAGCCACATAATGTAATTTTTCAAAGTTTGCTTTTAAGTAGCGAAATTATAAAAGTTTTCAAAAGACCAAGGGACACTTGCACTTGGGCGAAAATAGGGTGAAAGTATAAATTACGGAATTTCAAAAGGATAATGATAATAATAAATCATAACTGGCTCGCGAAAGTTCTGGGAAAATCATCTGGGATCCTGACGACTAAACCATCACGCCGCTAAATTTGTCTAACGACTAATGACCCAAAATACTCATTAATCTCCGAGACAAATGTAATTATTTGCGATTTTTCGTAATGATAAGAATGCTAATTTTCCAAGGGATCTGGTGATTTTACAAAAATCCTGGTTGCGAAACGGTTTGATCTAAGTTCATTTATGTGCGTGAATTGAAAAGAATAAATTTTTTTTAACATAACAGAATCTCGAATGAAAACAATATAAATCATTTATCCAAATAATAATAATAATAATAAAAGTCAAACGGCAGGGAAGACGGACATAAGTGAGCGCGTGAGAGAGAGATTTATATTTATATTTTTTTTTCTTCGCTTCTCTTTCGTGATTTATGGAAATCATTCATTTTTCCTGAAATAGGCGCAGCCGGCTTCACGCGACGGTAGCTCACGCAGAAAAGACTGCTCTTAAAGATTTCTTCAAACCCAAAAATGTAATGGAATTTTCCTACTCAGCTTATTTTTGCAAATTTAAACGCGAATGAATTCACAATTTTCTGTAGGATCGAAGCGTCATAAACTTCAGTTCCAAAATTTTTTGACTGAAGCTTGTGAATTTTCAGGATCACTGGGATGTACTGCTGAATTTGGACTGCTGGACAAATAATAATATTAGGATTTTATTCAGACAAATCGAACATAAATTTCGTAAATCTTTTCTGTTTTTAGACTCTTACGAAGTCCCTGAGCTAGAATTTAACCATACGTCTGCTGATTGAGAGCATTCGTGGCCCACATACTCGAAAAATTATTTCATAGCATCATGTATGCAAATCATTAGTCAGGTCGACGTATGTGTCTAATAATACATCGAATAAATAGGGGGTCATTTTGGAAAAAAGTTGCTAAAACTAGATAGTTTCATGGGGCAATCTACGTTGCAGTAAGATTTCTGTAATAATTTCATCTCATATTATCGACGCCCTTATCGAACGCGATCAAGACGTAAAGCTTTATTAATCGAAGTTCATTTCGATATAGTCGCTTTGAAAGCCCTTTGTATGTTTTATGGTTAAAACGTTTAACCGCATTTTCGCATTTTTATGGATTGTGCGATCGAGCATACGAAGATAATCTAGCGTGCTTGACAAGAATTGAAAGAAATTAGTCGAGAAAAAAAGGTGAGTACTCAAAATCGCTTTGCAGCATTTAAATTACAAACAGGAAAGATTTCAAAATATACGTAATTAGTAAAACAATTTTTTTTTTTACTCTCCCACTTGTTCTACTCAAAGAGAAATTTCAATCTCAAGACTTAAGAAATAGTTTGGCCTGCTTAGCAAAACCCTGGGACAAGATAAATTTCGCTTCTTGGGCCGACAGATCTTGACGTGTACTATGCTTATTGGACATGACTAACTATATCGGGCTCTACGCTAATCGGGGTTGGGATATAGTATATATTTATATAGTGAGTCGCCTCCGTACATTCAACGATATGATAAGCAATACGGGACATAAGACATGGCGATGAGGTGTTGGTTCCGAGGTTCCATCACCGGGCATTTTAGTTCCGAGGTTCCATTATGTTTATAGAGATCCCGCCGTGTTCACTGGACCATATTAAAACGGGTAGTGTTCCGAGGTTCACTACCGATGCCAGGTTCTGAGGTTTCGTGGCATCACGTTTAGGGTATTTCAAAAATGGGCCACAGTGGTTGGTACTTGATTTTACAGTATAGCACTTTCAGATATTAACTACCACCAAACAACAACATTAAATAGTTGTGAAATGGTTTTCTATAAAGAAACTTAGTTTCTCATAAATGCGCTTACAACCATTTCGTACGCATTGTCGAGGTACATACAATAGACAACAACATTTAACTTGCGCACTTACTAAACCCATTCGCCTCACGCTTTTCTCTCTGCTTTAAATAAATTTTCAAGTGCAAAATAAGCCGAAAGACTTTTCCACGATCCTCAATCCTAAACACTGTGTTGTATGTATATATAAGATAAGGTGTAAAGTAAACGCAGTAAAAGTTAAAATGTGACATTTTGTATATGTAAATATCTTTTGTAAAATATGCATGCATGGTTTTGAGAAAAATGGTGTCATGGCGAAATTAGTCGATTGATTTGTATCTTATATTCATGAGACCAAAGGTCCTTTATGTCAGAGTCGATTTTTTCGAAAATATCGTGGGAGTTGCATTTTATACAAGTGATTTTTGTATTTCGATTCGACCACCGTGCGCCAAGTGTCACGGATTTTCGCAAATCTAAAGGCGTGATTTGATAAAAGACAAAATTTTATAACCCACGTTTTCCAAAGATAGTTTCAACAATTTTAACGGATTAGCTTCATGGTAATTCACAATGAAGCAAGCTCGCCGAGGTTAATATGGAGTTGGCCGAACATGCATTCCCCCGTCAATGTGAAGCGGGGTTCACAATCGCAGATACCAATACGGGCCAAATTAGTAGTACTAGGCTGAATGTAATGGAAGTTGTCACTCCGATCCGAGCCCACGAGACAAGACGTAATTGCTCATTTAAATTAATTTTTACTAACCGCCGCCACCCAAATGAGATCAGACCGTGTTATAAACCATTTTATATCTGGCCGCAATTTCACGGACGCCGATGATTCATTATCCTATGCACCGAAAGCATAGGTTAAATTCGATAAGGGCAAAATGATAATAAGATTGAAAAGTGCATGATTTGAATGATTTAGTGCAGTTGAAATTGCATAACTCAAACGACCAATGAATCAGAATCAATCGTGAATGAAAACAGAATATATATATATATGTATGTATGTATGTATCAGACTTATCGATCATTAGAAAATGTACAAAAGCATCATTATGTTAATGTAACAATTGATTTTAAACTAAAATGAAAAGAGAACAGATAACCACTGCCATTTAAAATGCTTGAAGATTAATTGTTTTGGCCATCGTGCGTATCGAGTGAACAAGTACGAGGACAAAGACCACAGAGATTTAAAATCAATGACAAAACTTCGCTTGCTCTGGGGTAAATATCCCACCATGCATTCATGAATGGATTTGACCATTTTGTATAAACTCCGATACAGTATTTGGTGAATGATCCGATTGAAAAATGGCATATAATGCCATATCAGGAACGTGGATTTATCCTTAAATGAGATGGGCCTACCTCAAATGTTTTGACATATTATTATATATCATAAGATACCGAAAAAAATTATTTCGCAGACGTAGCCTACAATTAAATTGTACAAAAAAAGGGGTGTTGCCACGTAGTGAACTATGATGAGAGCACAAAGGTAAGCATGATTTCAGACATGTCGCGAGCACATGCATTTGCAGCTTCGCCCCATCGTTTCCAAGACATTAGTACATTTCATTGTTTTGTCAAGCCGAGGAAAGTTCCACAAGAAGTGAACTTTTTGTTATTGCATGCTCAAGCACATAACTTCATCAATGTGTGACACATATCCACTAAAGCCGAGGAGCCCTCACTGCAATGTTCGAGGATCAAACGAAGATGTTTCATTCATTAGCTGATTTCCATCACGTAATCCACTTCTTTCGCCCCTCTATAGCTGAGATGACTCGTCAAATTTCAATGATACCACCTCACATATCTCGCCATTGTTTGCCCAAAGTCTCAAATGGAGCTCAGGCAGCTGCTCTCGACCAAACTCAATAAGTCGGTCGGCCTCTTTCAACACTCTTCTTCCTCAATGCTACACAAAGAAGCCACATCAATGATCCTCTCGAAGAGTAGTTCAACATGATAGAAGATATCCATTTGTGTGTGATCTAGTTAATGCCATGGTATTGACATCTTTTAGCAATTTCTTATACTTTCCTAAGCATTGTAGAGGTTTTCTTTCTTCTCCCCGTTTAAGGCTATTTTATCTCTCTTCTCTCACCGTGAAGGCCGCTGGCAGCACCTCCATAAGTCACATAAAGAACTCAACCTCTCGCTGTTAACTTATCCAGATATTGTGAAGATTCCAATCAACTCGTTATCAGGTCCTGGGTGAGAATTTTTGAAATGTACTAACTTTGCGACATCCGGATTTACCCATTCACTGACAAAGGCTTAGCCACATCCCCGTAAATCTTCCACTTTAGGTGTGTCATCGTGGGATCCTCACCGGGATGCCTATGAATTGGCGTTGCCGCACCATGTAGGATCGAAAGCAAAGCCAACTCAAAGTCAAGTAAATTTCTTCATGGATGGTGGGCCTTTGCCACTGAATATTCATTTCGAGGATCGGGCCTCCATGTCTCCACCTGCCCTCCGCCCCAAGTGTCTTTCATCGGTTAGCTTTGTAGCACCCCTTCCCGCCTGAATCCGCTGATCCTAAACCCATTCTGATGCTCTTTAATTCTTTATTTATTTGTTTTTTTTCAAAAGTGTCGCGACCTAATCCCCTCACTAAACTGCACGGCTGATTCCCTGAACTGAGTCTTGCTTATTCCCAACCGTTCATTTATCTTATCAAAAAACAAGGGTGTAACGTAATGGATTTTTATTTATAGTCATTCATCTTGAGAGTTTTCAATCACGTGAAACCGGCTTCTCAAATGGTAGGCCCTTAAACATTTACTTTTATACAATATCGTTTACAAAATAGCATATCATGCTCCTTACAAAACAGATATACATGTTCACTATTTTCCTAGATTAACTCCTTGTCTCATAAAATATCACACAAGTTCCAAAAGAAATTATACTATGATATAGGCATATACTTACATACGCCGTTAACTTTCTCTAGGCGGCTCTACGCTTCTCGATTCTTGTATTCTTTCATGTTTACTCGAAACATAGATAAAAAAACTACACGCTGCTACTTCTCAAAGCCAGGGTTCTATATGCCTATTCAAATTTTCAGTTTAACGAGACATGGATTTATCATAAAACCATGCCCTTTTTATCAAACTATACTCATGTTTATTCCTTTTCACATGATTTCACTTTACAAATCATTGATCATATCAAAATATGCATTTTCACATGCAACAAATCATTTAACTCAAATCATGAGATTCAAACATATACTCTTAAGGACGATTTAGTTTGCCAAATCTCATTTTCTTCTCACCATCAAAGTTTGTTATTTCACTTGTTTATATAATTACATTCACGACTGATTCCATTCGATGAATCCCGCCCTTTAGTCATTCCAATGTGCTTACACAATTAATGCAGCGCCTCTCCATCATGACGACGTCGATTGGTGCAACCCACCAAGCGGTCATTTAAAAATCATACGCGCGCATCGCGATTCGATGCCGTATCGGGTGCATCCCGCCATGGGGATATTTTTACAAACATATTGACCATCATGACTGATGTCGGACTTGGTATCCGCACTTACGTGGATGATTGCTAATTTCGCGCGTTTTTTCCTTCATGATCGACGTCGATTAGTGCATCCCCAGCCATGTTGGTCGCTCAAGATATCGATCCAATTCAAGATGTCAGAATTCCATCAATTCGCTTACAATTCAATTAATCACTCACATGCATTTATTGTCAAACATTTCAAATATCACATTTTCAAATCCATATGCACTTTCATAATATCATTTCAAAGATATACTATTTCATAAAATCATTTCAAATTTCTTTGGTAAACTACGAAAACACTTGAAATCCGAATATAATCCTGAACAAAGAACTAACAATACTTTAAATCTGAATAAAGGCCAAAGAACTAACCTAAACTCCATCACCAAGCTTCCTCTTCGATCTCTGGGTCCTAAGCCAGTGATCCTCACCGCCCCAGGTCAATAATACTACGCGACTCTAAGTGATAAACACTTATACATTTTTAGTGAATGACAATTAATCTTCGCTAACAGTTTTGTGTTAAGACACTAAGTCTGCCTAATCGTCAAGGTGGCGAGGTATGGTACATTTTTCATTTAGTTTTATCCTTATTTGAACCCCGATTAATAATTTATTAGGGTCCTTAAACTATCGATGTATGAATACGAGTTGCTCGGGAACAAAAATAAAAAATTTGCTCGCTATGAACAAGAGACCTTCGCCGCGACGTAGCTTTGCTACTCCCACAGACCGAGGTGCCATTGGCACTACCACCGCGCGAGGGTATCTCACGCCGCGTAAATGCCACGCAAATAAGTGGGTTCCCTTACGTCGCAAAAGAGGAGCCCATTTTTTGCCTCCAAATTTTTTCTCCAGCTCCTCATTTTTGCATTCAAAAATCCTCAAAATCCCAAAACAAAACATGGAATCACCCCAATAACATCCTCAATATCATATCCTAAACCAACTATGAACAAAACCCATGGATGGATTATTAGGTTTTTCTGTGGAACCCAAACATTAACATGTTTTCTGGGGTTTTAGTTCATACTCTCAATCTCTTGAAACCTGACCTAGCTTCCTTTCTTCTCCCATCACTTGGAAACCAAACATGGAGGCGATCTCCACCCCAAACCTTTGATTTCTCCCAACCCTAGCCTTATCTTTCCACTCTCCCTCTCTAAATGATGCTGCTTCAAATGCACAACAAAGGCTCTTCTTAAGACCACACGGTCTTATTTCTATTTATGTAAGGCCATGTTCGGGCTTACACACAAATTCCATTTCATTTTTCTCCGTCTTCATTTCACTTTCATTTATCATTTAATCACTATCAGATTAAGCTTATTCTATTCACCCTAGGTCCCTCATTTACTCAATTTCAATTGCCCATTTTACACTCGGGTTTATTTCGGTTTCACTAATTTCTCATTTTAGCATATAACATTTAATCATATGTCTACATATTCATTTCACATTTCACAATTTATCGCTTCCTAAAAACCCATGTTCGCCTTTAATTCATACTCGAATTATAATAAAATTATAAAAATTCGCTCAGTATATTTTTGGGCGTTATAGGTTCAAATGGGTATATGTTGATCGCCCCTTCGTCTGTCGTAATCCAAGTCAGCTTCTTTCGCATTCTTTTAGATTTCTCAAAGTTTTTCTCACTTCAATGTCCACCGGTAGTGCCTCTAATCATCCTTCCGTGCATATATGTAGTGCTCGAATAATGATAAACTCGAAATCAAAGTGATATCAGATAATCTGAATATATCATGATTAGCTCAATAAAGATAAAGTAGTTGAATTTCAAAATTTTTTCAAAATTCATATAAAGAAAAAATGTCCAAACTAGCAATTATCTTTTTGGTTGGAATATTGATCTTTAAACTCTACTTCAATCCCTGGCAATGAAACTAAAAACTTGTTGAGACCAAAAGATGTGATCAACTCATTCTTAGCACTACTACCAAAGACTGTGTTCAATCCTTGGCAACACCACCAAAAACTTGTTGATATGATTTTTAACTAGACCAAAATTACAAGTGATTAACAAAAAGGTACCGCAAACCTGCTCCCACCCTGAAACCATGCCAAAAACTTGATCGACTACGTGGCGTCAATAATTGAATAAAATTGGTTTTGGTCTAAATCACCGCAAGTGCAATGTGTGTCATATGCTAATAAAGTTGATTTAAATACCAAATATTATTCCCACTTATGATCGAGTCAGAAAATCTAAAGATTAACTATTATCACTACTCAAGATCATAGCTATTTGAACCACAATTTGAAGATTTGAATATCTAGGATGAATTTAATGAAAGAATGTATATCAAATTCTCTTAAAAGTAAAAGAAATCTAATCTAATAAAATCGAGATGTTCTCTAAGTAGAAATAACACGTAAATTAAATCATCGTTATGATTATCAATTTCCAAGTAGTTTCGTAAAAGTACCGAATGAGGATATGAATTCGACTTGTCCAAGAGTCAAATAGCATAGCCTTGCAAACCTCTCGACACATTACACATTTCTTTTGCTATTTTTAGAGCACCATATTCTAAACCATGTCAATGGGTCCAAATAACTACTTTAATTTGATAATCTTTAAGATTTAGTTGTTTTTCCTTCATTTCTCACAAACTACTTCTTTGGACTAAAATTTTCTTTCCCCATAGACAAGGTAATACAAGCCTTTTCCAATGCAATTGGTATCTCATCCATCAATTTAAATAAAATGCTCTCTCTCCTTGATTAGAATCTCAGCTAACATAGGATCAAGACCATTCTACCAAATTTTGGTGAAACCTCTAATGGTAAAGGTGATGTATCAGCAAATGGTTCTTATTCCTTATGAACAATCCTCTACTGTCACTCGAAGGAAACCAACCAGATATTAGAACTATATCTGAGTGAAACCATCACCAAAAACACTCTTAGAGGCACATTAGTTCACGGCATCACCGCCAAACCCCCAGTAACTTTCATCTTATACCAAATCATCTTTTCAGTGTCACCAGTAAGATCAGAAAACCCATATCAGCTGCATACCACTTTATGTCGCGGTAGAACAATGATATTGTCCTGTGATCAAATGCAAAAATTAATGTCAATTAGATAATTCAAATAATGTCAGTATATTTCACACCCACAAATCATTCATTGGTTGCCAAGTTAATACTGAACAAGCACTTCAAACTCTTTAGGTTTCACGCTTCTTTCTCCATGATTAGATGTTCATGAAAAGGCAATGAATGAAGGATCAAAAAATCATTTACACAGAACTAATGAATATGAATTTGAAAATCATTCCAGGATTCACAGATTCTGAACAGGAATTGAAATTTCGCATATAATGATCTGAATAAGTCTGCTCTCAAATCGACATTTCTAATTCAAAGAAATAAAAATAAAAGAAAAACATACATATGAGCAAAATCCTCAACCTCCTCAAGAGCTCATGATCATTGACAAGAGCTCTTCCCTGGAAAACGACAGCACCCAAATCACACGCAACATCATTTTGTCTCCAATGTTAAGATATTTATTTGATGGTCAGAATTATTTTTCTTTGGTATTTTTCCTGCAATATATCAAGACACTTTCATCCGCCCATCTCACTCGCTGTTCTGCGAAGGGAAGACACCGCCCTACTTCGCCATACAAACCCCAAAAGCTTTCAAGCTCTGGTTTAGCTATACATTCATTAATAGATAAAATATTAAATCATTTTTGTTTTTATTATTAGTTTTTTTTCATTAAATGAATGTTTTTTACAGAATACAAACCCACTGCAAACATAATCATGAAGATTTCATAATTATCATGAACTTTAACCTTTCAAACATAATAAAAAATGAACTCCCAAAAATGATTATTTGAATTAACAATTGGCCCAGCATTTTGTTTAAGAAGAGAGAATCCTTTCCCTAAAAGTTATCAATTTCATCAATGGCACCTTCCATCTCGCCACACTCCTTTGCTGAATAGTTTACTTTTTCTTGAGCGCCGAGCGGATCTAGTGAATCCACCCTCGGGAAAAACCCACATAATCAAGCCACCCATGGTTATTATGATTTATAATAGTCCATATTTACCATTAAAGTATTTCTTTCCCACAACTTCATAACTGACTTCATTTCTAGGTTCAATTTGATGTTTTTCATTTTCCCTCCTAGAGGATTTTATGCATGCAAATTGATGGACCTGTCCCTTTTAAAGTCTTCTCGCCGACTGTGCTATCGCTTCAGATTTTCCATAATCTCTCAACCTAAATTTCCGCCTTTACTCTGCCGTCAAAATACTTATACTAAATGGTGTTTGATCTTTTCAGCCTGGCTAGCTGCATTTTACAGGTTTCAAAGAAATTCCTTCAAAATGAACCCTCATAATCTCACCCTTCAGCTTCTGCTCACCAATTAGAGTTTTCCCACATTTCTTCATTCCAGAACTGATGACACTATATTTTTTGATCCAAACTCATCTATGTTTTTTAAAAAATCAAGATCCCCATGATACTACTGGAAAATTCATATCACATTTTCATTCATTGAATCTGATTCTGCACCATCAACTAGTCATAACCATAGAACCACTTTTTCTACAATCTTACATTCATTTTTCTAAAATCACTACTAAGTTTCCATTAAGACGCAGCGTATTTATTTCTCACCCTAGAAGAATGAGTTTTCATTTCTTCACATCTAATCCATACCGCCTCAGCAAGAGAAACGGCTCACCCTGCAGAAGGGAATCCCCATTGGATCTCTCAATGTCTATCATAAACAACCAACGGTGTCAAACCTCTTCCGCACTGTAATAGCGATCCTTCCAAGATTCTCAAAGCCATAAACTGTCACTCATTGTAAAGTCATAGTTAGGAGTTAACTCCCCTAATCTCAGTACTGAGCCACTGACAGGTAGCTGGCAAAGAAATTGATGCTTTCACCAGAATCACAAAGAGCTCTACCAAACTCATACCTCGGCACGTGAATGGTGAAGTCGATGTTCGGCTGACTAGATAGATCAAATCTACTAAGTAATTAGTATCATTTTTCAAAAAGATCAATTAAAGCCCCCGCGTTAATGGCACCAAAACTTGTTAACTGACCAAAATGTATATACAAAGTGCCGCGACATCATACTAAGGACCTGCTTTTCTAATCCTCACAATCCGTGCCAAAAAACTTGTTTATAAATTTCGACAAAATATTGTTGTCCTTTTGTAAACCTGATTCAATAAAATTTTGTTTGGCCCTAAATCATCACATGCGCACGTGTCGCACAAGTAATAAAAGTTGATTTCATGAAGATATTATTCCCCAATGAGAATTACGATAAACCGTGACTCAATTACCCCAACTACTTCCAAGATCCCGCCATTTGAACTCCAATGTTAAAATGATCGAGAACTAATAAAAATACCTTCACCAGTATACATAAAAAAATTAATAAAAGTGGATTTGAGAGTTCATCTGTTTTGGCGACAACACTGGAATGAAACCACAAATAACACTTCTCATCATATTAAATCATAAAGGTCATAAGTCGAGTCGGTACTGGCATTCAGAAAGGATGTGATTAGAGGTATAGTTCTGATTTCTCCCTTAACCATACCTTTCCCTAATTAGACACCATGTTCATTTCTCGACCATGGATTCAATCAATTACTCAGAAGATATAATCCTCTTTCAAGATCCGGTGTTTTTCATTTTCAAAGATTTCACACCCAAATCTTAGGGAATAAAGAATTTCATCCCATGACAAAGATATCAAGGTCTTCTCCAATTCTGTAAATGGCACCTCATCCTTCAATAATTGTACTCTTCCATCTCCTTGATTAATCTTTGCTTAACACTTTGATCGTAATCCACGGAAAGATAGAAACCTTGTTTATTTAAACCGATACTTCTGCTAAACTATCCCCAAAACATGAGTAAGTTAGTGATCTATCTGAGTAATCTTTGAGAGTTTATTAGTTCCAAAGTATTAGTCTACCATACCCACAAAGAATTGCTCAATACCCTAAGGATTCTCCATCTCTGTGTCACGCAGAGGGCCTCTTGAAAATCAGAGCAAGATACAATACTTTGTTCAAAGTACATAAGACTAGTATTTGAAAATAATTAAGTTCAAAATAATACCAATCAAATTTAATAATTTAACTACATGCCTTCCACTTCAGGCTGAAAATAAATAATCACCATCGAATTCATCTCCCAAAGAGAGCTCAATCTTTCAAAACTAGTCATAACCGCTGACTAATCGACAAGAAAATTCACCAGATCAGAAACAAACCCGAAATAAATGAACTCCAAAAAATTTTCTAAAATCCATTTAAAGTAGAACAGTAGTGAAAGAAAGAAGTTTACAATGAATTCCAGCTCAAAGTTGTACATCAGTTCATTACTCAAATCCATAAATTAAACAGAAAACTAACTAAAAACTACACTCCAACTAAATCTACTAAAAAGGAAATAAAAAATAAAAATAAAGGAAAAATAAAAGAAAAATAATATACAAAGAGTATTTAGCTACCCAAAAGTCCCGGATTTGCTAAACTCGAGCACAAAGGGCCTGGGGATGCGCCTATTTACAAGAGCTTTAAATGATGGGTCGCACCTCAAGACACACAAACAGATCCCAAATTTCTAGCCTGGGTGCCGTCTCTTCTTTGTCGCAAGAAAGAAAGTTCTGACGAGCATGGTTCTTACCTTTTTCACCTAGCTCACATGCCCAAATAGCTCCTGGTCGTGACATATTTTCATGCTTTTTTTTTCTTTGATTCTGTCACGACATAGTTTGACTTTGTCACGACATAAGTTCCCAGTTGATAAGTTGTCCGGCTTTATGTCATGACATGGTTTTTTTGCTCAGACAAAAGTTTTTCCTTCTCCAGCCTCTTCAATTTATTGCAATGTTGTCTCGCTATGTCAGGGACATTCTTCGTTGTTATCCTTCTCAATTTTTTGTCTGACAATATTTGCCTTTATCTCTACATAATTTCTCCCAATAGCATGGATTTGTTGTCGCTTTACGCACTTTTCTTCGTCGTACGTAGTCAGTCATTGTATTGCTAAGACTGAACTCTATGTCGTGATAGACTATTTCCATGTTACGACAGAGGCTTTACTCCCTTGTCGCTGTCAACTTTGTTGCAACATTAAATCCCTTTGTCGCAACAAACTTTCCTCGGGTAACTCCCACTATCTTCCATTTTTGTCGCAAGATAAAACTTCGGGCCGAGACAAAATCTTTCGACTTCAGCTTTATCGTCACAAACATAATTTTTTCACACAAATGTAGATGTCTACCTTCGGGCCATTAGTATGTCGCACTTCCGCTTTTGAAGCCTGTAACAATCTTCACATTCCTCACTTTTGGCCGCTATAACATTCACTCCCAACCTGTTTTCTTTGTCAGAATGTAGGAATGCATAAGTTAAAACAAAGTCTCGTGATTTCTTCTAGTACTTCATTACTTTGAATGTTGTGTCGCGACATAAAATCTGCCTTGGTCTTATCCTTAGTTGAACTGTCTGTCGCAACATAGAAAACTTTTTCGCAAGCACATTGTTTCATTGTTTTGCCATTTTCTGTTGTGACAGAGTTGTCTTTTGTCGCGACAGAGTTCATCTGATGACTTCATTTCTTATGACACGACAGAATTGTAAGATGTTACGACAAGGTTCCAATGCCATTTACTTGATCAATGCTCTATTGTAGGCAAGGAATGTCGACATTCTTCTTCATGAGTCAAGCCCCACCGTATCACGACATAAAATCCATCAATGACATTAATTAGCCACCCATCTCAAATTGTGTCACGACAGCTTTCATTTTCGCTTGTACCGCCTTGATCCTGTTGCGACATACTTCACGGTTATCTTAGAATTATGTCGACATCTCCGATACTATGTCGTGATGACTCGATACTCATGTCGCGACATACAGCCGCTCGCTAATTTTTCTTCTTCTTTCTTATTGGAATTTCTTTTTTCATCTAAACCCGCAAAACAAAAGCTGGTGAACTTTCCATAATTCAAGATTAAAACACTGTATCCTAATCACTCAAAAATATGCCGAAAAATGGATTAAAATATGAGTTTGGGGCTCATCAAATTCCCCAAAAGTTAAGCTTTTCTTTCGGTCTCCCAAGCAATTAAAAGAAAAATTTTGTTTCGTCTCTCAAACAATTTAGTTTTTAATTTTTAAGGACATTTTTATAATGTAATCCACACTCAGGCAGAATCTACAAAGAAGTTGTAAAGTTATCTCTCAAACATGTTTCCACCCATAATCAAGAAAATTTTCACTAAGTCTACTAATAAGCCAAATAACTGATAATGGTGAACAATTCAATTATTCAACCTGGAATTGTGAAAGTGTGTGGATGGTCTTCTCTATTTTTTCCTTATGTGATTAGCTAGCCCTCGGGATAATACTCGCCTACAATACCCTCCCTCATTCTTTAAGTTTCATATGCTTGTTCATATATTAATCTCCAATGCTAATGTAAGCATATCACCACCTTTAGGGATCAAATAGGTCTTTAGGGCTTCAGAATGTGGTTTGGTAATCAGGAAAATTTGACAATTTAGGCTCAAATTTTACCTATACATCACCGATAACTTAAAGATCTTGCCTTCATGATGCAATTATTGATATCAAGCTTCAACTCCCCCAATCTGCTTTTGCATCTTCGCATGCTCTATTTTAAGTATTTTTTCTTTCATTCACCACAACCGATTCATAACTTCTCTTCCTTATCTTAGAAGCTTTTTCTTTTCATCTTTACTAAGGTCAAATAATATACTGCTTTGTCTTTGAAGCTTTCACCTCTCTGCTAACAAACTTCTGGGTCAAGAATCTATATCAATCGGGCATTGGGTACCAGGTGTCGAACACCCCAAGAACCCACTCTTGAAGGAAGGGTCTGCGAGAAGCAGATTGCTGCCTGGTTGACCCTTATGTGTACCAATCAACGTAATTAACCTAATTTGCACATTGGCTATCCCTAGCTATTCTACTGATCATTCTCGTGCCACTAGGTAGTTGGCAAGCTATCTATGCCAAAATTCTCAGTCGATCCAAAGCACAAAGAATTCGAGTCAAATCTCACAGATTGCAGATCGAGATCGAAGGTTACACAGGTATCATGCTGAATGAGCACAACAAAATTTTGGGTGGTCAAGGCAATTTCTCACAATCCTCAGAAAATTTTCCCCAACCTCAAAATTCCTCGCACTACTAAGTAGATCACTCCTTTGGTTTTTCCCTTTCACCCCATTGTAATATGCCTTACATATTACTTTGCACTTTGTAAAGTAAGTCAGCTATAAAGCTCCCAAGAGACCAGACAATCACTTAATGATCTCCCACACAAATTTTCTATGGAAGCTTCCTGCATTCCTGCCTTTTCCTTTTCTCATTTTTCCTTTCTCTCACTTTCAGGTAGCCAAGCCTGTCCTCCAAGAGCGTGACAACCCTGAGGATGCTTTGCTTAAACCCTTCCTCTCTCCTCAAGTGGAGGCTACTAGGTAATCTTGAGGATGTCTGCAGGGCTCCATGCTTTTTCACGCAGTATCCACCGCCGTTACCGTTTCCCTTAACGCAGCTCGATCCCTCATCTCACCCTGGATGGTTATTACCGTGTTTCTCGTCTCATCAGACACTTTTAATAAAAGCCGTAATCCATCGATGTTCCGTGAAGGTCATATACAGCCAATAAAGGTGAGTTTGGTTGGGTGACTTGTGTTTCTAAACGAGTTCATGGTTTTTAATGTGTCGCATTTTCAGCTTCAAAGAGACTTCAACGAGTTTAGCTCTTTATAGTTAAATGAAGATCCGGGTCCTGAGTGACAGACTTACAGATCATCCTCCCCAACGTGAGGAAGACTCCTGAAACCTCGTTCTAGAATCCAAACCCAAGCAAGAACTAACACTTCAAGGAATTCTATTTTACATTTTATTTATTTAATTAGTTTTTTAAATATTAAACCCCTGTTTTACCAAACCTTAAAAGCCAAATTTTAATTCACCAAATTCAACCTCACTAAAGTCAGCTCAGGCTAAGAAAACCCATCCCCGAGTTCGATCCTGAACTACATATACCTAGTAGGGCTGCCACGATCAGAAACCCAGTGAAAATTCAATTTTTCCAAAAATGGTAAACGGTACTCATTGAAACCAAAATTTCTAGATTCGTGGTAATGATGAACCCACTCCAGACCAAGAATTTTGCCTCTATGAAACTGAAGCTGCCACCTAAAAGTTTTCTGCTGAATTCGAGACAACTAATATTTTTATTTGATTTTTCAAGTAGATAAGTCGTCAATGATTCAGGACGAGATTTTGAATGTTTAAAATCTCTGTAAGTTAGAATGATTAAGGAAACATTTGAAAATAAAGTGAACTCGAAAGAAATAAATCGTTTTCAGATAAAAATGATCCGGAATGAGTTAATATGAATCCTCGATTCTAAAATAATACACACATTAAGCAAATGTATAAAAGTCAAATTGGTAGAGAAAACCATTTATGAGAAAGAGCGCTTGAGAGATAGAGATGATTTTTATTTTTTATTTTTCTTTCTCGCTTTTCTCGGGACATCTACGAAATCCACACAAAGGTGTTTTCTGCCTGGATCAAAGGTAAAGTTGATCTACCGACGAGAAACACGCAAACAATAAAATTGAGCTCGCCAACCTCACCCAGGTTTTGATCCTATTGGTCATTTTCGACAAGTGTTTTGCTGATGATTCTGTTGGTTTTGAGGCTCTAATCTGCCAAGTTGATCATCCCAAACCGGGGAGACCGACTGGAACTTGAGTCACTCCTGATTTCCCGATCGTAGGTGGGCCAAGCCAGTGTTTGTCAGCAATTTATGAAATAAATTGTGTGTTTGTGTATGATAAATGAATGGTCACGATTTCGTCTACAAAGTAGAACTCATGTCAGGATCGTCAGAACAAATAACCCAGGGTTTATTGTCACGCACAAGGGATACTTTTAATATGAATCCTGAATAGTAACGTGAATTAACGTGAATAGTGTTCTCAAAATATTTTTTGCAGAGAATAGTGCTCTGGTGAGTATCTCAAATTGAATTGTTTGTTCGTTAATTAGCCCATGCGAGCCACTTTTGTGCAATGGATCGAGAAATTAAAGAATGGTTTGAGCTGCGGATCAAAGGAATAGATAGGTTACTAATACATGATTTTAATGTGTTAACATAAGGACATAATTATATGGAATATAATCAGGTGTGTAGGCATTGAGATGATATTGTAAATCGCTTCAAGTGAGCAAAATTTGGGTGATGGCTGATCACTATCAATGACATGTGTTGTGAGTGCAAATTCGAGAATGTTGCATATTGATATATTTGATATATTGTATAAAATGGTTTTGAAATGGCATAATGCATTTTCATATGCACTGGGGTAAATCCCGTAGATTAGGTGTTAGTGCATGACATGAATTTTCTGAAAAATCGAACATTGTTGGCGTAAAGGAATTTCACAGATGATTTTTCTGAGAATTTGGGTCGAGATGGGCCAACGCATCATTTCTGATTTAAGACCATGGATCGTTCTCAAAAGCTCACCAACCAATTCACCTCGGAGGGTAGTCCCATCTTACCGATCTCAGAGTATATTTTCAAGAACAACAGTTTTGTTTTGAAATGATTATTTTTCTCATACATGGCTTAAAGAAGCGAGGGAGTTCTGGTGAGGAATTCCAGAGATATGGAACGAAAGTACGTATTCAAGTAGATCACGTATTTACTTGAGTGTGTGTTTAAATTAGAGTATCAGATATGCACTTAGGGTGGAGAGTAACCCATTTAGGGTGATCTCCACCACCTGCGATAGCTCGACTGCCGAGGGAATATTTCCTTTTTTCAGTACGTGGAGCATTCGAGAAGACGGCTCACTTTAGAGGCCGATTTTGAAGAAAGTCGGGTCAGGGCTTTGATTTTCGATAATATGTATTAGAATTGATTTTACTTATGTATTTGTATTATATATAAAATAACTCTTGGACTATTGGAATATAGTTGGGTACATGTTTGACGCAGAAGACGTATATAGCTCGCTACCATTTTTACTTCCAGACGGCCTCGTAATACGAGACTTATAGATTTTCGCAGTGCCGACGCAGTCAACGAACCCCGGTTTTAAGGTCACGCCTATATCAAAGAGCAAAGGTAAACGACACTTGGAGCCGATGGGTTTAGATACCTAGGTATACGAATACCTAGGGCTTAAGGGCTTGGGCTTAGGTCATAGTCGTAAGAACATCACCACTAGGTGTGGCTCAAGGTTAGGTTTAGGTAATGATTACCTAGGAAAGGCACTCCAGATTAAAACTAGAACACCGCATGTGTGTTTTCGTGTGTATCATGTGTAATTGATGAATTGTTGTGTGAATGGTGTGCATACATGAATTGTCAATTGCGGTGAATTGTGCTGCATCAGCACTTCTTTGTGTGTTGAAAATTTTTAGAAGTTTACAATGAGTAAACTGGAACAAAGAAAATAAATGAAATAAAATTGAATAAATTTTATTTGGGTTATAGGATAATAAAATAAAATCAAAATAAAATGGGACAAAATTTTGGAAAAATGAAAATTTCGAAAATAAAAAAAAAATTTGTGGATAAAAATGATTTAACAGGTGAATTAGTTGTCTCGCATTGCATATAAATGCAGTGGACATAAAGATATGAACTCGTTTCCCCGGGTGAATAGTTGTCTCTGGCCGTGGTTCGGTTTCGTAGAGATATCGGCAGATTGAAATCCTCCGAACCGGCCATTTGAACTGCGTGCATGGCTAGTCGAGGATGACGACGTAGAGGCGTCCACGGTACCGGGTCGTGCACCACCTACAGGTTTGAACGCAGGCTGAGGCTGCAGGTATCGGGTGGGCACTGCCATTGCACAAAATCCACGCAAAGAAGTAGTCGTGAGGTCCTAGTAACCCGTAGGCTTAGGCACATCATCCCTCCCGACATCCACTGTGGGAGTGAGATCCGCCGGTGGCGCACTCATTGGTTCACGCAGCTCGAGAAGGTGCCGAGGCTACGGGAGATCACCGACACGGCACTAGGATTAAACACAAGGCCCAACCGAGGGTGAGGCCCAAGTACGGTGGAACGGCAAGGACCCCAGAGACCTGTAGGCGACGACATGGGCAGTTCCAGAGCTCACGTGGTATTTTCCTGTGATACTAAGTGAGGCATGCGAAGGCTCAGGAGTTCCTGCAGTCGGGCTAAGTGGACACAATGAACGTGATGGAGTACGTGGCTAGATTCACCTAGCAGCCCGTTGGCCGATGATCGTACAATTTTATTACGGCTGGCAAGCTGAGATTCGAGAAACGGGTCAAGGTCCATTCGTGGGGCGATCGGTAAAGACTTCGCCTTACTGACATGGACCCATGGTCGACGCCCACTACAGTAGAGATCGAGGCCGTTCCTGAGCACCAGATGTGTTGGTAGCAAGAGGGGGAGGATCAGCCTTCTTCTAGTTCAAGGAAAGAGGCAATAAGACTTACGTCACACGAGTTTCACCAAAAATGTGGATCGGCATTTAATGTAGGCAAGTGATATGTTACTCGCGACATCAAGCATATGAGATCGATCGCTTCTCAGAGACAAGGATCCCAGGCAGGTTGACAAATAAGTAAACTCCGCAGGTCGTGAGAGTATATGCTGGGTCATTCCTCCACACCCCAAGACACGGCCGTAGGAACCGCCAATTTCGGTGCTATAACAGCACCTTCTACAAAGACAGGGGCCAGAGGGGGTCGAGGGTCGAGGTCGCACAGACCACACAGGTCGGACTTCTAGTTAGGCAGGCGCACGAGCAGTGTTATTTCTATCGACAAATGGGGCATATGAGGCGAGATCGTTTCGTGGCGAGGTCTCATGGTACCACGTACCGAAAGCATACGTAGCACGATAGGTAGGATCATGGTACTGGCAGTCGAAGCACACATTAATTCTCATGGTACTACGCAGTCATAATTTGGAGAAATAAGGGTTCTTTATCGTATGATCGCTGTTAAGGAAGGATTCGTCTTCCATTTGCTAGTTGATGATAAGATCGACTATCGTCAAATAAATAAAGAACTGGCATTTGTGTATAAGCCATGCATATCATAAGGGTAGCTTTAGTGCTGCCCAAACCAAGGACATCTATATTATTTCATCGTACAGATTTTGATCGACTAATAATTCAACAAGTTCTAAGACATCGGAGATTTAACTCGTATGATTCCATGGCATGCTCTGGTAATTTATTACACTTGTTTCAGAGTATAATACTGAATTACGTGCAATGTTTATCGATTCTGGGAATAACTGAATCGTTACAAAACATAATCATCGATCATATTTGTTCCATCAATTTGTTAAAACTTCCTAATTCCTTTTGTTCAATACATTTATTACTGATTCCACAACTTTCCTTCTTTACTTATTCTACCCCAATTCATCTTTCTAATTTTTAGCCTGTCCCCCTGGATATGTTGTCATGTTGTTTTAATTTAATGAAGTTCATTCAAAAGTAACCATTCAATTCAGATATAGTTAACACAACAACATTTCAATTCCACTCCGGCCTACCTAATTATACCAAACAATGCACAACAATTAAGTATTTCAACCCAGGAAATCTGGTCTCTCCATTATTTAACAAAACCATTCACTGACAGTCATCAAATTCAATTATTTAAAGTAAAAGAAAGAAAATACAAATAAGACACACACAGGAGTGCAAAAACAGAGTGAACACCACTTCATAAAGTGGAATTTTTTTTTTGTCCATGGTATGAGAGATTAGGTACTAAGAGGGTAAAACAGAAGGAAGATACAGAAGCATTTTTCTTTCTTTCACGCCATGAGGGATGCGCATTCATATCGTTCAAACTAGCAACTAGCTACAAAAGCGAGAACTCGTGAACTGACTGCGGGTCGCTGACCCACGCTCTTTCACTTCTATCAGCAATGCACTAATTCCACATGGTTGGGTCGTCATTGGATAAGATCGGCCTTGTCTCGCCTATCAGAAGTTCAGTGGTTCCCTTAAACTCACCTCTCAAAAGTACATTTAATAGAAAGTTGTTGTCGGGATCATATCCAAACTTTTCATTCCAACACTTTTCCCTATACTTAGGGGGCCCCTAATTCCTTATCCATTTTCTCATCGTAAGCTTTTGGTTTCCTTCTAATGTTCCTTGCGGCCAGATACCTGCAAAGCATCTACCTTCTCGTAGAGTGTGTTCTTCTCCATGGCATCCTCCTTTTCCTTCATGATTTTTAACAACTCATTATCCCTCCTGAGCTTATCTGAGATGAAGGTTTCTTTGAGCTCTTCACTTAGTTCATGCTCTCTTATTTCCCACTAGCTCTTTCATTCTTCATCTCTCAGTCTAAGTGCTTCCTCCAGATTCTGATTTCTCATTTTCAGCTCAACATCCATGTATTCATCCCTTAGTCAAGCCGGACTTTCGTGGCCAGTCCACTCCCCGCATCTCTCGCTCATTGCTCCTAACATTTCCATCAATTCAAAATTGTTACCTCGAGATTCCGAGCTTCTAGCGTGGATCTCATGCATGGACTCCTCACCTGGGACATTGTTATCAAAATTAGTTGTAATGCTCAGCCGTTGCACTGCCTTTGAAAATACCCTAACAGTTTGATAGCATGTTTAGGGTATAAAATAGATTAAATTGTATTTTCCTACGTTTAAATTGATAAAAACCCAAAATTTCATAGAGCCAACAATGGTAAATATGTCAAATGAGGACCCAAGGGTCATAAATGGTAATATATGCCAAAGTATAAATAAAATGAAATGAAGTGGAAATGAAAGTGAAATGAGGCTTTTGTAAATGAGAAAATGAGAAAGCCAATTAATGTTAGCCAAAACACAAGATGTCACATGATACAAAGCAGGATAAAGACCAGCTTTAGATCATAAATGCCCATTTGCATTCACGCTGAGAGGAGCAAGGGAGAAGGAGCTAGGGCTTGGGAGAAGGTATTTTTGGTGTGTTTATCTCCATTCTTGGTCTATCTTTGTTCAATCAAGAAGGAAGAGAAGATTTGAAAAGAGCTAAGGTAAGAAAACTAACCCTAACTCCCTCTTTGATGATTTTGGATTCAGGGAAAAACCCTAACCTTATGTAAAGGTGATTTTGCTTGAAGTCAGAGATCAATTTTGGAGTTTTTTAAGTTAAGTTTCAAAGTTCTTTGGGTTAGATTGGTTTTATGAAATTTTTGTATAGTGGAATGATGAAGTTTCAAAGGAGTCGTTGTCAAAAAATTTTCAAAACCCCTCGCTGTTTCGCCATAAGCTGCTATAAATCATCCACATTGAGTGATTCCATAAAGAACCATAAGAGCTAGAGCCACAAACGTCGCATAGAAGGTATCGTAGAGCAAATTGTAGCTTTAAAGCTCCAAACATGGGCTTAAAGGAGAGTTCTTCCGTAGCCGACTTGACATGCCCGCTTTCGGGGTGTAACAGGGTGTTTGGGCCTGGGTAGTCAGTTTCACCATCCAAATTGAGTGATTCAAAATTAATGTGCGAAACTGACTTTTAGGAAAATAATTTACTTGAAGAAAGTGTGCAAATTTAAACCACAAATTCTGCCCAAAACCCGTCAAAGTAGAGTAAGCTATGTGTAAGAACGATTCAATTCCTGCTTTGCAAATTAGAGCCTGCCCTGGATGTAAAATGCACAACTTGAGTTTTCGCTATCCAAATTGATGATTCAATCAAGAAGAAACCTTATAACCATAGCTTCAAACGAGTGAAGATAATAATTACCAAATTATGGGATTTAAGACTTCGAAATTGAGAATGCATGTAAGAGGTAACCCAGTGAGATGGGCACACCAATTCTCACAGGCTGGTATTTAAAAATGGCGTAGAATCCTTGAGCTCAAGTGATCCAAATGAGATGATTTGTAAATTCTCAAGAATTAAAAATATAATGCACAAAGCTATCATTTTATTTAAGGAACCATGAGAAAATGTGACTCATGTGTCCCCGTAAAATTTTTCAAGTGAAGGGTGGTCAAGTGGTGACACAACCCCAACCAAAATCCTAGCAGTAATAACCGATTTTCTTGGGTTGCTCTTGATCAGGACATACTTGTATGGATTAGGTTGGTGACGAGGAAGTCGAATTCCAAGAAATGTGATTCTCGAGGATAGGGGGAATCAAAGAGCCGACAACCTTTAGGTTTGTTCTCTTCACACTTCTTTCTTTGTTTCGCTTGTGTTTTGTTTGACAACTAAATCTAAAAGATTTCATGAGAATATATGTGTGTGATCCTTGAGTCATAAATGAATCGTTTGTTCTCTACTTTCTCATTTCTAAAATTTTTGGGAAGAATATAAAATAAGTGGATTTATTGAAATGAATTGTGATAAATTGCAAATTGATTTGTTTTAATGATTTGATACAACCGACAGGTGTAAAATGAATTGCACATGAAAAATCGCATGAGTATCGAAACCAAAGTATTGATATAAATGTATATACATCTATTGTAAATTGCCCTTAATAGAATGTTAACCATCAAATTCGAGTTAAGGATAGATTGGTTTACCAATATGGTCAATGAAGTAGTAATCGTGACCCACCTGTAATGATGTGTCACCTCTTAATCCATACCAACGAGACAAGATTTCCGGGAAGTGTTCACGAAATGATTTTTACGAACATTCAAAGAACTCATGGGTTCACTGTTATAAACCTTTTTTTTTATACCTACCACAAATTAATCCGGGACTGCTCTATGATTCGTTATCCGTAATCGAAAGCATAGGTTAAAATTCACTAAATGGCAAATGAAAATAGCATCAGGAAATGCAAGCTGATTTTTGTGTTAGAATGATTTATTGCACATGAAATTGCATGATTGAAATGACCAATGAATTGTAATTTGAATATATACAAAATGAAAATATACATATATGTATTGTCCGCATTGGTCATTGAAAAAAATTATACAAAGGCATTGATTTAGAAAATACATGATTTACTTAAACTGAAATGAAGAGAGAACTGTATAGAACCACTAGCCATGAAAATTCTAGCGCTGCTTTATCATCGCAAGCAGTACCGAGTGAACAGTATGAAGGAAAGACCAACGATTCGTAGTCAACGCCAAAGCCTCACTTGAGTTGAAGTAAAGCTCCGACCATGCATTCATGAAATATATTTGACACTTTTGTACAAATGATTTTTTTGTAAATATTTTTGGTATTGAAAACTACTTATAATGCCATAATGTTTAAAGGTGAATGGGACTAAATGGGCATGTAATGCCATATTTAATGGAAAATTTGTATTGAAAAACAAATGATGGCCCCCTTTAAGTTCAATTAGTATATACAAATATATTTTCATAAAGATAAATATCCTTTACAAAATGAGCATTGTAAATGTGTTTTACTAACAAAATAAAAAGGAATTGGATTCGAAAAGAGGACTACGTCCTAGATTGGGTTTGGCCTCCGGGTCAGGTCGGGTCGAGTACAAGGGCATGGGCCGTCGCACCTGTTCTTGCTCTTGGGTTGTATTATCAATTTGTATCTTATGGATTTCTATATTCTCTTCCTCCTTTCTTGCAACTTTCGCTTTGTTCTAGCCCCTCAAGTTATTCATGTCAGAAGAGTGAGGTCCTAGTGGCAATTCTTCTTCTTCTTCCTCCCACCTCCCACACCACCTAGGATGCAAAGCCTAGTGATAAGTGCTTGGTGTGGAATCAGTCCTTTGTAGCCTCCTATAATAACTCATAATTGAGTTTTCAATAATTTTTACAACGCTAAACTTATAGGCCTTTAGGATGGCATAACAACACTATCAGAATTTCAAAAATACCCTAGAATTTTTTATAATAATTTTATTATATGTTTAGGTATAATCGAGCCAAATGGGGATTTTCCGGGAATTGATAAACACAATGAAATGTTAAAAGTTATAGATAAAAAATGAGTATATGATTGTCGTGTTATACTAAGTTTATTAATGATTGAACCTTAAATAACCTAAGTGTAAAAGGGCAAATTTGGAATTTGTAAATGAAGACCTATGTCATATGAAAATAAGATAGGTGTCTATGTACAATTAGATGATAAGTGCAGATGCAA
This sequence comes from Tetrastigma voinierianum, assembly GCA_016808115.1. Classification (NCBI taxonomy): domain Eukaryota; kingdom Viridiplantae; phylum Streptophyta; class Magnoliopsida; order Vitales; family Vitaceae; genus Tetrastigma; species Tetrastigma voinierianum. Next base: position 123,351 of record JAEQBH010003624.1, read on the forward strand.
ATTAAGAGGCTAGTGAGTTTTAAGTGAGAAAAATGGAAAAAAAGATTTTTAAAGAACGCCAAACAAGGCCTTATGGGATTTAGGGAATTAAAGACCAAAAGTGGTCTAAGGGAGCTCATTCTTGAGCTAATCTCGTTTTTGGAGAAAGAGAGAGGAGAAAAGGGAGAAGAGAGCTAGGGTAAGAGAAGGATCAAGCTTTAGGTGGGATTATTTCCCATTTCTTGCTTCTAAGAGATCAAGCAACCTACAAGAGAAGATTTGAAGAGATCAAAGTAAGAAATCAAACCCTAAATTTCCTCTTTGTGATTTTTGATTTGGGGAAAAAGCCCTAACTTGGGTAAAGGGGGTTTTTATTGGTTCTAACCCACTTTTAGAGTTGTTTAAGTTGGATTCCATGGTGGGTTATAATATACATGAGTTTGGATGGAGTTATTTGAGTTTTTCAGGTGAGAATGAAAATCGCCATTTCTAAAGTTGAACCCCAAGATATTGGTACTGTACTAAAAGGGCATTTGGCAGTGGGTACTGGTACCATAGCTGCAGGGGAATTGGTACCAATACCAAAGTTAGGGTACTGCATCTCTCACCAAAGGACTGCACCGTAAATCAAAGTGGTACTGCATCGAAAGCCTGTACCAAGGGCTGAGGAGATGTGCCTAGTGGGGGCAAGAGTCTCACTCGGGAATTTTGGAATTCTTAACATTAAGGTTTTAAAAATTTTGACCATTGCTGTCTAACCTAAAATCTTAAAAATTGTGACCAAAGGTTATCAATCCAGAACATATTCCTATTAGAGATTACCCCCACTAAAATAAAATATTAGCTCCGCCACCGTCCAAAGAACTCCGCTTTTGTACCCCTTGCAATCGTTAAGTCTCGTATTCAGACAATCGATTGTTTAGGACCCTAATAAAGGTTTAATGGGGTTCATATAAGAGCATAAGAGAGAAAATCGCACTCGCACCTGCGCGCCTCGCGAAGAGTATGATTATTTGTTTAACCACTAAGAGTGAGAATTTGTATTTGACTAGGTACGGTGAAGACGCATAACCCTAATTTTAGGACCGTATCGAAAGGACAAGGGATTGATAATTTGGTTTGTTCACTAAACCTCATCTTACTTCAAGAGTATTGATTGCTTACTGCGTAAATGTGAAATGATTGTATGGAATTTTTTATACACAATTGAAAGGTAACTAAATAGCATAATGTTTTGTAATAGAGAAATTGGGGGATGACCACAAATATTTGCTTTTGTGTGTGCATTTATTTTGAATTGTAAATGGATATTGCCTGTTATTATGACATAAACGAATTGGAGCGGATTTACAATGACCCACTGACGGATGCACCACCTATGATCCGCCTATGATAGAAGAATCAGATAAGCAAATGTCCCACTGGGCGGATGCAATCGACATCCATCATGATGATGTACGACATGTATTAAATGACCCTCATGGCGGGAGGCACCCAATCGTACCGCAGATGGGTGAACCTAAATTGCTAAATGGGTAAGCACATTACCCGAATGATACACAAGACGGGATTCACCAAGCGAAATCCTTCGTGAAAATAAATTGAATAGTCAAGGTGACATAACAAACCTTGATGAGTGAAAATGAGAATGTAAACCAAATACATTCTTAAATATATGCTTTAAATCTCCCGAATTGAATTGTGAAGGAATCGCTGTATTCAAAATTCATGTTTGTAAATGAAAGTATGTACAAATGTATAAGACATGTATTCTTTATGTATCAATAGATATAACAAGCATGATTGGATAAAGGCATGTTGTGTTGATAGAGAACTGTATAGAACCACTAAGCATAAAAATGATTAGCGTGTAGTTTTTAACTATGCACAGGTATCGAGTGAACAGGAAAGAAGACCAAGAACAAGAAGCGCAGAGTCATAGAGAAAGCGTGCAGCGCATAAGTATATACCCCGACATTAGCATACATCGCATTCTTGAACAATGATATTTTGTAATCAAACGAGTTAAACTCTCGTAAACATTTTTTCAGACTCTTCAAGGCATAGAATGCCTTTAATGTAAATGTGTTTGTATAAATGTAAATGTTTATAGGCCTATCGTTTGCAACCGTTTCCGTAATATTTAAAAAGGCCTTGTGCCTATGATAAATGAAATGCTTCCGTGTAATTGAAAACTCTAAAATGAAATGACATAAATAAAATGTTTTGATAAGATAAATGAAAAAGGTAGGAGTAAAACTGCTCCGCTCGATCCACCATTTAGGCTCCGCCGGGATTCGAGTTGCAACATGAAAAAATAGGTGTTGGCAACTTCCTTCTCCCGACTATTAAGGCAAATGTGGCGTAAATGATCGTGTAATGCCTAAAATACCCTGAATTTTTATAATAAAATTTAGATGGTATATCCTCGTATAATCAAAGCCAACTCGTATTTTTCTCTCGAATCGTTAGACGAATATTGATTAAATGATTATTGAATCTGGAAATAAAAACCCAAGTGAAAAAGAGAAAATATGGAAATTGAAATGGGGGAATCTATGGTCAATTGTAAATGTTTATATGTTCCAAGTTGAAAATAGTGAGACTTAAAGGAAAAATAATAGAGAAATGGAGGGAATTTAAATATAAAAGAAATAGCAAAAGAAGAAAAATCAAGGAAAGGGCGTGTGGTATGTAGGAAAGTGGGAGGAAGTTTCTCCTTTAAAATACGATGAGGATCAAGAAAAAAAAGGAAAAAGAAAAATGGAGGTATTTTAGAGTGAGAAACTCTCACTTCTCTCTAGATTTCCCAACGATCAGACCATAGGTCCCAGCGAAGCAAGAGGGAAAGTCCTTCCTCGTGACAAGAGTCGCGTAAGTAGAGACCTAACAGGAGCTTCGACAACTCCAAGAGGTAGGTCTTCCCTACTTCGTCATTTAACATCCCCGAAATATGTCTCAGTGCACTTGTTGGGTATATTATAGTTAAACGGAAATTTTTGGGAAATAAAACGAGAGACCCGGAATTAATTCGAGCCAAGGGTAAAGTGGTAATCACTACTCAGATGAATCCAAAGGTACAGCTAAAGATGGATGCCAAAATAGAAATTTAATGTTATATGCCAAATGACATAACCATAAGTTATATGCCATTATGGAAATAGAGAAAGATGAAATTGAAATTGGAATGAATGGGAAGGGTTAAATGCAAAATGAGAAAGTTAAAGTCAAAATGGGTTTTATTTGGAGGGCCAAACATGGCCTTAAGAAATCCATGTTTTAAAGACCAAAATTGGTCTCATTTGAGAAAAAAAAAACCGTAGAGAGAGAGAGGGAAGAGCAAAGAAGAGAAAAAGAGGAAGAGGAAGAAGAGGGAGGAGCCAAGATCAAGCAAATCCAAGCTCCAACAAGGTATGGAACTACTAACCTTGAGTATGGATCCTTGGTTTTGTTTGGTTAATGGTTATTTGTTGTACCCAAACCTAGGGTTTGTTAGGATTTCATCCTAACCAAAGATGTGTTGGAATTAGGGTTAACAAAACTCTAAATGGCACAAGAAAACATGGAATCATCCTCGAGGTCGGATTTCACGGTTAATTGCAAAGAAAAGGGTCAAGAACAAACTTAATAAATTTGTGTATTTGGTATGTGTATGGGTTAAAACCCATATTAGAATGGTTTTGAAGAAATTCATAATAGTCTTTAAATAAAGAGAAGGATTGAATGATAAATTGAGTAGAAAAGAGATCATAAGATGAATTTGAAGTGGTCTTGAAGCATTTATGAGGTATAGAGTTGATTGAGTTGAAACATAAGGAAAAAATGTGAGAAAACACACATTCTGGGCACTTTGAGAGTCCTACCGGTAGGAGTTGTCCCACCGTAGAACTGATTCTGGTCATTTAAGCCAAGTCCTACCGGGTAGAACTTAAGTCCCACCGGTAGACTTGTTCTGTCTTCTCCTGTTCTCACCAGTTTCGATTTTGGCCATAACTTGCCTAATTTCTATCCGATTTGAGTGATTCAAGTGGCTAAGTAAAATAGACTTCAAGGAGAACCAAACTTAAAGAGAAAGTATTGTCAAATTATGATTCTAAGGGTTCGAAATATTCACTCAAAGTGGGGTCATGTGCAAGACAAATTCTGGTTCCAGCTTTGAACATAGAGTAGTCCGGGTTGTTTCGGACGTAACTTGAGTTTCGGTGCTCCGAATTGGGTGATTCCAATTGGAATAGAACCCTTAGAACCTTAGCTTTAAATGAGTACAAAGAACTTGTGTCAAATATAAAGTTAGAACCTCGGAAAAATTAGTAATACAAATCGGTTTCATGTAACTTAAATCGACTAGTTTGGCATGAAAATGCCATAACTTTAATTTGGATGATCCGATTGGATTATCTCCATTTCTAAGTAAACTAGATTCATAAAAGAATGAGAATATATGAATGCGGTGTGATCTCCTGCATCATACTTCACAAGAATATGAAGTGCCATATGTACAGGCATGAAACAAGGAAAAAGTAGAAATGAAAATGTAAAGATGAGTTCATGAAACATGAAAAATGATTATGGAAATGAAAATGAAAACGACTGAAACATGATTGTGAACATGAGAGGCAATATGTCATGAACACATAATGTGGTTAAGTGATATATGATTATTATCACATATAACCAGAAAATGATAACAAATGAAATGAGTATACGTAAATGGGTATATGAATGAGTATACGTGATGGAATATGTGAATGAGTAATTCATGAATAAGTATACATGAATGAGTATACGTCAATGAATTTATGACTGAGTGTATATGAATGAGTATATACGTGGAATGAACACGTGAATGAGCATTTATGAATGAGTATAATGTGAATGAATATGTAAATGAGCATATGAAATATGTACATAGGATTGCAGATATCTTGAAAAGATAATACGAAGGTGATATTAGAATTGAAATGGGACATAGATCGGTTGGTGAATGTTAATTGTGAAATATATATATATGTATATATATATATTGATTTGAATGATTGTTATTCGAAATGTCTCGTCACACGATGTACGTGTGCATGTATTCGAACGACAAGAGTAAATTACCATAAAAGTAAATTGATTTGAAATGTATCATTGAATGACCGGCTACGACGTGGATTCACCAACTCCAATTCGTGAAGGTAACCGTATTTGTCTAATACGAAATCACATTGCTAATGAATGACGCACGTGACAGATTCACCAACCGACCAGTCAGAATGCCTAATTTCTATAAACATACGTGAGACTATAATAATTGAATGCGTAAATCACATTGCTAATGAACGACGCATGTGACAGATTCACCAACCGAACTGGGCCGCGGAATGTCGACTTCATAGCCATATGACTATAATAATTGAATGCGAAATCACATCGCTAATGAATGATGCATGATGTGATCACTAACCTAACTGGTCAGGAATGTCGAATTCTATAGTCATATGTGAGATTGTGATATTGAATGTGAAATCACATTACTACCGACTGACAACAAAGCAGGATTCACCAATCGACCAAGCCGTGATGCTCTAATTCTATAGCTATATGTGGAATCACAAACCGAAAAAGGGAAAAACGATGGTATTAAAAAGTGTATTTGTATAAGTATCTTTTACATTACACGGACATAGTAAAAAGGCATCATCTTGTAAATGTATTTTGTTGAATGTAAATGTTAATGGTCTTTGAAATTATAAGTGTTTATGGGATTGCCCGGTACAGTTGGCTGACACTAAAAAGGTCCGAAATAGAATAACATAAACAAATATGTTTTGGAAAGATAATTGAAAATGCCTGAGTAAACTGCCCACTGATCCGCCTAATCGGGTCAAGCCTGGGGATTCGTCGCGACACTTTTAAAAACAAAATTTAATAAAATGAGATAAATGTTTCGATTGAAAACGTGAGGGAGTAAACCGGCCCAGCCTTGATCCGCCAATCTGTCAAGTAGGGATTCGTCGCGACACTTTTGAAAATGAAATTAATAAAACGAAAACTAAAAATGATTTAATCCAAGTATCCTCAGATCACGAAATGTAATTTCAAAGGAAAGTTGATTAAGGGCTTCGGTCGTGATAGTGATAAAGAGTCTAATACGTATTGATATTAGTCTGATTTGAACCTGTATGAAATTGATATGATTTGATTTGTTCTGAATTGCCATTGTATACGTATAAGTTTTCTTTTGGATATGTTTTGATCTATCATACACGAGTAGATATGAAGCAACCTCAGAAATACATGACACAGGGAAGCAATATGAACAAGAAAAAGATAAGGAATCCAAAAGAATAAACGGCATGTATAATATGAGGATGAGTTAGAAGTCAAATAAGAATAGACATTCGTTATTTGCATAAGTAAAGTAAATGTAAAAAGACAGTTGACAACGATTATTATTATCGGGTCGCTATCAATTATATGTTCCCAATTGCCGCAGTTTAACGTGTTCAATCCGCAGGTACCGGCAGAGGAGTTAAAGAGGATGTGACATTTCCACACCAGCAAAGACGGGCCATCTCGTAGATAGGTGCTCACCAAATAACGTCTTGGGCGATCTCTCGATGTTTGTATTAGATATGTATATATGTGTATTTGTATAAGAAATGGGACTTAGTAAATGTGAATAAATTAATGGATACCACTCCGGTGGTAGTTCCTAATTGTAAATGATTGTTGGTTATAAAATAAGGAGTCCCAAAGATATGGTTTCGCACTCAAACCGTTCGACTCACCAATCTGGTCGGACCTGAATCTGGGCGTGACATTTTCTACCCTAAGCCGCTACATTGTGATAGTGCACATTTCCGAATCTAAGGAGCTGAATTTTGGGTAAGAAATAAAGAGAATCAAAAGGAGTCCTTTCCTGCAGTTAGAGCCACATCAATGAACTCATGTTGGGATTTTGAATCTCTAATTTGGACCTCTCGTAGACTAAGTTATAGTCCTTTTATCGAGGTCAGCCTACCAACTGGCCTGTCGTTTCACTAATTCCGGCCAACTAGCCTGACCTTAGAACGGGTTTTTGAGTAAGAAATAAAGGGAATTCGAAAGTAAGTCCTTCCGAGAAAGTGTAGCCATCCGTGAACTTGATGTTAGGCTTTTGAATTTCTCAATTCGGACCCCTGTAGACCAAGTTATGGTCTTTTTATTCTGAAAAGTCAAATGGGTGAAGGGTCAGCCCATAGAGGTCGCCAACAGAGGCCGCAGACCTCGTCCCCAAGAGCTCCAACTCGCCATACTGTAGCCCAACTTGTCAAGTGCAGAGTCTAACTCATTGCGGTGGAGCTAGCTCATCCAAAGAGCCTCAGCTCGTCCCGTAGAGCCGAGCCTCGTCACTTCAAAGGTGTACCGCCAAATTGTGTCGCCTGTCAAACTGATCGCGCATGACCTCCAACTTCTAAGGTCATAACTTCTTCGGCTCCGAACTCCGATTCGAGTGTTCTGGACCTATGGTTCATTGAGTCAAGAATCATCCATATGCCTGAGGAAGATAGATGTCAGACCGAGGTGTTAGACTGAGCCGTCACTGTGCAGCTCGTCGCCCAGGTCACTCGTCGTAACCGGATCGCGCATGACCTCCAACTTTAAGGTCATAACTTCTTCGCCTCAACCCGATTCAAGTGTTCTGACTATATGGAAAGCCCATTGAGTCAAGAATCCATCCATATGCCTGGAGGAAGATATTAGATGTCAGAACGAGGTGTTAGACTGCTTCGTCACTCAGTGCAGCTCGTCACCCAGTCACTCGTCAAATCGACCGCGCATGACCTCCAACCGAAGGTCATAACTTCTTCACCGAACTCCGATTCAGTGTTCTTGACTCTATGGAAACCCATTGAGCCAAGAATCTATTCATATGCCTGAGGAAGATATTAGGATGTCATCAAGGTGTTAGACTGAGCTCGTCACTGCATTTTCGTCGGGCCAGTCACTGTCAAGACTGATCACAGAGATGACCTCCAACTTCGGAAGGTCATATCTCCTTCGTTTGAACTCCGATTTGGGTGTTCTTGAACTCTATGGAAAGCCCATTGAGTCAAGAATACATTCATATTCCTGAGGAGTATATTAGATGTCAGACCGAGGTGTTATATCGAGCTCGTCCAGGTCAGGCCAGCTCGTCACCAGGTCACTGTCCGGGTTGATACGCACGACCTCCAACTTCTGGTTAGTCATATCTCCTTCGTCCGAACTCGATTCGGCATATTCTCGACTCTGCGGAAGCCCATTGAGTCAAGAATACATTCATGCTTGAGGAGGATAGAATATGTTTGACCGAGGTGACAGGATCGAGCCTGTCCAGTCAGGTCAGCTCGTCGGCTCAGATTTGACTGCGTATGACCTCCAACTCTAAGGTCATAACCTTCGTCCGAACTGGACTGGTATTCTTGGACTTATGGAAATCCCATTGAGTCAAGAATCCATCTATATATATCTTGTTTAAATTTTGGAAATCATATTAAACTCCAAAATCAATCCTAACCAAAACCTACTAGTACACACGAATATTGTTCTTTTAAAATTGCTTGAATATAATCACGAAGAGGAAAAGCTAAATCGAGATTGAGATTCCAAGGATTGAATCAAAGTAGCAAAGATTTTTGCTTGTTCTAATCGAATTTCATTCCTCGTTTCATGTTATTGCATGTCTGTTCTCTGACTCTATTCTCATTTCAAGTATTTTGGTAGTTACCAAGTAAATATGAATGAGTATGTGAATGAGTATATGAAATGAGTACATAGATTGAGTATATCTTTGAAAAGACGATGCGAAAGTGAATATGGAATTGAAATGTGGTATTTGAAAACCAATGAATTGAATATATAGCAGACGAACCTGTCGACGGATGCACCAACGCAAGATCCGTCGCAAGGCACTCAAATTGTCCAATGTCCCACTTGGCAGGATGCACTAATCGGCATCCGTTATGATGGCGTATGGCATTGAAGAAATGTCCCACTTAGCGGGATGCACCAATCGGCATCCGTCATGATGGCGTATGGCATTTAATTGATACCACATGTCGGGGTGCACCAAACGGCATCCGTCGTGATGGGAGACCGAATTGTTAAATGTGTAAGCACATTACCGAATGATAATAAGGGCGGGATTCATTAAACTGAATCATTAAACGGAATTAAATAGCCTATGTTTGAAATAACCAACATTGACGAGTATAAATGGGTTTCTATGTATATGCTTAAACTTCATAGATTGAATCGTGAAATGAATTGCTGCATTGAAATTGTGGGCGATGCATTCGTAAATGATTTAGAAATTGAAAGCATGCGAAAATAAATAGCATGAGTATATAAGTTGAATTAATAGGCATGGTTTAATGTTAAATGCATGCTAAGTTACATTGAATATTGAAATAGAATCAGAGGAACCACTACATGAAATGTTAAAGTATAGTTTTGATCTAGTGCTCTCGAGTAGACAAGAAGGGAGACAAGATCGCGCGCCGTAGAGTCATAGAAGAGAGTACGGCGATAAGTATACTCCGCCATTTGCATATCATCTCTTTGAACAAGTGGTATTTGTAAACAAAAGGTTTAAATCCAACCTTGATTTAGATATCATTTTGAAAGGGCATAGAATGTCTTTCTTTGTAAATGTATTTTGTTAATGTTTATGGGCCTACCGAGTTGCTTTGAAATTTGTAAATGATCAGGATTGCCTAAATCAAAACCGCTTCCGCGCAACTAAAAAAATTAATTAAAAGTTTTAATGATAAATAAAACGCCTGAGAAACCGCTCCTGGGCTCGGATCCGCCATTCGGTTGGCCTGGATCGGTCGCGACCCTTTCAAAAGAAAACTTAACAAATGTAAAATGAAAAGAATTAAACGGCGTCCCCGGTTTTGGTCTGGACTCGCCATCTGGCCTGCCGTGCTCGGTCGCTACAGACTGAACACAAGAAATAGAACCACGCATTTGCTTGTTCAGTCAATGTTCCTCTTGCAATGGATTCGTGTGGGTTTTTCCTGGTGGCATTCCACTTTCCTCGCATCAATCAAGAAGATCTTTGTAAGCTCCAGTTCCTTCACCCGCCTTGAACTTCGACCCATTCTTCCTGCGAAGATCGATGTTTAGTCTATCTCGCTTCAATAAGGAGATCCATTTTCCCTTAACATAGAATGTCTTATCTTTCATTCCCACCATGTTAACATAAAACTCCTTCACCACATCCACGAATCCTGGAGCCTTGTGCTCACAGAATCGATGCCACCCTTTGCTTTCAATGACTTCTTGGAATGAGGAAATCCACTTGTTGAAACCTCTCTCTCCCATGAAGTCTCTGTGCTGTAATTTATCCCTCCAAGCGACATACACCTGCTCTGAGACCTAGTCACTTGCTTTCTCCTTTGTTTTCTCAGCATTAGTTTCTTCAACTCCTCTCTTTCTCTTTCTGGTTTCGTCAACTGGTTGCTCAGGCTCTACTCTTTCTTCAGCTCTTACTTCTTCCTGCTCTACTTCTTCTTGAGTCACTTGTACTACCTCTTGCTCGCCCTCTGCATATTCTTCCATGATTTGCCTGCTAAAACAAGGTTTAATGGCTCTATATCGTGGAGAGAAAGGCCTTTGGAATCTGTGGTTTCGAAGGGATTGAGAGATTTGAAGGGAAAAAGTCAGAGGGTTGGAAGGTTTACAGGCAGTGGTCTTCATTTTCAAAATTTTTTCATTTATGTTTAAATGTTTGTTGTGCCTTCATTAATTGTCGCGATAAAAATTGACTTAGGGTTTGTTCACTTTTTAATATTATGTCGTGACATAAAGAATTAATGTCGCGACATAAATTTGCAATCACTTGTAAGCTAGGGCAATTCTTTGTTGCGATAGATGAAAAATTTGTCGCGGCATCAAATGTGATGTTCAAGTTTACTTTCTGTCACGACAATGAGAAATATTGTCGCGATAGAAACTTTTCTTACAATCTCTGAATCTAAAGTTTGACTATGTCGCGACACGGAGAAAGTATGTCGCGACATGAAAATTCGATGCTCAAGTAAACCTATGTCGCAACATACAAAAATATTGTCGTGATAATGTTTTTCTCTTCCAGAAACATAGGTCATTTAAAATTCTATTGCGCAATAGATAAATTGTGTCGTGACAAACTTCTCTTCGACATTCAAACTGATAAATCAATCCTTGTCGCGATATAAAGAAACAATGTTGCGACTGAGTCTGGCAATAATGTTGTGACATAGAGAAAGCATGTCGCGACATTGAATCAAAATTTTCCCATAATTGTACAATTTGCATTTTTCAATTAAGCCACATTCAAAGCAAGATGTATTCACTCATACCAATCAAAACATACTTGTGAAAACACATCTAATCATTTAAGAACCTCAATTCAAGTATGAACAATCACATTTCATTGTCTTCATTCAATATAAATCACAACATGATATTCAAAGTATCTAAAAATGAGAACAACAAAGCTACTAGTCATTTTTTGCTCTAAATAAAATCACATTCCCCCAAACTTCAATTATGATTTATCATTAAGGCAAAGTGAGGGAAATAGAAATACTCCCCCTTGTAGCAATTTTCTGCATATTTCAGTTGGAGAAAGTGTTATTAACATCAATTTTTAATTCAAATTCACTGTCCCTAAAAAATCAACAAAAACTACTCTTAAAATTTTACATAATATTGAAACTAAACTTTTCACAAACTGAAACCAAATTTAAACAAACCAAATTAATTATGAAAATTAAATTTTGTTTGGGTTGCCTCCCAAGAAGCTGCTCAGTTTAATGTCTTTAGCTAGACATTTGCTATAGAATGTCTTCAGTTCAGTAAAACTCTTTCCTCTCTTTCAGATCTGGTTCACGCTTCATTTATGTTCCCTCCATGGTAATGTTTCAATCTCTGACCATTCACTTTAAATTCACATCCAAAGCCAGTTTTCAGTGCTATTGCTCCAAAGGGTGTACTTGCTACTACTTTCAGAAGGACCACTCCATTCGACCTTAGCTCTTCTTGGAAACAACAGCCGAATTATATATCAGACTCTGCTCTCTACTTTGAATTCCTTCCTCAAAATCTTTTGATCATGCCACTTCTTAGTCTTATCTTTGTGGATTATGGCATTATCTTAAGCTTCATTCCTCAACTCTTCCAGTTCATTCAATTGGAGTAATCTTTCTTCTTTTGCAGCTTGGAAGTCACAATTCAATTTCTTGATAGTCCACATAGCCTTGTACTCCAATTCTAGAAAGAGATGACAAGGTTTTCCAAATACTATTTTGTATGGGGACATTCCAATGGGAGTTTTGTAAGAAGTTCTATAAGCCCACAATGCATCATCTAGCTTTATAGACCAATCTTTTCTGCTTATAGTCACAGTTTTCTCCATAATTTTCAATATCTCCCTATTGGAAATTTTAGCTTGCCCATTTGACTGAGGGTGATAAGCCAATCCCATCACATGTTTGATTCCATATCTATTCATAAGTTTTGCAAAATGGTTTCCCTCATCAATAATGATTGTTTTGGGTGCTCCAAATCCACTCAAAATATTTCTTTATATAAACCCAACCACTATGCTGGCATCATTTCTGGGACAAGCTATTGCTTCCACCCATTTGGATACATAATCCACAGCTAGGAGAATGTATAGATTTCCAAATGAAGATGGGAAGGGTCCCATGAAGTCTAACCCCCATACATAAAAAATCTACACCACCAAGATTCCTTGCAGGGGCATTTCATTTCTTCTACTTATATTGCCCATTCTCTCACAATTATCACAATCTTTTACCCATTCAAAATAGTTTTTGAATATAGTAGGCTAGTAAAAACCTAATTGGAGAATTTTTTGGGTTGTTTTGTCTCCTACAAAGTGTCCTCCTTATGGTGATGCATGAACTTTCTCCATAATACCACCTTGTTCTATTTTGAACATCTCTTACATGGATCATAAATGCCTTCTTCTAAAAAGTAAATAACATCCCAAATATAAAAATCCGCATCGCTCTCAATTTTTCTCTTCTCTCGGTACTTAACTCAGGCATAACTCCACAAGCTAAGTAATTCACAATATCAACATATTAGGGTGTTTGGACTGATAACAAAAACAGCTGCTCATCAGGAAAAAATTTTGCTATTTCAATTTTCTTTTTCTTTTCAGTAGTCTTTTCTTTGATCACTAAGAAGGGTGTTTGTCACTACCCTTCTTGTCTTTGATTTCCAAATCGAACTCTTGCGGTAATAATACCCATATGATCAGTCTTGGTTTAGCATCTTTCTTTTCCATTAGATATCTAATTGCACCATGATCAGTGTGTATTATAACATGGGACCCTAATATGTAAGGCCTGAATTTTTCACAAGAAAACACATTGCCAGCATCTCTTTTTCTGTGGTAGAGTAGTTCCTCAGGCCTCAATAGCTGTCGGCCGGGTATAGTATAGGGCCTCAGATATCTTTCGCCTGTCCCAATACAACTCCTATTGCAAAATCACTAGCATCACACATAATTTCAAAATTATTGTTCTATACAGGTATCACCATGATAGGTGTTGTAACTAATCTCGATTTAATTTCATCAAATGCAACTTTGCATAATTCATCAAAATCACATTTTTCATCTTTCAACAAATTTCTACATAATGGTCTTGAGATTTTTGAGAACTCCTTAAGGAATCTTCAGAAACTCAACATGTCCTAGGAAACTTCTTATCCCCTTGACTATTCTAGGTGGCAAAAGAGTTTTTATGATAGCAACTTTTGTTTGGTCTACTTCCAATCCAGCTACATAAATCTTGTGTCCTAAGACAATACCCTCTGTTACCATGAAATGACATTTTTCCCAATTTAAAGCTAGATTCTTGTCTTGACACCTCAAGCATCAAGTTTCCAAATTTTCCAAACAATTCTCAAAACTGGATCCATAAACTGAGAAGTTGTCCATAAAGATTTCCATAGCCTCCTCCACCAAATCAAAAAACATAGACATCATACACCTTTGAAAGGTGGTAGGAGCATTACATAATCCAAAAGGCATCCTTCTAAAAGCAAAGGTGCCATAAGGACATGTAAATATAGTTTTCCCGATCCTGTGTATTATAACAATCTAGTTATAACCAAAATATCCATCAAGAAAATGTGAATGGAGTGCCCTAACTCATTCCAAAGACGGCCAATGAAAGGTAGAGGATAATGGTCCTTTCTGGTAGCAGTGTTTAGTTTTCTATAGTCTATGCACACTCTCCATCCTGTCACAGTTCTTATAGGAATCAATTCATTCTTCTCATTTCTAATTACAATGAATCCACCCTTCTTGGGAACCACATGAACTAGGCTCACCCAAGGGCTGTCTGAGATTGCATATATGAAGCATGCATTAAGCCATTTAAGTACTTCTTTTCTGACTACTTCTTTCATCACTGGATTCAACCTTCTTTGATGTTCTATAAAGGTTTTAGCATTCTCTTCTAAAAGGATCTTGTGCATACAGATAGAAGGACTGATTCCTTTTAAATCATCTATAGACCAAGCTATTTTATCCATGAATTTTATGAGAATTCCGCCAGCCTGCTTCAAGCTCACCTAGTCCAACCGAAACTATCACCGGCTTTTCTTTTTCAAAGTTGCAAGAAAGCATTACTTCAAATATTCAGAAATTTTAGAATCAAACCCTTTGAGCTTACAAGCATTTCCAATCGCTTCTCTTCATAATTATCGATTTTTTTGCACTAATTTCTTCAACATCAGTATCATTTCTTTTAATTTAAAATTGGAGTTCAAAAATTCAACTTCAAGATGCTCCAGATACTAGAAATTCATCTCATTCTCTTTCATTGAACTCTGAAAATTACAATCATTTATCAGTTCAGAACTGATGGGAATTTTTGTTTCTACAATCTCACATTCAACATTAATAAGTTCCTTTCGCTATTTTTAAACCTCGTGCTTGAGATTGAAGTGCACTGCCTCATCTCCAACCCTGAGAGTCAGTTCTCCTTTCTTCACATCGATCAAAGTTACTCCTGTTGCTAGGAAATGCCTTCCTAACAGCAGTGGGACTTGTTTGTCTTATTCTATATCAATAACTACAAAGTCCACCGGTCGAACTTTCCCACTTTGATCGTAAAGACATCTTCGTAAGAATGCCCTTAAGATGTGGCCAAGGTCTCTGTCCGCTATCCGCATGTGGTAATGGCCGTGGGAGTAAGCTCCCAAACTCGGTCTTTAACCGCGTATAAAGGCACGTTGATAAGCCGGTCTTAATCGTATAACAAGCCCCATATCAAAATTCCCAATTTTGCAAGGTATAGTGAAGTTTCCTGGATCCTGCATTTTCTTTGGTAAAGCCTTCTGAATGACTGCACTGTAGGTTGCTGTTAGGCTCACTACACCTTCTTCAGCAATCTTTCTCTTTCTACTCAATATAGCTTTCATGATTTTTTCATAGTAAGGTATTTAAGTCAATGCCTCAGAAAAAAGGGATATTTATCTCTATCATCTTAAACATGTTCAAGAATCTAGAGAATTGCTTTTCAAGATTTGCCTTCTACAATTTCTATGGAATAGAACTCTGAGGATTGTGTTTTGTGAATCCTCTTCATTTTTCTTAGATTTCCCTTTATCAACTTGTCAGTTCATACATTTTTGTCTCTATCTTCCTCAACAATTTATAAACTTTGCTGCTTCAATTCTTCTCCAACTTCAGTATGTTTCTCTTCCTCAATTTCCTTTTTCTCAATTCTTTCCGCCTCTACCACTTCTGTAGTTATCGCCATGCAATCCGGATTCTTACTTGTGTCACTGGGGAATGAATCCTGGAATGATTCTGATGGATAAAATAACCCGCCTCTACCCGAGTTTTATTCTAAAGAGGCGTTGGTATTGGCCTGAAACATAATTATGTTTGCCTGGAAGGCTGCTAGCTCAAGAAACTTCATCTCATGTATGTTTAGCAGCCTTTTATTTTCCCCCATGAAAGCAAGCATCTGGTCCTCAAATGAATTAGATCTCCTCTGCCCTTGATTTTCTGCTCTCTATCCTACTAGCTATCATTGCCATATTTGGAACCTGTGTGGGAGGCATGATATTGTTGCAGATTTTTTTCTGTGTCTTTGACCTTGTCAGGCTCCCTCCTCCATATGAGAAGTTCTCATGGTTCCAGTGCCGATGTAAAGGAGTGCGTGTCGAGGTCGGGCTTAAAAGTGTAGCCCTACTCGTGACGAGGTACTATGCCTCATCAACTTGGTAGGGACCCTCATGGGTTAGTCCCTCATCAACACTTTTTCTTTTCTCTCCTTCATCTACTATCCCCACTTCAAGTGTAGTGTACATTCTTCTCTCATTGTTTCCAAGCTTGTTCATTAATGCATCCAACTAAGCTCAATTACACAACCCTTTCGCCTCGTCGTCGCTCCCTAAAGCTCGACGGAGCTAGGATTCAAGATTTGGGCAAGGTCTTCAATCGCCGCCCGCCTCTCAAGACTTCAAAGCCCCACAACAAGCTGCATCAATTATACCTTTTGAGGCATAATTCATGGAATGATAGAAAATGTCCATCCGAGTGGTCAGATCTATTCCATGCATAGGGCATCTTTTTAGTAGTCTCTTGTATCTCTCCCATGCATTGTAGAGACTTTCATCCTCCCCCTATTTGAAAACTATGATTACTCCTCTTCCTTTAAAAGTCAGGGTTTGGGGAAAAAATCTGCTCATATAGGCCTCCACCAACTCTTCCCAATTTGTCACTGATCCAACAAGCAGTGGCTCAAACCAAGTTGCTGCCACATATCTCAATGGAAAGCTGAAAGAGTTATAAACTCGACCACTGCCCCACCCCATTTAACTTGATCAGATCGCCATCCTCATGAATCTCCGATATGCTCATCGGGTCTTCGTAAGGATGACCAAAGAACCGGTGTTGTCGTACTCATAGTGATCAAAGTCAGTTTCCCGCTCAAAATTGTTGGCTTTTATAGCAAAAATGCCTCACAAATGTAATACTCATCTCAATAAAAAGGCCTCCAGTCCTTATAGTCATTTTCCTTTAAGGTTTATCTGTTTTTATTTCTTCTAGAATAGGTTGTAATCTTTCTCTTTGATTTGCCATATTTGTAGATTCAACACTTGTAACTTTCCTCAAATTCCTCAGTGTTCTCTCAATTTTTGTATCCAAAGGCAACAAATCTGCTTTTGGTTTTCTGTGCATTTAAAATCTTCCTAAAATAGAAACAAACTGAGATCAAATGAAATCTGTGGGAAATAGCTATGACAGTTTAGGCTCATAAAATATTTTCAGTAGCTTATTAAGCTACTACAGTTAAAAACTATTTTTGTGTTTTTCATTTATTTATGATAAAATAAAGAAAAATTTCCAAATTAGTAATTTCTGGGTTAGAATACGATCTTTAAATTCATTAATCGATCTCAACAATGGCGCCCAAAAAACTTGTCGGGCCGATTAGATAAACCAAATTTACCAAATAATTAGCACTACTGCCAAAGACTAACTAAAGTCTCTAGCAATAGCACCAAAAACTTATTAATTGACCAAAATATATATATAAAGTTATGACACTGCTACCAAGGGACTATTTTCTAATCCCCGGCAACGGTGCCAAAAACTTGTTTATAGATTTTGATTAAAAAATGTGTTGTCCTTTTTGTAAACTGGATTCATTAGAAATTTTGTTTGGTTTAAATCACTACAAGTGCACTGGTTGTACAACTAATAAAAGTTGATTTTTAAGTCCAGATATCGTTCCCACGAGGATTAATGATAAATCAAAATACTAACTACCCCAACTACTCAAGATCCTTACTATTTGAACTCCAATGTTAAGATGATCAGAGAACTAATAAAATACTCACTCAGAATACATAAAAAAATTAATAAAGTGGATTTGAGAGTTCACTAAGCGAGACAACACTGAAATGTAATTCAATGAATAATTGTCAATTTCATCATTTTAAATCATAGATAAGCCATAAGTTGGAAAGTCGAATTTGTCAAAGATGCATCAGGGTATAGTTTGGATTTCCTTTAACCATACATTTCACTAATTAGAGATTCATGCTCATTTCTAACTCTTAGATCTAAATCCGCTAATGTAAGATATATAATCCTCTTCTAAGATCCGAGTATTTTTCCTTTTCGCACTACACCCAAATCTTAGGACTAAAGAATTTCGCCCCATAGACGTGATATTGCAGTTCCTCCAATTTAAATGGCACCTCATCCTTTCAATATTGATGAAATTTTCCATATCCTGATTAGATCTTTACAATACGGGTGATCAAAATCCTTTCATCGTAGTTATGAGAAACCTCTATGATTAAACTCGACACTTCATCAAACTATCCTCAAAACACGAGTCGGCTTAGTAATCTATCTTAGTAATCTTTGAGAGTCTACAACTCCAGCATATTCACCATACTCCACAAAGAATTGTCTATACCAGATTCTCCATCTCGTGCTACATAGAGTACCGAAATCGTGAGCAAGATACAATACTTTGTTTGGGTACACGGTACAAGTACTTGGAATAATTAAGTTCAAAAATAATACCAATCAAATAAATTCAATAATTCTAACTAAGGCGCTCTTTCACTCTGTGCAGAAAAATAATAATCACCATCGACCCATTCCCAAAGAGAGCTCAATCTTTCAACACCGTTCATGGCAATCCAGTGATCAACTGGACAAGAAAATTCATAAACAAACTCGAAATAAATGAACCCATAAATTTTCTAAAATCCATTTAAAGTGTAATAGTGAGAGAAAAAAGTTTATACCTGAATTCTAGCTTGAAGCCGTACATCGCTCATTACTCAAATCCGTAAATTAAACAAAACTAACTAAAACTCGTGCTCTAACTAAATCTACTAAATAGGAAATAAAAAATAAAAATAAAGGAAAAATAAAAGAAAAATATTATACAAAGAGTCTTCAGCTACCTAGAAGTCCTGGATTTGTGGAAGCTGCGCACAGTGCCATAGATGCGTCTATTTATAGAGCTTTAAATGGTGGGATGCACTTCAATACACAAATTGTGGATCCCAAAACTTCTGGTCCAAAATGGTCGCTTTGTCGCTACAAAGAAAGTTTTGTCGCGACATGGTTCTTACCTTTGTCGTCCAGCTCCTGTCGTGGCCTATAGTTTCCTATCGTGACATATTTTCATGCTTTTTTTTTTCTTCGATTCTATTGCGGCATAGTTTGACTTTGTCGCAACATAGTTTTATTGATGTTGTCTATTTTATGTCAAGACATGGTTGTCTTTTGTCGTGACAGAAGTTTTCCTCCTCCAACTCTTCAACTTTGTTGCAACAGTCTCTTATATGTTACGACATTCTTTCTGTTGTTATCCTCAATTTCTATCGCGACAATATTTGTCTTTTTCGCGACAGAATTTCTCCCAATAGCATAGATTTGCCGTCGCACGCATATTTTCTCGCGATAGAAAGGCGTTGCTTTGTATTGTTGAGACTAAACTCTTGTCACTTACGGTAATTTTCCAAGGTCGTGATAGAGTCTTCTTTACTCCTTGTCGCTGGCTGAACCTTTTGTTGCAACATTAAATCCCTTGTCGTGAAAAACTTTCCTTGGCTAGAAAACTTCTCCGTCGCAATAGAAATCTATAACTCTGCAGCTTTTATTGTCACGACATAATTTTCCTTTGTCACAACAGAGATGTCTGCCTTCAGTTCATTAGTATGTCGCAACTTCCGTTTTTATGTCATAATAATATTCTTGTCATTCTCCTCACTTTCTATCGCAACATAGTTTTCTTCTGTCGAGACAACATTCACCTCAACCTCAATTTTTCTCCGTCCCAACAAAGAAATTCTATGTTGTGACAAAGTCTGCGTATTTTTCATTATTGACTCTGAATGTTGTGTCGAGACATTGTTTTCTTCTGTTGCGACATAAAATCTGCCTTGGTCTTGTCCTTAGTTGAACTATCTGTCGCAACATAGAAAACTTTGTCGCAGGCACCTTGTTTCATTGTTTTTCCATTTTCTGTCGCGACAGAGTTGTCTTTTGTCGCGACAGAGTTCATCTGATGACTTCGTTTCTTTTGTTGCGACAGAATTGTAAGATGTTGCGACAAGGTTCCAATGCCATTTACTTGATTAATGTCGCAACAGAGTAATGAATGTTGCGACATTCTTCTTCATGAGTTGCTCCCACTGTGTCGCGACATAAAAATCCATTGTCGCGATAGTAATTTGCCAATCCATCTCAAATTGTGTCGCGATAGTCTTCATTTTTGGCTTGCACTTAGCTTGATCCTTGTTGCGACATACTTCTGCTGGTTATCTTGGAATTTTGTCGTGACATTCTAATACTATGTCAAGACATAGTTTGCTACCTTTGGCAATTTTTTTGCTTTTCGCTGTGAATTCCTTTTCATTTAAAAACATGCAAACAAAAGTTGTGAATTTTCCATAATTCAGCATTAAAATGTATCCTAACTGCTAAAAATATGCTAGAAAAATGGATTAAAAATATATGAGTTTAGGGCTTATCAGCTACCTAGATCTTGCATTTTCAATGGTAATTTATTTTGAATGATTGCACTGCAAGTTTCTGACAAACTTACCATTCCATCTTCATCCAACTTTCTTTTCTTTGAAGAGGGATGTCCTTCATACTTGGCATAATGAGGCATTTGAGCCAAAGCCTTAACAAAAGGAATGTTGATCTTTAATTTCTTGAACATGTTAAAGAATTTAGCAAACTAATAGTCCAATTTTGACTTCTGCAGTCTCTAAGGAATGGAATAGGAGGTACGTAGGCTCTTACTTTCTCTTTCTTCTTCAGTTCTTCCTATTCAATTTGCTACTTTTACTGCACCTCTGATTTCTCTCTTTCATCTCAAATCACATGTTCTCGTCAAATTTGTTTCCCTTGCTGGATTTCTCGTCGTCTTCCTTCTCAGTCAGCTTAATCTCATCTTCTTCTCTTTTCTCGCAATTCTTTTGCCACTCTAAGGGGTTATAGCTTGTCAAGGCAAATCTGGGATTCTTCTTAGTGTCACTAGGGAAATGATCCCTAGACCGATTCTGCATACCTAAGGCCAACTACCCTACTTGAGTCTCGAGATTCTTTAGAGACAATAGGGTACATTTAAAACACAATTGTTTGCTTGACACAAAGCAAATGAACCTCAGCTTCTCATATGTATGTTCAACATTCTTTTGTTTTCACACTCCATAAAGTCTCAAGATTCGATCCTCAAAAAAGACCGGGACCTCCTTGGCCTAGGATTGTCCGCTCTATGACTGGTCTTTCTAATGCTATCACATCCCCGGAAAAACTATGTGGAGCATAATTCTATTGAAAGTTCTGCATTGGTCTTGGACCTTGCTACACTCCTCCTCCATAAGACAAGTTCTCATGGTTTCTAAGGGCTGGTGTGTAATGGCTTGAAGGTTACTGTTTGGCTTGAAGTTATAGCTCCTATTACTTTGAATATACTGAGCTTCTTCCACTTGATAAGGACCTTCATGAGCGCCCTTAGTCAAATGTTTCCGCCACCCTCTTCCACAATTTCCACTTTCTCGCTTGTCGAATGGTTTATTCTTTTATGATTATTCATCTTGTTCATCAAAGCATCCAACTTTTCTTTTATTGCTGATATCTTGTTCAGCTCAATTACTCCTCCTCCTTTCAGCCTGCTGCTGCTCCCTGAAGCTTCAGAAGGAGCTCTGTAATTGCTCTTGGCTAACTCCTCTATCAATTGAGTAACTTCCTCAGCATTTTTCCTTCTGAATGCACCTCTAGAGGTTGCATCTATAGTTCCCTTCAAAGTGTAATTCATTGCATGATAGAAGATGTCCATCTGAGTCATCTTCTCTATCCAGTGCATGGGACATCTCCTTAGCAGCCATTTGAATCTTCCCTGCTAATCAACAAAGGCTCATCTCTTTTTCTCAAGGCAATGATTTCTCCAATTCCTCCCTCCAAAGTGAGAGAGGGAGCAGGAGGGCAACTATTTATATGCCTCACCGGGCTCCTCCCCATGTATGACTGATCCATACAGGACTCAAACCACCAGCTGTTCCTCACGAAAATGGGAACAATTGTAGCTTGATAACATCTGGATTGACCCCATTTAGCCTCACTATGTTTTCCATCCTCAAGAATTTTTCCCAGGTGCTCATTGGGATCCTCACTGGGATGCCCTGTGAACTAGTGTTGTTGCACCATGGTGCACTCGCAGCGGTGGCTTCAACTCTCTCAAGCTGGCCCTCAATCGCAGTGTCGGGCCTTTCACACACCCGAATACTCTTCTATGATAATTGGTCCTTACAAGTCTTCCATAGTCCTTATCTTTGCCGAGGTTTATCAAGAGCAATAACTCGTACATTCCGATCTGGCCTCCTCTCCGCTCTACCATAGCCGATGTTTCGCTATTCGCATTCTTCTTCAGATTTCTACAAGTATTCTCTAACTCAATGTCCAATGGCAGTAGTTATATTTCTAGCCTTTTATGCATGTAAGATTGCCGAAAATGATAATACACTGAAATCAAAGTGTGATTAGTAGACAATTAAAATATTTTATGATTTGCTTGATAAAAGAGGTAAAGACCGAATCATCTAGTAATTAGAACCATTTTTTAATATTTTTGAGTAATTTGATAAAAGATAAACAAAATGTCTAAATCAGCAACTTTCTTTGGGCAAGAATATTGATCTTAAATTTTTACTTCTTCAATCCTGTGCAACGCCAAAACTTATGCCAGACCATTTTCTATACTAAACAAAATTATTAATAAGGCTGCCAGAAGACTATTGTCTAATCCCTGGCAACAACGCCAAAAGCTTGTTATACCATTTTCTATACTAAACAAAATTCTTGACAAGGCTACCAGAAAACTATTGTCTAATCCTCGGCAACGGCGCTAAAAACTTGTTAGGACCAAAAATGTGTGATCACCCAAATTTTCAACACAACCACCATAAACTATTTAGCCCCTAACAACAACGCCAAAAACTTGTTTGGACCATATAAATATGTAAAGACTGTTTTCTACTATTGTATGTAAGAATATGTATTTAAAGCTCATTTTGGTCTAAATCACTGCAAGTGCACAAGTCATACTAGTAATAAAGTTGATTATAAGTCTAGATATCATTCCCATAATGATTGATGAGAAAATCTAAAGATCAACTACCCATACTACTCAAGTAAATCACTATTTGAACCTCTAAATGGAAGTTTGAATTGTTTAAAAATAATCATAATGAAATAATAATTTGATAATTGTTCTTTAAAGAAAAAGAAATAAAATATAGTAGAATCAGAGATTTCTCTGAGTAGAAATAACACTAGGATTAAAATCAGTGTTATGATGATCAATTTGTAAGGGGTTCGAGAACAAGTACTGTTAAGGACAAGAACTTTGGATTTGCTCTAGAGTAAGGTAGTATAGCCCTAGAATACCTCATGATAATAGTACACATTTCACTAATTAGCTGACCATATTCCTAAACTAGGTCAATGGGTTTAATTAGCTACTTTTAGGATTTTATCATCTTTTAAGATTTGGTTCGGTGCCCTCAGCATTGAACCCCTACAACAAAGAAAGGAGTTGTGGAATAAAAGTGGGTCCTGATCTATTGAGTTTGGTTAGAATACTAGGTCTAGATAAGAGCTAGGTTGGGGGAAGGGGAAGAACAGTTTTACAGACTATTTTTGAAAACTAGGCAAGCCAACACTTAGTTCTTTTTTTTTTTTCTTGCAGTCGGACACTTACTGGATACTTGGAGTTTGCATGGTATATTCATTCTCTTTGAAGATAGTTGTTGGGGCAAGGTTTTTGCAACTTTGGCCATCGGTTATGCATTTTCTATCTCATGTTTTAAAACCTCATTTGACATATGTTTTTCTGTCTCTTTTCTTTCTGTTAGTTTTTCTCTTCTTCCATTGCTAAGTGACTAGCAATGTGTCGGTTGGGGGGTGTGATTACTGCCCAAATAGTGCTATTTTACATCGCTAAAACTTCGGGTTTTAAGCTCTTTGCGTAGTAATCAGCCTATTTTTAGCCCAACTGGCATATTAAGGACTTAGCATTACACAATCTAATCATTGCGGGCAAGTCTTGTTTGTTTTCACTGTGCCTTAGCTTCCGAATTTAGGAATCTAGTTTGCTAATGAAGAAATAAAGATGAAAGAAGATCATCAAAGCAAAGTCCTGAAGTTATAAGCAAGAAACAACAGTAAAAGAGGCGTCATTCCGCAAGAGTTGCGGGTACCAAGTAACCCCCGCGAAGTACTCCCGCCATTTTCGCAGAACCGAATTTCGCAAAGTTTAGTGGAAATTTTCTGCAACATAAAAATTCCCAAGATTATGAAATTTTCGTGGTTGCAAACTCTCCCACCAAGTAAATTTTCGGTTTTTGCTGACTTTTGTACTTTTTTTGTTTTCCTCCCATTTTACCACTCTAGATTAGACATTGTAATGGTTATTCGGTAATTGTACAAGGGTGGTATGGCTTCAAATACCAACCCAAGACTTAGTATATGGGGGATCATTTTTTTTGACAAGATTGAAGATTTGAATGAAAGCTTGCTAGAGAAGTTTTGGTTTTTCTCTCATTTTCTTTCCATTTTTTCCTTTCATTCTCGGTGGCCAAACACTTTACAAGATTTCAAGGAATGAGTGGCTAAATCTCCTTTCCCTTTAAGTAGAAGTCATCAGAGGGAACCAAGGGTAAGTTGGAGGGTTTTTCTATGATTTTAAAGCAAGCATCTAAGCATTAATTAAGAGTTTCTCCTTTCCAAACCAGGTTGTAAACCCCCTTAGACTCACCTGGCAGATGGTTTTAGTACTGTAAACTTTGATGGTTTGTTGGATACTTAATGCTAGATCCAACAATGCCTGGGAGTTATCATTTATTGGTCGCCTTTGAGGTGAGCGTGGTAGTTCATTTTCACGTGATCGAGAGGTCATTAATGGTTAATGAATGCTAACATTTATGAAGAACACTCCAAGTAAGGGTTAGTTTTTACAAGCAATGAAGAACCGGTCGAGGGGTGACTCATATAGGTCAACCTCTCCCCAAATGCGAGGAATAAAACCCTAGTAATCCCTCACTTATCCATGAACCCAAACCCCATGTAATCGATACTCAGTGGCCTCTCCTTATTTCCATTTCTTATTTCCTTGCATTTCTACTACCAACTCACTGTTTTTATGAACTCCAAGAATCCAAAACTGTTTCACCTGTGTGTCTATCACTGTTAGTCATTCAAACTAAGAAAACCCATCCCTGTGGATGATCCTAGAACCACTATACTGCATTAGCTGTGCTACGGTAGTGTAAGGTATTAGGTTTTATAAATTTTGTTGATTCGGGACATCCATTAACCCTAATTGGGTATTGGCACAAATTAGTACCTTGCTACACGCAAATGAAATGTTAAAATGATGAGAGAACTAATAAAATAATATTAAAATACCTCTTTACCAGTAATGCATAAAAAAAAATTATAGTGGATTTGAGAGTTCACTGAGTGAGACAACACTGGGAAATAAACCAATGAATAATTGTCAATTTCTACACCATTTTGAGTCATAGCTAAGCCACAAGTTGGAAAGCTGAATTTGTCAAAGATGCATTGTAGTATAGTTTAAATTTCTCCCTTAACCATACATTTTACTAATTAGAAATTCATGTTCCTTTCGGACTCATGGGTCTAATCAGTTAGTTGTAAGATATAATCATCTTTCTAAGATCTAGATATTTTTCCTTTTTAGTACTTCACACCCAAATCTCAAGACTGAAAAATTCTTGCCCCCATATACAGGATATTGCAATCCTTTTCCAATTTTACTAGCACCTCATCCTTGAATACTAGTGAAATTCTCCATCTCCTTGATTAGATCTATGCTAACACGGGATCAGAATCATTTCATGAGAAATGGGAGAAACCTTTGAGTGATTAACTGATACTTCATTGAACTATCCTCATACAATGAATAAGTTAGATCTATCTCCGAGTAATCTTTCGAAGTTCATTAGTTCCAAAGTATATCTACCATACTCACAAGGAATCGCTTCCATACCCTCGTGATTCCATCTATGTGTTGGTGAAGAGGGCCTCCTGGAAATCAGAGTAAGATACAGTCCTTTGTTTTTGGTACACGATACTAGTACTTGGAACAGTTAAGTTCCAGAATAACACCAATCAAATAATTTCAAGATTTCAAAATATGGCATTCTTTCACTTTGTGAAGAAAATTAACAATCACTATTGACCCATTCCTAGAGGGAGTTCAATCTTTCAAAACGTGTTCACAATGCATCGCTGACTGAATCAACAAGAAAATTCATTGATCAGAACAAAATGAAATAAATGAACTCTTGAAATTTTCTAAAATCCATTTAAAGCAAAACAATAGTGAGAGAAAAAATTTTACAATAGATTCCAACTCAAAGCTGCATATCAATTCATTACTCAACTCAAGAAATTAAACAAAAAACTAACTAAAAACTACGCTAAAACAAGATCTACTAAAAAGGAAATAAAAAAATAAAAAAGAAAAATAAAAGAAAAATAATATACCAAGAGTCTCAAATCTAGAGTTCACGATTTGCGCAGTCGCACAAAGGCCTAAGATGCGTCTATTTATAGATTTTCAAATGATGGCCACTTCAAGGCAAAAATAAAAGAAAATAATATAAGAGTTTCTACCACCTTAGAATTCCCGGATTTTGCGTAAGCTACACATTACCCTAAATGCGTCTATTTATAGATTTTCAATGATGGGCACACTTCAAGGCACAAATTGTGGATCCCAAAATTTATTGCCCAAAATGGTTGCTTTATCACGACAAAGAAAGTTCTGTCGCGACATGATTCTTATCTTTATCGCTCAGATATTGTCGTGGCCTGCAATTCTCATTTACATATTTCATGTTATCTTCTTTGACTTCGTCAGGATATAATTAATTTTGTCACGAAATAGGTTTGTTGATGTTGTTCGCTTATCAGAATACGATTGTCTTCGTCGCTTTGGCTGCAAATTCCTCCCTCAAGCTCTTCAACTTTGCTGCAATAGCGTCTCACTCGTTGTGAGATTCTTTCTATTGTTATTCTCAATTTTTATCGCGATAGATTCTTTTTGCCGCGATTGCGTAGCTTCTCCATGTGTAATGGATTTGTTGTCGCAACCAAGTTGTGTGACCTTTATTTGAGACTAATCAGGCCACAAATGTACACTTCCATGTCACGTATCTTCTTGGTCCTTTGTTCAATAACTTTTTGTTGCAACATTGAACTCCTTGTCGCGACAAACCTTGCCTCGCCCTCTCATCCCTCCATTTATTCAATGCACCCTTTCCTCGTACCATGATGAGCTTCGCTTCACTTTTGATCACACACATATTTTCTGTGTCAAGATTTTTGTAATTTTCTAACTATAAATACATAACATTTCTTAGACTTTATCACTACAAAACTGGTCTCATCCTGAGATATTGTTTGAGTTTGATATGGTAATCCATTATGTCACATGCTAGTCTTCTGATCTCCTATTCCCAGTCCAATTCCAAGGTCTTATATGTTCTGTTCCTCGGTTCTGATGAGTATGACCTGAATGCCCTATTCAATGATGAAAATCCTGTCCGCAAGTATTGTCTTGATTCGGCCTCGCTATTCCTCATATTTTCTCGTCACATGAAAGCCGCAGTCTTTTTGTCGCCATAGAGTCGACATCTCCGTGATCTTCGCTCGCGTCTGATGCGATTCTGAAACACGCACATAGTCTCTAATCTGATTTGTTTAACTAACTTACATATGAAAGAATGATGATACTTTTTCTCACAGCTTCTTCAAATATGTCACTTATAAAAACTATTTATCTGATATAAAATTATTTCAACTGATCACAACAGTCACTAATACTACTTCATTGTGTTTGAATGATCTTGTTAGATAAAATATTTCATTTATATTTATGATATCTTCCTGTTTGTCTCGTTAGATCTTTTCACTATATCATTAAACTGTCATGATGGTAATTGTTTCTGGCCAATTCTTCATTTTTCTTTCTGCAATTTGAGTCTTTTTCTATGAGGTAAACCAAACAAAAAAGCAGAATATTTCACATCCAATATTTAAAATGAATCATAACCTCAGAATGAGTTTTCAGAAAAATAATATGGCCAAGACAGAGTTAGTAGATGTCTCACCAAAATTCTCAAAACTAAAGTTTGAGTTTCCTACTAAAGTGAAAAATAAAATTTATTTGTGTTGTCATTTAGTTTCTTAGAATTCCTTAAGATACTTTCTTAATATTAATCCTGGGTCTGAAGTGTGGCAGCCATAAGTTTATCAAAATTTTCTCTCCAAATGAGCTCAATCCAGAATAAAGGAAACACAATTAAGTCCACTAGTGTCCAAATAATCATATATGTACCATTCCAATCAACCCCATTTCTTCAGAAAAGAATATCTCTTTCCTGTAGACACATCTTTATATTGTTCATAATGTTTTCCTTATCTTAAAAGTCCATATCATATTTTCCGTGGAGTCATACATAACTCCATCAATGTGTTAAGAGTACCACCATCTATCCGGTCATAGGTATTTTTAGTTTATAATGTGAGTGTTTGAAATTGGTAGATACGAGTGGATACCCAGCTCCACCAATCTTCCAATATTTCCGCTCTCTGATTTATTTATACTACTCATATGCACTTGATCCTTTCATCTCCATCGTCCAGATCGTCCCATTTTGGCTTGGCATCTTTCTGTATGTACTTCGTTGGTATTTCTTTCATCTATATCTGCATCTGTGTTTCAGATCCCATCTTTCTCATGCAAGCTCTTTCACTTTCGGTTTCCTCTTCCACATTCTAGTGCTTCTTAGTGAAATGGCAGGTGGGTCACAAGATTTCGGCCTTTTAAAGTGTTTCTAACAACCTTTCACAAACTTTGATACTGAACCCTGTTACCAATAATAGGTATTAGATGTTAACATTCTGAAGATCTTAATCCGTTAGAGAAGGTTATAAGATCAAACCTTATCCAATCCACACTTTTCTTTACACAACTCCCTTTCCTCTCCTCTTTCACTTTTCATTCAATTTGATTTTTCTCAATCTCAACCTTGATATCTCTTTCAATTTTGAAACAAAATTCCTCCCAAACTTGTCCTCTTCTATCCTTGATGTGGACACATGTAATCCAAAATAAGGGTTCTTTCGTGTAGGATAATGTCTCACAGCTAAGGGTAACCTTTCATTTGTTGGTTTGATTGATCAAATTGGCTTTGGCTCAATGAGGAACTAATGAGTATGTCATGCATATTATATGGTAGCTTAGTATCAAAACTCAGAATGACTCTAAATCATTTCCCGGCCGTGCTGGATATTGCTTTTAGGATTTCGCCTTTGACTAAAAAAACCCAATAAATTTGTGACATTTGGGAGATTTAATTGTGATAGATCCTAGAAGATGTCCCAAATCTTTAGCACAATTTATTCAAAGATACTTTTGACAATGTGCAGTGTTTATCAAGATTCATAATAACTAAACTGTTTACAAAAACAGAATTACAAATCTTATTTGTTCCATCAATTTGTTACAATCTTCCTTATTCTTGAAGTTCAACATATTCATCAATAACCTTACAACTTTCCCTTTCATTTATTCCTACCCCAATTCATCTATCCAATTCTTGTTTTGGTTCCTGGATATGTTGCTATGTTATTTTTATAAGTTAACATCTAATTCAAATTAACCATTAAATTCAGTCTGAAATGATCGATATTGGAATCCCATGTAACCGAACTATTTCTTTTATGTAAGGCTTTGCCAGCTTGTCAAGTGAATAGTCGGTTCTCACTGGTAGGAAGTGAGCTGACTTAGTTAATCTGGCCTACCACACCAAATCGAATCATGCCTTTCCCCGGGCCAACGGGAACCCAACCACAAAAGCCATTATGATTCGGTCCCATTTCCATTCGGGTATCTTGATAGGCTGTAACAATCCCGAAGGAACTTAATGTTAAGCTTTTCCTTTCTGACACACCATACACTTGGTCACAAATTTTGAAACATCTCTTTTCATTCCGAACCACCAATATGAAGTCTTTAAATCCTGATACATCTTTGTGCTACCAAGATGCAAAGCAAAAGATCCACTGTGTGCCTCTTCAAGAATGGATTTCTTTAATTCATCATCATTGGGTACACAAACCCGATCTCTATAGTACAAGAATCCATCCTCTTTCGCTGTGAACTCAGTTTCTTTCCCCACTCTATTTTGATTTACAATTGCATCAATTTTCTCATCATTCTTTTACGCCTCTAGCACTCAGTTTAACAAATCCAGTTTTGCTAACAATGACAAATGAGCATTCAACGCCAAGCTGCTTGTAATGCCTTTTCCTCGCAGCATTCGCTACTACATTGGCCTTCTTGGGATGATAATCGATCACACAATCATAATCCTTGATCAATTCCATCCATCTACGTTGTCTCAAGTTAAGCTCTCTTTGTGAGGGTAAATACTTAAGACTTTTGTGATCGGTGTAGATGAAACACTTTTCTCCATAAAGATAGTGTCTCCATATTTTCAATGCAAACACAATGGCGGCCAATTCCAAATCATGCGTAGGGGAAGTCTTTTCATGCGGCCTTAACCGCCCTGGAAGATAAGTTACCACTTTACCCTCTTGCATAAGGACACATCCAAGTCCATTTAATGAAGCATCACTAAAAATCACGTATTCTTTACTGTAGGTCGGCTGAGTAAGAATCGATGCCTCAGTTAAGAATGCTTTTAACTTTTCAAAACTTGTTTGACACTTTTCACTCCATTAAAATTTCACATTCTTTTGGAGCAATCTCACATGGGGGCCTCTCAAATAATCTAAAAACCCCTTAACTAACCTTCTATAGTAACCCCGCCAATCCTAGGAAAACTACGCACTTTCATGACATTTCAGACTTTCTCCATTCAATAATCACCTCATCTTCGATCCACTCGAATTCTTCCTCATACAATGTGTCCAAGGAAAAGACACTTCTCTCAAACTAAAATTCACATTTACCTACGGTATATAACCTGCTCATTTCAAGGTTTCTGCAAAGACTACCCGAAGGTGTATCGCGGATTTTCCCGATCCTTTGAATACGCAAGGATGTCATCTATAAACACCACGACAAACTGATGTACTTACGGTCTGAAAACATGATTCATTAAGTCCATGAAAGCCACTGGTGCATTTGTCAACCCAAACGGCATTACAAGGAACTCATAATGTCCATACTGCGTTCTAAACACCGTCTTATGCACATCCGCATCCTTAATCCTTAACTAATGATACCCAAATCACAAGTCAATTTTCGAAAAGACACTTGCACCTTTCAACTAGTCAAACAAGTTATCTATCCAGGGTAATGGATATTTGTTCTTCACTGTCATCTTATTCAGTTGTCTATAGTCAACACACAACTTAAGTGAACCATCTTTCTTAACAAAAAACACTGGAGCTCCCCATGGTGATACACCCTCTACTCGAATAAATCCCTCTCTAACTCTGCAACTTAAGCTTCAATTCTTTTAACTCCACTGGAGCCATTCTATACAATGTAATGGATGCCGGAGTGGCACCCGGAACAACGTCAATTGCAAACTCAATCTCTCTATGTGGAGGCAATCCCAACACCTCGTAGAAAAACATCCCATATCACAACCTGTAAGGGATGTTCGACAAACTAGGCCCGCCTTTTCGTATCTATCACATATGCTAGGCTTCATCTCCATCGCTCTAGCGTGAGCGATGGATATCACATTAGAGGAGAGCTCACCGCCGACAAAAGTCACTTCCCTCACGCCGGGTGTGTCCTTAAGAGATCACTCTCTCTGGCCAATCAACTACCACTTAGTGTCGGACAAACTAATCCATCCCAATATCATACACCAAACTCTAAATGACAACTCGATCAAATCTTCCGGAACCATACCTCAGACTCGAATGGGCAATCTTTGTAAACTCTATTCACAATGACACTATGCCCAAGTGGATTTTTCACCAAAATGTCATACTCGGTTTTACTCTTCGGTAAACTACCTAAACAATGGTTGTACAAATATAAGAGTGGGTCGAACCTGGATCTACCAATGCATGTACGATAGTCTCAAAGATATAGAAATTACCAACTATTACATTTGGTGCATTTTTCTCTTCCACTGCCTTCATTACATATGCCCTGGCTAGAGCACGAGCATCTTGTCTACCCATAGTCTCGTCTCGCTTGTCTCTTGCACTTCTGCAGGATGCAACACTCTTGTTGTCCTTGTTGCTCTTCCAGATCGCAAAACTATAATTCCCCAATCCAGTAGGTTGTGAACGACCGGAAATGACAGCTTTTTTCACTTTGTGCTTTATTGATCCACATACCAAACAAGCACCGCTAATCTTCAACACTCTTTATGTTTCCTCCCACAATGAGTGGGAATAAGAAGGAGTCGGTCCTCTGAAGAACCTCTTAGTGCACTAGCAACTGATGGTGTTCTGTGAGAAAAGTACTACCTAGAGCCTGAGCCGATCCCCGAGTCGTAGTTAATTAGGAACCCTATGGTCCTCTTAATTTCTTACTCTAGTGCTGATAAGAACTTGACTGTCTAGGTTTTTTATCCCTGCCTTTCTTTCTTTTTTCTTTCATACCCTTCTTTTCTTTACTCCTTTAAACATTTAGAAAACATGCTCACAATTTTAGAAAAAGTCATCATGGCAAAATCTCATGACATGGGTCTTTCTAACAGGTCATCGAGCGAATATGGTCATTGAAGTTATGCTGGAAACTTCTGAGCATTTCTCTTCCTCGATTATTAGTCGAGATATGGCAACTGGTGAATTCTCTCGATGCTGATACATACGTCTATCTTTGTTTCAAATTATGAAACTCTAGTCTCATATTCATCAGTTAATCAGACCACATAATGCTTCTGAGATTACTTGGGATGAACTCCCATGTAACACTCAGGTGGTTTGGTCCACAGTCAGAAACCCACCAGCGATAAACTATCTTGTGAAGTGATATGAACACTTTCTAAATTCTCCTACAGTGTGTTGCATTTACTACAAGCCATTCTTTCAGTTATTTCAAGTAATTTCCACTTATGAAGAGGCTCAAATCATCTTTCTTCCAAGGAATCTGCTGAATTTTATATTTTCACATTCTCTGATGTTTTGGTAACTGGGAACATGCAACTATTTGTGTTGTTCTTTATGAACCACTGAGCTATTGCTGGGGACGCTCAAGCCTTCTTTCCTGTAGGCCTTTGCTCGATCAGTGGGTTGTGGACCCTTGCACCTTCCACGCTGTGGAGGCCTGTTGGGCGACTACTTGGATGTGTAGCTATGGGGTTGAGACCTCAGTACTTCCTATTAAAGGCCAGAGACTGGATCTGGCATCAAGGTCACGATCATCCTTTGTGTGCGATGCAGTATGCCAACATAAACTATTTCAAAGAAGTGTTTTGAATAGCTAGGCCTGAAACAAATTACCACTAAGAAATGTGACCACTTTGTAATTTTCACCTACAGATGAACCCTACTCAGGACAGATTACTCATCTTTGAACAATCCAAATACAATTAATTTTTCTGAGCCTGTTTCAATACTCAGTAGTGTTTCTCATATCGTAGAAATACCACTTTAACATAAGGGCCATCATTTGATCACATGACTCTTTTCATTTGATATGGCATTTCATACCACATTGGTCATTTCCCACCTTGATACAATAAAGCATTATAGTGGATTTTCAACTCTCAAAAACATTTACAAATAAATGAGTTCACTTGAATTTGGTTTCAATACAAAAATAGTCAAATCAAATTCATGTATGCGCCTGTTGGAGCTTTACTTATCATAGATGTGGCTTCGTGATGACTCAGAATCTCATGGCCCATACCTTTATTTTGTTCTCTATAATTACTAGTGATGATAAAACAAATAAGCCAACATTTCATTATTAGTGGTTCTATACAGTTCTCTCTTCCATTTCAGTTAATACAAATCATGCAATTTTCTGAACTTCTTTTTGAATCTTAATGATCAGTACAAACTAAATACATATATTTCATATGTTCATTTCGATTCATTGATGTTTCAAATATACTCGCGCACGTAAAATCATTCAAAGCATAGATCATTGAACTTAAACTTTCTTATCATTTTTCAATTTTTATGATTTAACTTCTTTTGGTTACATGAGATAGCAGATCCATGGCTTGATTAACGATGAGACGATACAAAAAAACAACTCTGCCTGTCCTGATCCATTTGTTATTAACGGGTTATTAGAAAGATCAGTTGTGAACCACCACAGTGTTGTCGTTTGAGTTCGGATGGGTGTGTCAATTAGTTAAGTTGCGAATACTATAATTTGACCATATTGGTATATCAATCTATCCTCCTTCGGTTGAACGGACAACATTCCTATTGGAAAAAGTTTGATATTCATAATAAAATAAGTGTCAATTGTACATTGTACAAACAGATTCATTTTCAATATTCATCTGATTTTCATGCGATGTTTAAAATCATTCCTCAAATCAATTAAAACGATCAATATGCTTTTTTCGCCTCAAATCATTGACATTCAAATCATTTTATGTCATTCAAACACTTTGAGATTAGAGAGAGAGAGCGGGGAAAGAGCAAAATAATGTGGAATATCTTCAGTTCCACGTCATAGTCTCAACTCAACTCGGGGCATTCCTCCTCATTAGCCCACAATCCATACGAATGTTGGATCCCCATGCTCTTCATCCAGTGCACCTTGCAGTTTGGATTGTGCTCTAGCTCTTCGTCCCTCTTTAGATGGTAGCCTTGATCTTTCTAGTGTTCTTATCAGATCTGAAATTATTCTAGACGGGTTCCTAATGTTCTTTTCCTGACCTCTTGATCTTTGATTAGCTAATCTCACATTTGATCATTCTACCAAATGTATCTCCCTACTCTTTATTCAAGGTACTGTTCTATCATACCTTCAACTTTTTCTTCTCATTTCTCATCCCTTTGTTGGAGGAAGCAATAATTTCTTCTGTTTCTTTTGGCATTTTCCCATGACCGGGTTTGTCTCCATCTGGTTCTTCCCAGACTGCTCATCTTCTCTTCTTTGCAATCATCTCTATTCAGTGAGAAGGCAGTTGGATCTTTGCTGTGATCTTCAGCTCTACTGGCACCTCTTCACTCTATTACCAGCAGGGCATTTACTCATGTGAGCCTGGGGAGGCCTTAGTTTGCTCTGGGTAATCCTCGAAACTCCCCACTCTACAGTCTTTCTTCTATTTCTAAAGCTCTTCTTCAGCTGTGGGGTTGTCTCATTAAGCTGAGTTCTGGCGTTTCCTTACTGTTTTCTGGTTCTCTCTACCTCACACAGTATTTGGGGCTTTGGGGACTCTGGTGAGGGTGAGAGGAGAGGATCTTGAGACACCTCTTCTATCTGGGTGAATGTTACCTAACGATGCACATGGTGCGTCGAGGAGGGATGGGGATATTCTTGAAGCGTTCTCAGCGTCCGAGGATGGACTATTCCACTATTTTCAGCTGGAGTTGCTTTATGACTAGTACATATAGTAGTATGTACAGGTCTTGTTGCCTTTATTGGAACGTACTTGAATGGATGAGACGAGGTTGCAAAATAAAACAAACCTTAACATGACCAAACCAGCACTCTATCGATGCTGGCGGGCTGCGGATGGTTTTGGTTCTCTCACCTTACCATATGGTACTCTGTCAACTGCGTTGGCTCTAGAGGGTTTGGAGACTGATCCGCTCCCCGAGATCCTCCACATCATGCTTGCCCGGGTTCTTGTTAGCAATTTGTGTAGAATTATTGACTAGGAGACTGTAATCTGGCTCCTATCTGTGTTTCAAACCACTGGCACTCCAATCTGCTTTAGCAGGTGACTGGCTCCTTGATCCCTTTTCCTCCACAAAGCTCTTCTTTCCACTTGTATTTAGAGCATTTTCAACTCCACTTATTGGAGTGAAAGCCATAGCTTCTCCTTCTTCCACCACAGCTTCTCATAGTACAGAAATACTTCTATTGTTGTCTCTGACCATATTTACAATTTCTCTAAAGACCATCCCCATTTATCTCATCACCTCGTCTAGTTGGAGTTTAAGTTCAACATTGTTGGGTTTTGTGAGGGGTTTGAGAAAGCTACGATTGCAGTTTAAAGGGCTCATATTTAGGAATGAAGATTTCAAAGTGTCCACTTTTATGGGGTGGTTGCCATAGCATGTCATGACCATTTAGTTCTTGATGTGTAGTGGCTCGATGTCGCGATCAATAATTTTTCTAATTAGCTTTTCTGAGGTCACAACTGATGACTTGATGTCAAACATTACTTCAAGGTGATCTTGGTGTTGCTTTTGTATCTCGGCGCGACATTAACATGTCAATGTCGTGACATCTAGAACAATGTTGCTCTTGTATATCTGATGTCGCGACATTTTGATCTGAAAATGTCGTGACATTAGACAATGTCGCGATAATGTTCTGCTGTGGGGACCACTGGGCCCCGAGTGTCGCGACATTATTGTCGATGTCACAACATTGAGTGGGAGTTTAGCCTTTTAAGCAAAAATTTTGTACTTTTTTTCTCCATTTTATTTCTGCAATTCCAGTTCATGATTGTGAATATACGTCTAGTGATGTTTAAGAATTCTCAATTCAAGCATGGACGGTAACACTCTGATTTTCATTTCAATCAATTAAGCATACTTTCACTGTATTGCAGAGATTTTCAAACAACTATTCAGTAAAGGTACAATGAAGCTACTATGCAATTTTCTAACTCAAATAAATTACACTCCCTAAACTTAGTTATGAATCATTTCTAAAGAATAAGAAATAGAAGTAGACTCCCCTTTGTAGCAAACTTTGCATAACTCAATCTGGTTGGAGATGCTTCAAAATTGACCTTCAAATATCCTTGCAGTTTCATTGTCCTGGCATTTAGAAGATTGTAATTAAATAAGTTTTAAATAAATTCTGAAAAAATTACACTACTTCTAAACTATTCAAAACACATTGAATTAAACACAATCACACTAAAAGAAAATAAAAAGCTGTAGGTTGCCTCCCAGTAGCTACTCGACCTATGTCTTTAGCTGAACATTGTTGTAGTGTGTTCTCATTTCAGTAATTCTATCCATCTCTTCAAATCTGGGACTCTTCTTCATTGGATCTTCCTCCTAGGTAGTCATTTCAACCTTTGACCATTCACTTTAAACTAAGTCTCAAATTGGTTTTGATTCACTCTGAGGGAGTAGTTGCAACTACTATATGGACCACTCCACCTTGACTTGAGTTTTCCCAAAAGTTTAGCCTGGATTATCAGGTGGACTAGCTCTCTGCTCCCAACTCTTTCCTCATAATCTTCTAATCATGCCACTTTTTAGTCTTATCTTTATAGATTCTGGCATTATCATAGGCTTCATTTCTTAGTTCTTCCAATTCATTAAATTGGAGTAATCTCTTCTCCTTGGCAGCTTTGAAATCATAGTTCATTTTCTTTATGGCCCACATAGCTTTATATTCCAGCTCAAGAGGGAGATGACAAGGTTTCCCAAATACTACCTGCAATATGGGGACATCTAATAAGGGTTTATCAGCCGGTCTTGTAAACCAGTGCATCTTCTAGTTTAATAACAATCTTTCCTACAAATTACTTCTTGTCTTTTCAATATTCTCTTTATCTTTATTGGATTTATGCTTATCATTGATTGAGGGTGATAAGCCAATCCCATAACATGTTTGATTCCATTTCAACCCATGATTTTTGCAACCAACTTGTTTGAAAAATGGCTTCCCTTATCACTGATGATTGTCCTTGGGGTTCCAAATCTACTCAAGATATTTCTCTGAATAAACACCATTATAATGTTGTCAGTATGAATGACTATAGCTTCCACCCATTTAGAAACATAGTCCTGACTAGGAGAATGTATTGATTTCCAAATGAGGTGGGAAGGTCTAAATCCCTCCCCCATTAGTGATCTTGACTAATCTATTTTTTAATTCATTTTTCGACTAGTTTTTAGTATTTTGTTTCATTTTAATGCCAAATTATGGAATATTCACAAACTTTGTGTTTCAAGAATTCAAGATTCAAAAAGGAGAGATTTCCGGCAAGAAGAATAAAAAAGAGCAAAAACTGACAATCTATATACTTAATGAAATTTCATATATTGCGACAAACTTCAACAATTACAAAAGAAGCTATGTCACAACAACATTTCTGTCTCATAGCGCCCGTAATCGTTGGTACAACCAATTGGGCTGGTCCTTACCAAGAAACGGTTGAAATTATGACATAAGGCAGTCGCGAGCCACGAATCGAAAACATAATGCAAAGTCATTGGGCAGATAGTTTGTGTTCGCGACATAATGCTAAAAGCGAAATTTAGAATCTATATTCTGCGTTAATGAACCTCTATTACAGCAGCGACATGACGCATAAAAGTTTGTTGAGATAGAAAAGATCTTTTGAATAAGAAGTTTAGGGTCTGGCGAACTAGAAATTCGCGACCGAGGAATTAACAAAGGATGAGCAGCCTAGTTGCAATAAGGAGGTGTCTTTACAATCTAACTAAATAAAAAGTTGTTTTTTAATGTCCACGACATAGATCTTAGAGTTTGCTGTTCTGAAAATCGGTTGAACATAAAGTCACAGCCGTGGCGAAAGCCTTAAGGTCTGTGACAAATTCAAAGTGAAGAAAACGAGAAAAGTTATGGCCCGACTAAAAGCGCATTGGCAGCTAGGAAAATATG
The DNA here is from genome assembly GCA_016808115.1 of Tetrastigma voinierianum. NCBI lineage: Eukaryota > Viridiplantae > Streptophyta > Magnoliopsida > Vitales > Vitaceae > Tetrastigma > Tetrastigma voinierianum. The sequence continues at coordinate 162,179 of JAEQBH010003624.1, forward strand.
CTGCATCATACGGAAAAGTGTCGATGCAGCGACCTGCTATATTTAAATTCGCGACATGCAGGTCCCGACATGAAAAAGTCAGTGCGCATCAAAGTGAAGTTGCAACAAGGGAAAGCAGGCTAAAGTGGCGTGAACAAAGTCACTGACGGATTTTCAGGTTAGTGATTTTCACAATGCAAAGAAGAGAATCACAATGACGTATATAAACTAAGGTAGCATCAAAACAGGTAGGCTAAATATACGATAATCTTGTCGCGACATGAAGTCAGTGCATGCGACCAATCATTCAGCAAACACGAGAAAACCATGTCACGAACATCTATAACAAGGCACAACCAAGAGTCAAACGCAATGGAAACTAAGCACGTCTGGCAATGCGAGATAATACAAGGCGGTGTTATAACATAACTGACGGAAGATCGTCACAGGTATGGCAGAATTATAACGCGACTTATGAAGCTGCGAAGCGTGTTGCGGGCGCGATTCATCGATGTGTGACATACTTCTTTGAAATGCACAAAATCTCACATCCACGACAAAAACTCTGTCAACGAGTTATCATACTAAAAGGAAGAAGATTGTCCCAATAACAATACGATGTTGCAACTGAAGTAAAAAGGAGCACAAGATTTTCAAGTCGTGACGAACAAGCGCATGCAACAAGGCACACCAAAGACACAAAGCTTTTATGTGTAGCTCAGCTTTTTTAGAAGTCCACGACGGAGAAGACAATCTAAATAAAATTTAGGGTTTAACAAAAAAGCATTGAAGTGAGGGTGAGAGCTTTAAATATAAATAGAAACAACTATGGAAGTGGGGCGTTCGATCGGGAAACGACGAACAAGAATTTTTGGCTGAGAGCTTTCTTTTATATTATATTTGCTCTTTCTCATTATTTCTTTCATTTTTCTTATTTTATTTTCACTTCTTTAATGAATTAGCGTTATGAAGTTTTGATTCTTTACTAGGTAAACGACAAATTGCTAAAAGTTTTGAAGTTGAAATTTAATCTTTGAAATTCATTTACAATTCTTTGTTTTGAATTTAATGAACTCAGGACAAGCTGGAACTCATTCCTGTCGGTTGGTGGATAGTGGAATTAGCTGATAGGTATTTCCAATATCTTTGTAATCAGGTTTTGAGAAACTCCTGACTTCCAGGAAATATCTTGTATTGATTGTGATTCCTTCTGAAAATAAGAAAGAGCCTGAGTTGAATTTTGAGTTTATTTGGATGGAGTTGATCTTGATATTAATTGTTCCCAATTTTAGTGAGTTATATATCCCATTCCATGAAGGACTATTGTTTGGCTCAGTTCAGGGGCCCTACGGGTGACACGGATATGGAGATTCTTGAGGCTTGAGTGGTTGTAGAGGGTTATCTTGAACTATTAATGAAGAATAATGACTACAAAGGTTTATAGATAAATCTCAATTTGCTCATGATTTAGAAAATCAGGTTTTTGATGATATATCAATTTAATCAATTAGAGATCTCTCCTTGGTGGAATAATAGTCTTGGATCCCATGTTGGCATGGATCTAATCAGGAAAGAAAACTCTTTTGAGGTCTTCAAGATGAGACATCGATCTTGATATGAAACCGCTGGCTTGCCGGTCTTGGAAATAAGAAATGTCTGGGTCACAGAAATGGGTATAGTATTGGAAAGAAAGAAAAATACCGGATCTTCTGAGAGAATTCTAATTTACAAGTAAATTGAGTTAAGATATGTTGGAAATGAACATAAAGCCTCCTATAATTAAGTATGGTTAGGAGGAATCAAAACTACACTGCCTTACCTCTGACAGATTGATTCAACTCAAGGAAAATAGAATGAGATTAGGATGCAGAATTGATAATTTCATAGCGGTGAAATCGGTGTCTCTTCCATCAATAATCTGCTTTCCGATTAGTTTGTTTTAAGATTTAATTTTCCTTTTATTAAATGTGAGATTCTAGTCACTAAAAAAATTTCTTATTAGTTTACTAATTTTATCTTAACTGAACGTTCAAATATTATGACTTTTGATGATGATTGATTGAGAGGTTAATTCTTTTAAAATCTACGGAAGATATCGGGACTTATGATTACTTTATTTATTCTCAAACCTATACACTTGAGTTTAAGATCAAGAAATGAAATTTTAATTGAATTTAGTAATAATTGTTCTATTCTTATGAGCATACAAATATATGGTGATTACAAACAAAGTTTTTGGGTACCTTTACCTAAGATTCTAGTTAGTCTTTGGTAATAATTGAGAAATTTGTATATATCATTGGTCGATCAAGTTTTTGGAAAAACATTGTAGTCAAAGAATTTAAAAACCAATGTCGACAAAGAGAGAGAAATGCTTCTAATTGACATTTTCTTTGTTTTACAAGAATTTCATAAAATCAACAAAAAAAGGTTTTAACTGTGATTGGCTAAATAGCTCTTGGTCTTTTGGGCGCTTAATGAATATACAATTTTTGTTATCATTGAGAGCTGTTGATCTGGTGTGTTTCCACTTTGGAAAATATTAAATATAGAAAATCAAGCAAAACTGCTTACCTCAAGATATAAAGTGGAAAAGACATGAAAAATCAGGAAAAACTACGATCTTTGAAGATAGAAGTATGGCTAATCAAATAGAAAGATTGCATACTATTCCAGAAGAAGAAGAAAGCAGAGAGACCACAGAGGCCTAATACAATGGAGGAATTTTGGAGGCCCATCATTCAGGAAAGAATACTCATTTGTGGGACAGCCTGTGCGTGAACTAACAGTGACGAGCTTTGATTCTGATGGTGGAAGCCATTTTGGTTCTGGTGCCCTTGAGGAAGATCTAAATATGAGCACTTGGGAGATTTATGGGGAATGCAAACCTGTAGGCTGAATGGTGGTTTGATTATGAAATCAAGCTTTAAATGCCCCATTCTCATTGAGAATGTAGCAACCACATGGTTTGACTCACTTGCCTATGGGATGGTGATATAGGAAAAGCGGTGGAGGCATTCATGAAGCGATTTTCCCTCCGACTCTCGCTGAGAGAAAAGGAGAAATCATTTGTGTTCAACAAGGGGAGGATGAGAGTCTCTACCTTCTGTTGGGAGAGAGGATTGACTATGAAGAAGTTTATATGCATGGATGATCACGTCAACTCAGGATGGACATTTCTGTCACATGATTACACTGGCGTATGATCATTATCTTAACATTGGGGTTTAAAGAAGAAGTGCGAGAAGGCAAGGCAAGTTGTTAGAGGAGCCTTGCCAAATGCAATACCAGCTCATCTTGAATCTTTAAGAACAACCGACGGGATGAGGGAAAATAAATCCCGAGATGGAATTGGATGAGAACTACATTGTAGAAACCCAAACTTGATGCGATAATGATCAAAAATTGAAATGATCGAAATTTGCACAAAGAAGTTACAGGCATTGAGGTGAAGGAGAAATGATGCTAAAAATTTATGAGGAAGAAAGAGCCCTACAGTTGAGGAGGCACAGTGCCTAATTACTAACAGAATTCTGCTTAAGCCCATTTGGGCTGCTACCTGCTACGAGTCCGACATTAAGAAACCATGAGAGTTTTCATATGGTGGAGAACTGTGAGGGTCCTAGACATGGACAGAACACCTTCGAGGTTTATACCATTCCAGGTTTCAGACAGCGACAGTAAACAAGGACATGGAGAGTATCAGTGAAAAAACTCTAAATACCCACAGAAGATCAGTGTTGCAGTTCATGGCGGAAAATAAAGGATCCACGAATGTATGAAAAATTTGTGAACACGAGAATTTTCAAGCTAACACAACTATGTTTTAAACTAATATCAGTGCCCGATGAAGCAGAGACTCAGTGAGCAGTTCATTAAACGCACAAGCTAAACGATAACTCCGATAATAGGTCAATCCTAAAGATCTCACACTAAGCGCAATGAGGCGTTGTTATGAATTGCAAGGAAAGCAGAAAATGTAGGACAAAGCATGCCATGGAAGCAATCAATGAAAAGCTCGAACTAGGAGCGACGAGATCTTGGAAGGCCAATCTGGCGAGTCATAAACTGGACACTATTTAGCGAAACTTCTTGGGAGCAACCCAAGCAGGAATTGCTCATTACCCTGTTTGTATTTAGTGGGCTTTATTCAATAAAATTTTGAGTATTTGATGTTTGGTTTAATTTGTTAGTAGTTTTGTTTTAGTTGTTATTGATTTTCAAGAAAATGAAGAAAATTCAAGAAGAACCATTTTAAGAAGCAAATAGTTCCAAAATAAAATATGTGAAAGGAAAATGACTATAAGGGAGTAATTCTAATTTCCCTACATTTGTCTTTAAGGATAATACACATATGTGAATACATATGTGAATGTTTTGAATGTTATGTTGCTTAGACAAGAAAACATATTAGAATATCACGGGCATAGAGGTTGAATTAAGAATAAGTATAGTGGATATAGTTTGTTTTAAATGTATTATGAGAAAACATGAGAAAATGTAATTTAGGAAAACTTAGTGAGTATTTTAATATCTTTTCTATATTCTGATAAAGTTAGATAGGAAGCAAATTTAAAAAAGAAATTTATGTCATGACATAATCTATTATCGTGACATAAATTCAAATTACCACGAAAAAATGTTACGAAACATACTCTGTTTGTGTCTAGAAACATTTGATAGGGCTCATCTCTGAAAAGAATGTTGAATCTCTGTCATGTGAGACTTTTATATCGCGATAGAATTAAAGACTGTCTGAGACTAGAGGTAGTAATTATCGCGACATTTAATGCCAGCACCTGATGAATCGAGTTGGCTTATAAATGGAATTTTTTGAAATTGAATTGCACGCTTTCTCTATAAACTCCCACCCCCGTCTCAACTACTCCATAAGTCTCTCTCATCTCTCACTCCTAAAACCTAAAGTTTAGAAGCCTAACATTACCATGTCTTATCTACCACCCGATTCGAACCTCCAAGAAGTCATGAAGAATACAGCAGTTGGGAATCAAACAAAACATAGGTTTGAAACAACCTTGACAAAGTTAGGAAAGAGATGATGACAATGAAGAGAATCATCGGACGGTGGAGGGAACGAAAAAGAAAAGGGGTAGATGAAGCGAAAGCGAGGAAGTTAATTTCGAAAGGGCGACAACTTTGATGGAAGAAAGTTGAAACGGAGAGCTTCATTGCTGAAGAGGTTCAGAGATATTATCTCCCTTTACTGAAATGGTGGAGAAAGAGAATGGCGATCCTCGGCGTAACACAAAGAACCTAGATGTGGCTCTTTGGTAAGGAATTCTTCTGAAATATGGTAGAAAGAGAAGGAAAAGAGTGTATGTCGGACCGATGGATGAATTTCAGCAAAGAAGATATCAACAAATTGTTCAATGCAGGTGTCACGCAGATGAATCAAAGTTCGAGCAATTGAGGAAGCAGGCACCAAAAGATAGTTGACCTTCTCACCAATTGGAAAATGAAGGTGGAAAGGAACAGGAATCTGATCCCTTTCGGATCCATTGCTAGAGGGAGACCCTAGCTGAAGGAAGCTAGGTATGGTTTTACTTTGCCGTTCTGCACAGGCCATCAAGCATCTAAACCTTACAGTGGGGAAGAGAGAAGAAAGCCCCGATTCTCCTTTATGCATTGCTAAAGGTTACAAAACCTATGTGGGAAAAATGATTGAAAATTCTATCTTGAGCTACTTTGGCGTAAATGCGAGAGGAATGATTCCACACCCAACAACAACTGTGGCCTCTATCGAGGGGAGTTTAGAAGAATGGGGGATCAGAGCTTACCCCAGAAGCCTCCCCCTCTGACTTTAACGGGTATAACAAAGGACGAGAACAAAGGGAAGGGCAAGGAAAAAGAAAAAGAAGGAAAAAGAAGGAAGGTTGCAGGTTGGAGCAGTGGGAAACCAATGTGAAATTGCAATAAAGCTGGAGGAGTCATAACCAGTTACGGAATGCCCCGAGCTAAGACAAACCCAGCATAGAACCGGCTGATTTGATGAATTGCAATCATACAAAGCGATATAATTGCTAATGTCACTTGAAGGAGATGAAGGAGAGAAGACCGGAGTTAAAGAGGGCGGCTCAAAACTTTGAGATGAGTATTTTGATAAAGAGCTCAAAAGAAGACCATAAAATTGAAGGTACACTTAAGGAAAGGATAGACCAGTGAAACTAAAATAGAGCAGGATATAGAATGGAGAAGCAGTCTTTTAGAGATGAGACAATGCCAGCAGGCGGCATGGATTTAGAGAGATAACAAGCACACGCAAACGGTCACAGGACCTTCTGGCAAAGTTTTCGCATTTGGTATGATGTTAATCGGGATATCTGGAGATCTCTAGTATGAGGCAGAGAACACAAGAGCAATGCCAAGATCCTAGGCGGGCTATGAAAGCGGAGTTTCAGCAAAAGAAGATACCTTTGCCACAAATCGAGAATCTCATGTGTAGACCCTGCTCTATGATCCCAAGTCACGAGCCCATACCTTAGACCAGCCCAAAGTCGATTGGGGTAGAAAGCACTTCTACACCTTTAATACGAGAAACACAAAGAAAAAATCCTGGGAACATCGAGGAGGAAAAGAAAGAACTTACCCCAATAGAGGAGGTTGAAGAATACCTAAGGATGGAAGTAGCCAAGGAGAGAGGTGCAAAGAATAAGAAATGAACAATACACTACCTCCTCCAACTCCTCACCCTCTTTGTACTCAAGGCAATTCCTTTGAATAAAATAAAATTATATAGAAAAAATTTTGTGTTCAATTGTGTTTGTGTTTGATTGGTGTGTTTTTTATTAGTTTCTTTTGCTTCATGTTTGTCATCACAGCGGATTTGAATAAAGAAGAAATCAACTACACGGATCAATTAGCTTATTTTGTTGCAGCATGTTTGGTGAAATAAGATAGATTACAATTGTTGGTGTATTTGTATTGTTGGCCCAGGCTGAATGCATGATCAAATGAACTCTTTTATGATTAAGAATAACACAACAACAAACCTCATAACCAAACAAACCTTTGTAATTGAAATTGTAGTGACTCCAGTGATTCAAATGAGGAAGTTGCATGTGTAAGCTCAAATGGGGTTCAAGGGTTATTATTTAAATGTATTAAATAGACTGCACAAATAAGACTTTTGAAACTGTTGTATAAACAATAAGGTCAGTGAAAGTCTTGAAAAACAATGCACATGGTCAAAATGTTCCTTAACAAATTATGAAGGATTAGGGACATCTTCTGGGTTCAGTCACAGTCAAAAAGTTCAGGGTCCTAGAACTTGTTAGATTATTAGTCAAGAAGCGAATCTACGAGCAATGCCACTAATAGGAAGTGATATAGGTCATCCTTGGAAGTTTGGAGCCTTTCAAGCCTACCCTCATAATGCATAGCTTGTATACTCTAGTTCAGTTTTGCCCGATTGTCTAGTTTCTTCATTTAAATAGCAAAATAGAAAGCCTCAAACCTTCTTTTATTCTAATCCTCTGTTAAAAACCCTTCTTTGCAGGTTTGAACCACGAACTTCAAAATACAGAAAATGACAAGTTTGGGAATGTGGCCTGATTTAAAAGGAAGCAAAGAATAGAGGATGGAAAAATAAAAGAAACAGGCATAAGAAGAAATGGAAAAGAATGTCACGAGAGATGAAGTGAAAAATTGTACATTGTCAAATGGGATTAAGTTTTGTCTTGTGGTCATCTTCCTCTCTTGAACAATAAAGTTATTAGGGGTGTTTCAACACCTAGTACTCCTAATGCCAACTGGTATGCTGCCAGGGCTATTGGCCCAAGTTCTCTAAGAGTGGTAGAAAGCCTAAGAAGACAAGACATTGCACTAATCCTAAAAATATTTGACAAGTAAAAGAAAAGCAAAAAGGAAACTTCTCTCTAAAAGATGCCAAGCTGAGAATAGACAGTATGATACATCAAGGACAAGTTTGGGGGAATATATTTTTTAGACATTAGTAGAAAAGAAAGGGATGAAGAATAGAGGCAAAGATACACATTTGAAGAGTGGAATCTGGGTAAATTTTTAGCCTAAATTCTCACTTATCACTGTGATACCAGGCTAGCTCTACAAGCCTAAAAGACCTAATTGATCTTGAAGGTGGTGCTTGTCTACATTAGTGGAGACTAAAAAACAAGCATATGGGACTTTGAGGAGTTAAAAGAAATTACAGTTACTGTGTAGAGTCCCAGAAGATTAGGGGTATCTGTCGAGGGAGGAAGGGAAAGAAAACCATCACACCTGCGGAGAGATCGAAAGGTTAATTGACTAAATTGTTTACATTTCAAAATTCATTAGTTTGTTTGTGAAAATATTTGAAAATTTTCTTAAGTCTGAACTAAAAACTAAATTTGAAATAAATGCTGGAATGACTTGTTTCAATTCAAGTTCACGAGTTTCGATCTGAAATAAAATGTCCTTAAAAATAAAGCTAAATTGTTTGAGGACAAACAATTCTTCTTTTCTTTGCTTGGGGACAAGCAAAACTTTAAGTTTGGGGGAATTCCAAATGAGGATCCCTTGTAGGAGAATTTATTGATTTCCAAATGAGGGTGGGAAAGGTCCCATAAAATCTATCCCCCATACATAAAAAATCTACCACCAGGATCCCTTACAGGGGCATCTCATTTCTTCTGCTTATGTTGCCCATTCTCTAACATATATCACGATGTTTCTCCCATTCAAAACAGTCTTTGAATAGAGTAGGTCAATAAAAACTTGATTGGATAATTTTCAGTTTGTTCTTTCTCCTCTGAGTGCCTCCACCTTGATGATGCATGGCATTTATCAATAGTTCCACCTAGCTCATCTTCTGATAATTTGATTTGTCCCTCTTCTAAACAATAGTGGGTCATCCCATATATATACTCTGGCATCAGTCCTCAGCTTTCTTTTATACTGGTAGCTGAAATCTGGTGGCATGATTCCACAGGCTAAATATTTAACAATATTAGCATGCCAGGGTAATTGAACTGACACCTAGAAAAGCTGCTCATCAAGGAAATTTTCTTCTATTTCTATCCTTCTTTCCTCTTTAGTAGGTCTTTCCATTCTTGACAAGCGATCAGCTATCACATTGTCACTTCCCTTCTTGTCCTTGATTTCTATATCAAAATCTTGCAACAGTAGTACCCACCTAATCAGTCTTGGTTTAGCATCTTTCTTTGTCATTAGATATTCGCGTGCGTGATCGGTGTGTATATGATGACATGGGACCCTAATATATATGGCCTAAATTTTTCACAAGCAAACGCCATTGCCAGCATCTCCTTCTCTGTGGTTGAGTAATTCTCTTATGCCTCATTGAAGGTTTTGCTGGTGTAGTATATCGATTTGAAAAAAATTTCTATTCTTTGTCTTAAAAATGCTCCCGTGCGTAATCAACTAGTATCGCACATGATTTCAAACACTTTGTTTTGATTTGGTGTTGCCACGATAGGAGCTATAACGATGCAGTTTATTTCTTTAAATGTAGACAAGCAGAGTCATCAGAAATTTGAACTTGGTATCCTTCTCTAGCAGTCTGTATAATGGTTTGAAAATTTTTGAGAAGTCTTTGATAAATCTTTTATAAAATCAAGCATGTCCCAAAAAACTTCTAATTCCCTTCACTATTGTAGGTGGCAGTAGATTTTCTATGATGGAAACCTTAGCTTGGTCAATTTCTAGCCCAGCTGCAGAAATTTTGTGTCCTAAGACCATTCCTTCTATTACCATGAAATGACATTTTTCACAATTCAGAGCTAAATTCTTGTCTTAGCACCTCTGTAGTATAGTCTCTAAATTTTTCAAGCAGTATAAAGCTGGATCCATACAACGATAGAGTATCCATAATTCCATAGCCTCTTCCACCAAATCTAAGAATATGGACATCATACACCTTTGGAAGGTGGCAAGATCATTACATAATCCAAATGGCACCCTTCTAAAAGCAAAGGTGCCATAAGGAAATGTAAAAGTAGTTTTCTCCTGATCCTCAGGGGCTATGGAATTTGATTATAACCTGAATATAAGGGTGTCTAGCTTTTGATCAATAAAGGGTAAAGAAAGGGCAAAAAAAAGAAAACTTGATAGGCCAAAAGCGTGGTGTGTGTATATATATATACGCCTATGTGCGAAAGTGCACGCGTCGCCCCAGTAATATAGTGTACTTATGGTACGGATATCGATCCACGGGGATGGTATTGTTGAATCTGAGATTGGCTTTTGATATTATGCGGATATACGCGTTGGGTGAAATGTTACTAATTATGCGGATTTAAGCAAGCTAGCCTGATCTTAATGAATTATTGGATAGTGGAGACTAGTATGTCTCCTTGCCATAGATGGATTATTTCCCTAAAGATGATACTATTAGTTTATTTATAACTTATTGATGGCTAGAGTGATCTTGCTTCGAAATACCCTCTCAGAGGTGTATCGCTATCTCGCTAGTAGAGTTAGTGTATCTCTACCCCAACTCGATCTCAGAAATCTTAAATGTTCTAACCTTACTTGCCACCCACTCGGGATCAGAATATCTCTATTCACAGAGATCAAGCGAAATTTGCTCTACTCAAATCCTAGGCTATCCTCATCTCTCGAATCGGATATCGGTATAATCACTAACTAATGTTGGCTAGACATCACCATGACTCACGGATATAAAGCCGGATGTTACAAATTATAAACAATGAATAATATAAAATACTAATCTTTAATCCATGCGATACGTGACGGAAATTGACAACACCCCTAGTTATAAATCTAGAACATACTGAATATGAGAACACCCGTATTTAATCTATAAAACATTAGTCTTTCTATCCAAAAAGAAGGAAAATACAAATGACGGGTGTTTTTCCAAGATCAAAGTCCTCACGTGCGATTCAGTTACTTACAGATTAAATGCGATCCTCGATCTCCGTCCCCAAGTCACAGTCCTGCTTTTGCTTTTAATGATTGAGAGGCGAACTCATTACGACGTCGCGACGTTGCAGCGTCAGCGAGCGTTAGCGAAACTGTTGACTTCTATATATCGTTGACCCAGCGTCGCGGCGTTGGGGCGTCATGGCGATGGGGGCGTCGCGCGGCGTTGCAGCGTCGCGGCGTTCCAACCATCTTTGTCTGCCTGCCACCCTCTGCTCCAGAATGCTTCCAAAAACTGCCCTTTTCACCTGCATTCACACCAATTGCACAAATCAGATATCAGGCTACAAAAATATGTATTTAAATATAAAATAAAGCTAAAAACATAAGACAGACGCGGGTATGACCTGAGTATTTTAGACACTCATCACACCCCCAAACTTAGCTTCTTGCTTGTCCCCAAGCAAGAACTGACTCTAAACTAGACACACACCCTACATACTATAGTCTAACACTAAGATAGTGATGCACATGTTGATAGATAGAGGATCAAATTGGACAGACTCACACTGCTGCCGTTTTGTTTGAAGTTCACGAGGATTACATGAGGTGTTCGACTGAAGAACTAGAGTTGAACTCGTGTGAAGTTGACTAGTGCCTCGACCTCAGGAGTATTGATAACCTTTCCCGAGGACCCTATGTGCGTTAATAAATGACTCTAGTGTATACTTAGGTTCAGCTGAGCAGGTTCAACTCGCCTAATTGGGAAAATCTAACTACGAAGTATAGGAGCCTTTGTTTCAATTCTTAACATACCTACTCATAGCAGAGGGAACAAAACTAGGTACCTATAAGTTTATGCTAAGTGTTCATGTAGCGGGGATTAGTTGGTGACTCCCCACCAGTTGGTTAAGGGCACTGGGCATTCAGTTCCCCTCGAACGTCACCCCAAACACTCAACTAAACCTAAGGGCCCTAATATGTGGGAAACTTCCATCTTCTATCCTATGTGAAGGCGGTGGAAGTCAATGACTCCGTGGGTTGATTCGAGCGGTGAGCACTGAAGGCCTGGGGTGTAGGGATTAGAGTTAGATCCCGCTTATTACATACTACAAATTTTTTTTTTTTTCTTCTTTTTTTCACTTTTCTATTGTTTTGTTTTTTTTTTTTTTTTTTTTTTTTGGGGCTCGAAGGCAATCCTCTTTTATTTCACGATTGTCTATCTCTTTGGTGTTTAGAGACTCCCGCCGGTTTAGGTGAACCTTAGTAGCCAGGGTTCGGCATCTAGGCATACCACAGAAAGTCACACAGTATTAGTGTACTAGGCTCATTGAAATAGTTTCTTGGAGAGATATCAGGAGGTGATTCACTATGCCTCCCCACCTATTGACCTAATTCCCAGAGCATCAAATCTGCTATGAATCCTTTACGGGGTATACCACATTCTTCCATGACAATGGTGGTTCCGACCCCGAAAGTGATCCCCAGACTCTCAAACATGGCAGCTTTATACACACAAACTACCTAAACACGACACCACTAAAAACATAGATATGATCTACACAAAAAACCGACATGGTAGACACAAAACTTCGACAACCTCAAAATATAGACAAGCGTAAATGAACTAAAGAAACCCGGAAGCCGCAAGCAAACAGCGAGTAAACGAAACTACTTATAGCACAAATCGAAAATAAAAATAACCATCAGCAAAACTATATGTCTGCTAAGAACGAGAAACCTTTACACCCGAACAAAAGTATCCAGGGTGTCCCTCATGTGATAAAAATCTTGAGAGGAGTGAGGAACTCCTGCGGGGATAGAGACGAAGAGTCAACTGCGATGGCGACGGTGGTAGTGTTATCTTGAAAATTTGGTATTTGGGCTGGAGAATTCTTCTTCTTGAAGAATATTGGCTGGTTGGCAGAACCATCACCGCATGTCAGTGAAGGGCCTCGTATCTTATGTAGGAGGACTCGGTGCTCTGAGCCTCGTCCAGAATCCATGTCAGCGCTCGGTAAAAACGACACGCAGGGTCCTCTGTCGGGTGTTATAAGGGCCCCGGAGCGCCTCGGGTCTGTTTGTGGTGGTGGTGGAGGTAAGGGTGAGAGTAGGGCGCGATGTCTCATCCACGGGGATCGCCCGAGAGTCCGCGAGGCTGGTAGGCGTGAGCGCTCGTCCTCGTCAGGGCTCGTAGCTGAATCGGTAAATCCTCGCGGTCGTGGTACACAGGTTTCTCCCTCTTAGATATAGCCTTGATTGGGTGTAACCACGCCCTGCCGTTATCATCCCAGGGGCACCGACTCATTGCATAAACATAAATGAGAAGGGTGCTCCAGTTCATCTTAGCGTCCGGTTATGGAGGATGGCATCACCATCTTTGCATTTATCGACGGAATATCTTTGAATGATGGCATAATTGGCGGCGAAGCGAGAACGCAGCTTGGCGATCACTTCGCGGTGTGGCGGGCGAGCGCGGCGTGATGGTGATGCCATACTGAGGACTATATGCCGTCGCCAGCGCAAGTGGGCGGTGTGGCCCTGGGGTATTGATTTCCACTAAGCACTTGGTTGTCAAGACGAATGACCGCAGGAGTGTCGGTCCTTCGTAAAGTTGATCGAAGGCTCGGAGGACATGGTCAGATTATAAAAGTGAAGTTGATAGACTACGCGAGTCACCAACACACCCACTTTGAACCTTCTTGACGACGATGGGAGCGAGGTTGGAGATAAAATTACGCACCAAGCTCGCCAGCGGTGGGGATGGGTGGACGGTTGTAACCGCGCCGTCGCCAGTTGCATGATAAGTCTTGCGGAAGAGAAGTCGTCAATTGATGAAACCCTTTTCTTTGATAAAAGGCGGTTCTTCTGGATAAGCGTACGAAACCGTCAGTGGCTTTCTCGTTCGCGAACCTCTTGACTTTTATGAAATGGGGTCGGGTCTCAGCTGGCCCGACCGGGTTTTATCAAGCGGCTTTGCCTCACACACTAACATAGGTGGAAATCTTTTTAGAGCTCTGAAGGACAAAAATCAGCATCACATAGGTGTCACACCCGGTTGTCCTGAACAATGTCGGGCACTAGTGCCTTTATGAAAACTAAAGCGAATGAGCCCGCGAGAGGAAGTAGACCTGACCACAGGACATCGACCGAGCCGGCGGCTCAAAAACCTAATATGGGTACTAGACTGCGGTGCTTGGGGTCAAACCTAGCAGGGCGAGACTCCTATGTTGCAGTGTGGATGGCGCGAGGAGCGGGGGAGCGATGGGCCCCAGTAGGTGTGGAAGGAAGCGGTGGTGGCGAGTGTGGGTGAGCAGGTGTAGGAGAACCAAAGCGGTAGCCTCGAAGCGGGCGTAAAGTGAACTCGGCGGAGTTAGATGCGGGGGAGCGACAAAGAGGTGCACTTTAGGGTTGACGAAGGAAACAAGCCAAGAGCAAATAGGGTGTTCTTGGCCTTAAGCAGGGACCTTGTCGCGGCGATTAGGATCGCGTAGCGACGTTACAGAAGATGCAAAGCGGCGTCGCGGCGTTGATATCCGATGTCACCGGCGTTCTAAGTGGTTAAAACCAGCGTCGCGGCGTTAGGATCAGCGTCGCGCGGCGTTCGAGTCTCGCCGACGTTCAAAGCCAAATCGATGTTGAACGTCGCGGCGTTGGCTGTCGGCGTTGAAAGCGAAAGCGTCGAGGCGTGGCGAAGACCCAATGCAAAATATTAATCAATAAGCTTAGGTAAAGACAACTCTAGTGCAATATGTGACTCTCTCGAACCACGAAGTGAGCGCATGGAGCGGATCCTCCCGATACTTCATTCGTGGGTCTACGAAGTAGACATCAAAAAAGAGATTTGATTACAGACGAGAAGCTTGTGAGTGACATAGTGAAAACGAGATAGTAAAAATTGAACCATAGAAAGGAAAATTTTCCGAAAGAAACTTGGAGTTGCCTCTAAAGCGTTATGGGCTTTGTGTCGTTGGCTCGATACTGAATCTCAATGTGCTGCGGGGGCAGAAACCTCAACATAACACTTCTTTGAACTTCATCGTCTGCGATCGATTGAATGATCTGCTTATCGCATGGAACTCACCCCCAAGTATGGCAATGATTTTATTGTAATTACTTCGTGAATGTTCCTTTCGAAGATTGTGTAACCTCTGCCCCTCATGTCGGGAAGACAGTCGCGTAGAAGGTCACATTTGACCATCTGAACCATTCGGGAAAAAGTTTTTGAAGCGAGTCGCCGAAAGGATATTTACCTTATAATTCCTTCTGGCCAATATGTTTTATCGTGCGGAGCTTTTGTCTTTCCTTATAAATGCGGGCATTTTCATAAGCCGTTCTGGTCGTCTAGTTCAACATTTGTGATAGTCGCTTTCTCAGGCTAGATGTCTTGTCATCAAATTCAGCGCGAGAAGTAGGCTTGATGAGCTCGTGCTCAATTCCCTTTGGCGGAGATGGCGTGCTTTGTAAGCAATTCAAAGGCGACATACCAAAGGGGTGTTTTAAATGTTGTTT
Organism: Tetrastigma voinierianum; assembly: GCA_016808115.1. Taxonomy (NCBI): domain Eukaryota; kingdom Viridiplantae; phylum Streptophyta; class Magnoliopsida; order Vitales; family Vitaceae; genus Tetrastigma; species Tetrastigma voinierianum. The sequence goes on from JAEQBH010003624.1 coordinate 177,533, forward strand.
AGTACGCCCAGTGCATCTTCAATCTTTTGGGCGGTCTTTGCTGGGGCGGTAGCATTTCTTGAGGTGGACTTAATTTCTCGATTTGATACCTCACGCGCGCCTGTTTGGCCCTGTGGGTGATATGTAAAAGGGATGTACGATTAGGCACCACAGTACTTTACCAGACTTGTCGATCATCTGCCAGTCAGGTCGTTATGCGTAGTCCCGGTGCTGAGGGAGTGCAATCCCTCGAGAATAATCTTTCGCAGAAGAAATTGAGGCACACCTTGGCATCGTTAGTTGAGATTCGGAATTGCGCTGACCCACTTTGAAACATAATCTACGTAGGGAATGTACGGAGTTGTTATGAATGGAAATGGTCCATGAAATCCATCCCCCATAAATCAAACAATTCTACTTCCAGAATGGGATGCATGGGCGGTTCATCCTTTAAATGCCCCATTAGTTGACATTTACTATCACATGTGGACACGAAATGATGACATCCTTGAATAAAGTAGGCATTTGAAGCTGATTAAAAGCACCTTGAGCAGCTGTTCGCCGACTGCAAAGTGTCACCACATATGGTAAAGAATATGTGATGGTTCGAATCTCATTCATTTTCATCTTGGGCACATCTCCAGGATCCACTTAGTCGATGCAATGCGGGTGGCTCCCATCGATATGATAGTGTTTGGTGTCATGAAAACCTCTTTTCCGATGATAGTTAAATTCGAGAGAGGGGCTAGCACAGCTGCAAATGGTGCATTAATGCAAACCATGGAACCACCCTCTTGTCTTCAATAGCTAAAGTTGTATGGAAGGATGTTATTGCGGATTTCTGTGCACTTGGACAGATGATCCATGACGATTCTGTATTACCTTTCTTATCTTTGATCTCTGCGTCGAATTCTGCGGTAAAGAACCCACCAGGATTAGTGTTCGAGTTTTGGCATCTTTTTAGTCATCAAGTATTTTATGGCGGTGATCGGTGTGAGACTCTGACCTTGTTACCAATCAAATAAGGCTTTGAATTTGTCATGAAGTGATAGCGATAGTTCTTTTTCTGTTATTGTGTAATTCAAGCGAGCATCATTCAAAGGTTCTACTCGCGCAAGTGATAGATTACACGGAAAATTTTCTCGTTCTATTGCGGCGGCCCGATGGGGATAAACCGTCCGCTTGTTGAATGGAAGGTGGGTGACCTTTCCGGGCAGGATGTTGCGATTTATGTTTTAATCGCGAAAATAACGGCGGCGAATTAAAACCGTGGTTCGCGGATTGGAGTTGAACATGGTTTTTGATCAGAGAGTGTTTGATGAATCTATAAATTAAACGTTTGAAAACTTTACTTCATAGATTTTGGATAAAGGGTTGAGGTGAAGTACTCGTTGCTTGATCTTTTTACTTTTTGTTATGTTTTTGGAGTTAATGTCAGAGTACAATACCCTCTTGTACCATAAAATAGCCCAGTGTAGTCTGAGTTGGTCTCTCGCATCTTATCAAAGTTGATCTCAAATTTTCAGACTTAGGTTGTCAAATGAATTACCGGCGAAAGAATCATCCATGAAGATCTCGTTGTCTTCTCAACCGCTAATAGAGAAACCTTGGCCATCCTTACATCTCGTTGGAAATTTTGGCGCATTACACGACCCAAAAAGGGCATCACTTTGGCAGATGAATGTCCCCATGAGACCTTGTGTGAATGTGGAATCTTCTCACGATCTTCGAGGGCTCTATAGCAATTTGATTGTATGGCAGAACATCATCAATGATAATATTCATAATGATTGTCGATCCAACATCGATCGAAGCGTGATGGAAATATTGAAGTCTTTCGGTGGCTTTGTTCGGTTTTTCGACCAATAATACGAGCCACGAGTAACTTTGTTAAGAAGGCGTAATATATGTTATTTTCGTTGCTTATGACTGATTGTTCCTCCGCCTTTATGTCACTACTTGAAGGCTGAACACCCATGCAACGTAAATAGGATAAATTACCCGATTATCGATGCTTTAAAGCATACTTCCTTCGGACTACTCTTTCATAGTTAGATTCAGCTCCTCTGTGTTAACTGCGAGGTTTATCTTCATGCTAAATAAAAATATGATCATGCACACATGGAAGGCGAATCCTGCTTTTAAATCGGCTAGAGACCATGGAAGCATTTTATGATCTCTCTTAGGACCCGATATACTCCTCCTCTAAGTCGAATTAAATTTCTTGAGATGATCAGTAAGGTGGATCTTGTATCGAGATATCGTAAAATGATAGCTGGTAGTTTTGCATTATCTGAGTGGATTTTGTTCAATAGATGATCTTGAGCGGTTTAACGCTTTCACTAGAGATTATTTCCTTGTTGGTCAGAAAGAATCCGTCCATTTTACATATTCCTCTGCACTCTTGCGTATTCTCGGAATCGTGCGTGCTGATAGCCTCGAAAAGGATTTGTGAGACCACTTTGGCTAGACAACATAGCCTCTCTTATCTACGCGAACGAAACATGTATCACTTTGCGGATGTCTCACTGACTCAGAACCACGTTGAACTTGACTTCATCCTCCTGCGCACTTCTCAATTTTGGTTCTCCTCCCGGGCTTGATGTACCGCTCTGCGATTCGCGAGAAATGATCTACCAGTTATGGCTATTTCTTTATCTTCCATATCATCTGATATAAATCTGCAGATAAACTTGTCAGCCTTTACTAAGACATCTTCTAACCCTCTCGGATGCTTCAAGGACACATCGGCTGGTGAGGTGATGTGGTTGTAGTTGAGGTCGACTTCCACGTAATCAAACGTTTAAAAATAGACGAGGGCGTAGAGATTAATGCTGGCATCCACGTCTTTCTGAAGATAGCATTTCAATGGTGCGTGGGATAATTGAAAGCTCAGGTCTTTTAGCTTTAGTGACTCACGAAGTATGGCACTACATTCCTCGGTTAAGTTAAGCTGTTGAAATCCACGATCTTCTCTTAGAGACGTGTGTCACTTCATAAATTTTACATATGGCGGGCATACATTCCCGGGCATTAGCAAACGGGATATTGATGTGCTTCTTGAACGCTTCCATGAGCTTGGTGACCTTATCGACTTATGTTTCTTTAGGCGTTGTGGATACGGAATTAGGGCTATTGGTTGTAGGTTGTCCCTTGCTTGGTTGTGTTTCCTACCAGACCTATTTCTCTTGAGGTTGTTCCACTATCTTGCATCATCATTAAAGCGAGGGTGGTCTACCTCCTCTATAATCGGGATCGCCTCCCGTGTCTCCACCCTTTACCCTCTCGCCGTGGATCAGGCTTAACATGTTCATTCCCACTTCTTCTCTGTTCACTTGAGTTGCTTGGTAAGGAACCCGCTGCCTTTCCGTCAATAGATCGCTATTCGACTCCATCTATACCTCCAAGTTTCTCAACTCCGTGTCAGCTGATTGTTCAATCAGGCCTATTGCTGCATATTCCCTCATTCCCATTCATAAAGGCAGTGGTGTGAAGTGAGCATCTCGTGTAAGGGCTTGTTCTAAGTCCACCTTTACTCGTGAGGTGGTTCGCTTCACTGGTTGATGGCATGTTGTTCTGATTGTTCCTCCATCCATACCCGTGATTGTTTTGACTGTTCTGATTCTAATTGTTAATATCACCCTCGCTCCTCGATTTTGGTCTCCGATAGCTTGCTTCCATACTCGTCCCTTGTTGTTGTGGCTGACTCGATTGAACTCGACACGTACTGGGGCCCGCCTACCGCATTTGGCCCCGAATGGCATTCTATGCTATCATGGTCATTCTCCATAATTCACAACTCCCATGGGTTGGGTCTTGATGGCATCTGCAGCGACTCATTGCCTAGTTAACTGTTTAGTCAGCTGTGCAACATGAGTAACCAGATTGTTGAGAACCTCATTATCCGTGCCGCCCACGGCTTTTACTGGTGTAGTCTTCTCTCTAGGCCACTGATTTGTATTAGTGGCAGCATCTTCCAAGATTTCATAAGCTTGGTCCGTGGTTTTCTTCATTAACGCCTCCAAACCCGAGGCATCAATCACTGCTCTGGGCCGCATTCCTCGACCATTATAGAAGGTATGTACCTGCATCCATCCGGTCGGGCCCAGGTGTGCGCCTCCTCAATAGTTCGTGGAAATCCATCCCATGCCTCTCTCTGCCAAAGTTCTCTCCTCTAGTTGTCTAAAAGAGCTTGATCTCTTGCACAAGTCAGGCAATTTTCGAGGGTGGGAAAACTCGTTAGGAATTTCCTCGCACTAAATCGTCTACGAAGTAATGGAACTATATCGACTTGTTAACCAATGCTTGGCCTCTATCACCTAGTGAGAGTGGGAACAACTCAACTGAGTGCCTCTTCAAGAACCCCATTGTAAATTCTTGATCGTGTCGAGAACCCGAGGAAGTCAGTCAAATGCATATTTGGATTCTCATCGGTAGTCCATGAAATAAGCATGTTCAAGCATCCGTGAAGGTTACTAACTTCAGCTCGTTGTTCGCCTAACGGGCGGTCTCTGATAGTCAGTCTCGAACAACTAGCGGTAGGGCAAACTCTTCTAGCAACATAAATGGACTATCCGCTGTATAAACGGCCCGGGTGCTCGATTCCTTCCGTTATTCCCATTTCGACCCTATGTGGCCTGCTTTTGCTCAATGCTAAGATCCCGCCTTCATTGTTTTCCATGATTGCTAGGATTTCTTAGTCTGCTCGCCTTCTATTCCTCGGCGTGATTCGTAAAGTTCTTCTCGTTCGGGATCAAACCGATGTAGGTCAACCCGATCCCGTCAAGCCGCACGCACTCACCGATATGAGAACAACCTAATAATATAAAAATAATTAATCTTTAATCCATGCAATCGCGGACAGTGGTCAACAACACCCAGTTATAAATCTAGAAACATACCGAATATGAGAACACCCAGATTTAATCTATAAACATTAGTCTCTATCCAAAAGCATGAAATACAAATGACGGGTGTTTTCCAAGATCAAAGTCCTGCTGTTCTGATTTCCGTGCCCTAGTTCGTACGATCCTCGATCTCCGATCCCCCGAATTCTGGTCCCTTTTTGCTTTTAATGATTGAGAGGCAGAACTCCCGCTGACGTCGCTGACGCTGTAAACGCCGCGCGTTGTCGCCATTGAATTTCTATATATGTCGAATTCAACGTCACGACGCTGACGCCGCGGTTGCCGCTTGTTGACTTCTATATATGTCGGTTCCAACGTCAGCGGTTGGGACGCCACGACGTAGGCCGCCGCGCGACGCTTGCAACGCTGCCACATTCCAGCCCATCTTATGCACCGCCACCTTCCGCCTGCACGCTTCCAAAACCCGCTTTTCACCCGTGATTCACCAATTGCACAAATCGATATCGAAGCAAAATACGATGAATATAAAATAAAGCTAAAAACATAAGACTGACGCGGGTATGACCTGAGTATTTTAGACACTCATCAATAGTGATTTTTCCTCGTTGTTATGTTCAATGTTCTGTAATCAATGCACACCCGTCATCCTATCACAGTTCTTATTGGAATCAATCAATTATTCTCATTTCTTATGACTGAATCCACCCTTTTTTGGAACCACATGAACTTGGCTCACCCAAGGGCTGTCTAAGATATCATAGATAAATCCTGCATTCAGCCATTTTAATACCTCATTTCTAACAACTTCTTTCATCACTGGGTTTAATCTTCTTTAATGTTCAATTTATGTTTTTGCATTCTCCTCTAGTAGGATTTTATGCATGCAAATTGAATGACTGATCCCTTTCAAATCTTCTACTGACCAAGCTATGGCTTCTTTATATTTTCTGAGAATGTTCAACAGTTTCATCTTAGAACAAAAATACAATTCCTTCCGGTATAGATAACTGATGTAACACCCTGAAATATACCCTAGCAATTTTCGGACATGTTTAGGGTATAATAAAAGTTAAATATGAATTTCCGATAAATAAAACGAGAAACCCGAAATTCGTACAAGAACCAATGGTAAATTGGTAATTTACCACTTGAAGACCCAAGGGTCATTAATGAGGATGTCTAGAGGTCAAGGTATAAAAATCTTGAAAATGAAATGCAAATAGAAGGAGTTATGAGATTTAAAGGTAAAAAAGAGAAAGTTAAAGACAATAATGCATTATTAGGATGGGCCAAACATGGCCTAAGGACCAAATTTGGGGATAAAACAAAATTTGGTCTTCCAAGTGAAACATTTTTTCCCCTAAATTGGAGAGCAACCCGTAGAGAGAGAAAGAGAGGAGAAGAAGAAGAAGAGAAGAAGAAGAAGAAGGGAAGGAGAAGAAGAAGAAGAAGGAAAAAGAAGCCAAGTTTAAGGTATGGATACATGTTTTGGGTTGTATGGAACTACCTCTGGATGTGCGATTGTTTAGCATTTGATCTTTCTAGGGTTTTGTTAGGAATTTCTCTCCTAACCCTAGATTTGATGAGAGTTGGGTTGGATAAAAAATAAATGATAAAAGATATGTATCGAATGGTATGGATACTTGGATTTGAAGCTTTGAACATGTTCTAGGGTTTATGAGAAATATTCTAACCCTAGATTTGTCTAGCTAGGGTGTTACCACCTAGTTTTGAGGAATTAGGGTTGAGAAAAACCCTAGGTTTTTGGTGTAAGATAAGTATTGAAAGATGATTTGAGTAGAATAGAGGTTACAAGATGAATATGGAGTGGTTTTGATGTGTGTATTGAGTATTGAGTTGGTTCGTAGAAAATATATGGAAAAATGGATGAAAAACCACCATTTCTAGGCATTTTCGAGGTTTGGTACCGGTACCAAAAAGTGTGGTACCGGTACCACATGTGTTCGCCAACTGCACCGGTAATCGAAAAGCCTGCGATCGGGTACCCAATGTTATGTTTTGGACCAGCGTTATTTTTTTGGTCATAACGTGGTCATTTCTTATCCGAATTGAGTGATTCAAGTTGCTGGGTAAACTAGACTTCAAGGAAAACAAATATCCCTGAAATAGGTATCTTCAAATTCTGACCCCATTTAGCCTAAAAAGCCACTCAAAGTGGGGCTAGGTCTGCCAATTTCAAGCCCGTTTGAACATAGAGTACTCTGGTTGTTTAGACATATCTTGAGTTTCAGCGGTTCGATTGGGTGGATTCCAAGTGGGAAAAGAACCCTTAACACTTTAGCTTCAAATGAGTGTAAAGAGCCAGTGTTATGTATGGAGTTAAGACTCCTGAAAATGAGTATTTCAAACTGTCCCTAGTGTAATATGGGCAAACTGATTAGTTTGGCATGAAAATTCCATCACTTGAGTTTGGATGATTCAATTGGAATGATTCCAATTTCTAAGTAAAGTATATTCATAGAGGAACAAGAATACATGAATGATGTGTGAATACATAGGTGTCATACTATACAAGTATATGAAATGTCATATGTAATGTAATAAACAAGAAAATATGCGAACGCACATTATGTATATGTTCATGAAACATGAATATGATATGAAACATGAAAACGAACTGAAACATGAACATGAACATGAAAGGCAATACGTCATGAACACATAATGTGGTTAAGAGTGCCCTAATTATTCTATACGAATAAAAATAGATTATATAAGATTATTATCACATATAACCAGAAAAGATAAAAAACGATATGAAATACATGAATGAACACGTGATAGCCAATTAAGAAGGCTATGAATAGATAAAGACCTGATAGAAACATTGAATAGATAAAGACCTGATAGATCTACATAAATGATATGATAGTAAGTTTCTGAATACATATAATTGTAGGAATACTTAAGCACCGTGATATCGTGAATGACATGGCACTGCTACGCGGGGCGTGCATCACGCCTGACCGCTCTAAGACTCGCAAGGCTACAAGACTCGCTACGTGGGCAAGCACGCTCGACAAGGTTTCAAGACTCGCTAGCGCTACAACACTTCGTTACGTGGGCAGCACGCTCGATCGCAGGCTTCAAGATCGTTCTACTAAGGTTACGACACTTTGTTACGCGGGTAGGCACGCTCTAATCAAGGTTTCTAAGATCCCGCTAGTGCTACTCAAGACTTCATACGTACAGCACGCTCTAATTAATGTCAAGACTAAGTTGCGGCTACGAAGACTTCAAGACTGCATGTGCAATTAATTGTGTCGGTACTACCTTACTTCTTATTAACGGGTCTAGGTAATCCAAACTACATGCATGACAAGAATCAATAACGAATAAGATTAAAGTAACTGACACCGCTCTATCTCTAATGAATTTACTGCACCTCTATGTTGTAAGTTCCATAGTACCTATAGGTACTTCCAGACAAGTATAAGTCCCGCTTAAAGCTCAGAATCCCATAGGAGGTCTGAACAAGCATAAATCTGATATAAGTACAAGTATGTATCCCACGGGAAAACTGAACAAGTATAAGTTGCTACAAGTACAAATGGCGAATTAGTTTGTTATATGAATTCATGAAAAGTCTGATATCTGTTATTGTTAAATGCTTCTTGTAATAGAATAATAATGCATTTATACATGTATAAGACATATGTTTCCCACTGCTGCAGTTTATCACGAAGTTTTCAATCCGTGTAGGTATATAAGAGTAAGACCTGATCTTCCTCGTGATTCTAATAGCCGCACACTAGTAGGGTTCATCACAAAGAGGTTTCACATTCGATCATGTAAATGTAATGTACAATTTTGTATATGTAAATGAGACTTAGGACTGTATGTATATGACATCAGAAACAATTACTAATAAGTGGTAGTTTTTATCAGGTATTTTTGTATACGACATTTTGATATAGTTATAAGACTCAAATACCAATGTCTAAAAAAGGTGTAAAGTTCCACCCAATTTCTCGTAGACCTCCGAGCGTGACAACTGGTATTCAAAACAACTCTATAAATGAACAATATCAATCAGATAAACCTAGATCTCATACCCACAACATCAATAATAATGCAAAATTGACATTTAGATCAATTGATTTCTTCCCAGAGGAAACCTAGTCTTTCAAATCTGAATCACAAATCACAATGACTAGTTTGTTAAACGAATTCATTAAGATTTGTGATTAACTGAATAATAAATGAATTCAAGAAAAGTTTCTAAATCCAATCGAGTTCAAACAAAATTGAAAACTAGATCTGCAATAATCTCAGCTTCATAATTTAACTCAAATGAACTCCTAAAATAAAAAGAAAAATAAAATAAAATAAAAACATATAGAGTAGACTTCATTTCTTCCCAAGACTGCTCAAGGTTCGCTAAAAATTTGCGCACTATTTCCCAGGAGCTTCTATTTATAGGCTTAGATCTTAGGCCCTAAAAACAAGGTCAGAATCACGCACTTCAAAAAGTCCAGAAATGCCCTAGTTGTTGATGTCGTGTTGATGTCATGATGATGTTGCAACATCAGAGTTGTCGTTGTCGTCGGTTGCATCTGATGTCATGACACTGAAAATCTACTAGGAAATTCTCAATTTCTAGTGATAAATTAATGTCACGACATTGATTGTAGTTCACTTTTTGATGTCATGTCATTGCCTCTACAGTTCTGATCTTTTCATCTAATGTCGCGACATTGCTAATCTAATGTCGCGACATTGGTCAGTCTAGGTCATTGTGATCACCTTAAGCTGATGTCGCGACACTACAATGATGTCGTGACATTTAATCTTGTTGTTCTAAAGCTCTCTGCCAATGTTGTAGTTGATGTCACAACAGCGTTCAACTAATGTCTTCGCTGGATGAGGCTTATTCTGATGTCGTCACGATGTCCTGACGATGTTGCGACATTTTCTTCCCACTACAAGCAATGTCTAGGTGATGTCGCGACATTGGATGACTACTTTAGTTTGACCGACGGGTCGCTGATGTCAATGGACATTGAGTTGGCGTTGTCAGCGACATTAACTGATACGCCTCAATGTTGTAATGATGTCACAACATTGGGGAAGCTGTCTTAGTCTCCCTTCTTATGATCGCAGCTATGTCGCGACATTACAATAGCGTCAAGACCTTCTTCATATAATGTCGCGACACTGGAAATTTGATGTCATGACATTAGCCCTTTTCTACACAATGCTAATTTTAGCTCCTTTTATGCTGAATTCTGCTTCTTTCATTAATTTCCCGCAAAACATAAATCTAGGTGAAAGCTCCATGATTTTACATTTAAATGAACTTTTTAAGCCTGAAATATGGGTTTAAAAATATATGAGTTTTAGACTTATCAAACTTCCTTATACTTAAAGTTTTGCTTGTCCTCAAGCAAAAAAAAGGTTATTTGTTTGACCTCAAACAATAAAAATCAATTTTTTAAGGACATTTTTCAATTATATCATCTTTTCAATCAGATCGGCATTTAGGCTTTAGTAGTATTTCAATTATCACATCAATTCTAATTAAGCTTCATTTTCAGAATCCTAAAACTTTAGATTTAAATCATTCAATATAGCATCTAATTCATAATTAATAAACATATATAGTCCTTGACTATGTGAGTGTGTGTTGGTCTTCCCTTTATGACTAATTTGCATATTAGGTAGCTTTATGAGAGTTACTTTGCAGAATGACATTCTTTCAGAGTAATTTAAACCTCATAGGCTTGTTGGTCATATTATTCTCTACTAATGTAGACAGAACACAACCCTCATAATCAAATAGGTCTTTTGAGCTTGTAATGTATGGCTAGGGTAATTGGGTAGATAACTAGACATTTTAGGTTCAAATTTACCCAAACTACACACATTTTCTCAACATTTTACCCTCACTGCTCATCCTATTTTTCTGCTACAATAGCCTTTAAAGGACCCCCAAACCAAGTTTGGTGCATTTTTCTGCATTTACTCTCCTGTGGCTTTTTTTTTTTCTTTTCCACTGTTATTTCCAATTTTGCTCCAGAAGCTCTTTTCTATCTTTTTGTACTTCCCCAAACTTATTCTCTTGGTCATGTTTTCTGCACAGATCTGCAGTTTTGGGTAAATTAAGGGTTCTTTACTGTAAGGTAAGACTTAAGGAAGGTTTAACAATTAATTTCGTCCCAGTTTAAGTTTAAATTATTTTATATGAACTTTATTTAAATAATTTTCCAACTTTTCAAATTTTCTTAACAATCCCGATTTTTTTTTTTTTTGTCACTGAACTATCACCTCAAAAAACGTGAAAAATTCGACTATCTCAGAATCCAATGAAATTCATTTGTGTAACTAGATTTCGCGAGACGAATCCAACGATGAGGTCTATTTCATCATCCAAGATCTAAAAAATTTTAGGTCTGCAACCTGTACCGTAGTCACAATTTACCGTTTTGCCATTTTTCGAAAAAAATTCAAATTTACTCGGATTTTACAAACTACTATTACATATTGTTGGTGTAATTTATATATAATCAATTATAAAACTGATTTCTTCATTACTTGTAATTCCAGGAGGCACTCCACCCTCGCCAGCCGATGAAAGCCTTCATCAGTATTCGTCCATACGTGATCCACGCGGGATTCTATGGTATATACCGCATGGGCCACATCATGTGTAACGCCCCAAAAATACCCTAGAATTTTTGTAATAATTTTATTATATATTCTGGGTATGATTTGAGCCAAACTTAGGTTTTTCCGAAAATCGGAGAATTGATATATGACAGACGTCAAATGTAAATGATTATGTGATAAATACCGAATATAATTGTTGATTGATCGAACCCAGAAATTAACCCAAGTGCAAAAAGGCAAATTTGGAATTTATAAAATAAGGACCTAAGGACCTAAGGGTCTAATGAAAATGGACTTAAATGCCAAAGAGAATTAAATGAGAAAGGAAAGTAAATTGAAGTGCTAAAATGAGAAAAATGAGAAATGAAATAATGAGAAAATCCAAACAAGGCTTAAGGAGGAAAATGAGGTTAAAGACCAAAATTTTGGTCTAGGAAGCTCATTAAGAGCAAAAACATTTTTGGAGAGAAAGAGGGGAGAAAAAGGGGGAGAAGCTTGGGCAAAGAGAGAGATTAAGTTTTTGGTGGCAATCTTTTCCATTTCTTGCTTCAAAGAGATCAAGCAACCTACAAGAGAATATTTGAAAAGATTCAAGGTAAGAAATCAAACACTAACTTCATCTTTTTGTGATTTTGATATTGGGGAAAAGCCCTAACTTAAGAAAAAGGGGTTTTTATTGGTGCTAAACCACTTTTGGAGTTGTTTTAGGTGGATTCCATGGTGGGTTTTGATGTAGGATGGATTTGAGGAGGTTTATTGAAGAAAAGTGAATGAGAAATGACAAAACTGGCCATTTCGGGCGTACTATAAAAGGGTACTCAAGATCTAAAGTCGGGTACCTCAAGCATCTATCAGACAGAGAGGGAATTTGGTACCGAGACTAAAAAAATTTGGGTACCGGTACCCATTCACCAGTAAGGGACTGGTACAAGTACCAATCAAAATGGTACCCGTACCGGAGCTTCCAGCAACTCTGTTTTTTTTATACCCTTTGCACTGTTAAGTCTCGTATTCATACACCGATTGTTTAAGGACCCTACTAAAGGTTTAATGGCGATTCATATAAGAGTATACAAGAGAGAAAATGTATCGTACCTCGCCGCCGAGGCGAAGCGAATAGTATGATTATTTGTTTAACCACTAAGAGTAGAAAATTTGTATTTTACTAGGTACGGGTGAAGACGACAACCTGACCTAGGACTAGTATCAAAAGAGACAAGGGATCGATAATTTGGTTTGTTCACTGAACCTTTATCCTTACCTCAAGTGTTTTGGTAGTTTACCAAATAAATCTGAAATGATTGTATGGAATATGCATATCTCTGAAATGTTATTACGAAAGTGCATATGGATTTGAAAATGTGATATTTGAAATGTTGACAATTAATTGCATATGAGTGACTAATTGAATTATAAACGAATTGGTCAATTCATGACATCTTGAATTGAATCGATATACCGAACAACCAACATGGCGGGATGCACCAAGCGACATCCGTCATGAAAGCAAATCGAAATTGTTCGATGTCCCACATGGCGGGATGCACCAATCGGCATCCATCATGATGGTGTATGGCATTTTTAAATGACCACTTGGCGGGATGCACCAATCGGCATCCGTCATAATGGTGAACCGAAATTGTTAAGTGTGTAATCACATCATCGAACGACAATAGCGGACGGATTCACCAAGCCGAATCCGCTGCGGAATGGGAATCGTATAGTCAAAGTGATATAGCAAACTTTGACAAGCGACACAAAATGGGATTTGTAAACTAAACACTTTGAAGAGTGTATGCTCAATCTCATGAATTGAATTGTCAAATGATTTGTTGCATATAAAGAGGCATATTTACAAGTGATCAATGAACCGTAAATTGATAGTATGTGAAAATGAATAGTTAAGAGTATTGTTTTACATTGATCATGAATGAAGTAAAAAGTATGGTTTAATATAAAAGCATGTCTTATATTAAATTGAATTTGAGAATAGAGAACAATATAGAACCATTAAGCATGAAAATGCTTAGCGTGTAGTTTTTAACTATGTGTAGGTATCGAGTGAACAGGAAAGAAGGCAAAGAACAAGTAGCTACTGCAGTCATAGAGAAAGGCGCTAGATAAGTATATACTCCACTTCATGCATACCATTCTTTGAACGTAGACATCTTGCGAACAAACGAGTTAAACTCCTCTAAACATTGTTTGTACTCCTTCATATACAGAATGTCTGAGCAAATGCTCAGATAAATGTAAATGTTAATGGACTCCATCGCTTGCAAATCAAGCTCCGCAATATTTAAAAAGGCCTCGTGCCTATTGTAAATGAAATGCTCGCGTAATTGAAAACTCTAAAATGAAATGACATAAATAAAATATTTTTGATAAGATAAATGAAAATGGTCAGAGTAAACTGGGCTCTGGTTCGGATCTTCCATTCGGATCAGGATGGTGATTCGGGTTGCGACACTTTAAAAAAAAAAGGTGTTACAATTTAGTGGTATTAGAGCATCCCGGATCCGGTTCGGACCCACCAATCGGGTGGGACCGAAAAGGGGTGCTACATCATGATCGATTGGCCACTCATCACTAGTCTCATCAAGATATGGTGGCTTGAGACACACACATTTCATGTACCCGTCAGAGAGGTGTCGATCATGTTACAAGATATTGCTATCATCCTTGGGCTCCGTATCCACAAACTAGTAGTCACCGGGAAAGGTGTGTTTGATGTGGCAGAGTTGTGTGGGGAGCTGCTCAGTGTCACCCCACCCACTGATGCTCTCAAAGGATCCGCTCTCTCCATACGGTGGTTATGTGACCAGTTATCCACCCCAGCACCTGATGCAGATGATGTCACCTTAGAGCGGAGTTCGCGTGGTTTCATCTTGGCATTACTTGAATCCTTCTTATTTGTAGATAAGAAGGATGTCCATTTGTGCTTTCTCCCACTACTACGAGATTTGATGTAGACTACGGTGTATAGTTGGGGTAGTGTAGGAGTTACACGGTTATATTGAGAGTTATGCCGAGCCAGCTTGGATCATACACGTAGTATTAGCGGTTGTATTACAATGTTATAGGTATTAATAACTTTATTTTATTACATACTTATTCATGTACATAGTGTGTCATTAGTTTGCTTACTTTTTGTTTGTTTTTTATGTAGCTCCGATCTTAGGAGAGACTTCATGTGGAGTGACCCGATTTTGGGCGACTAGCAGCACATCCAACACCTCTAGTCGCTCATGCCTTACATCAAGACGATGATGATGTCGTCGATGGAGATGTAGCTGAGGTTGTCCACGATGGATTACCGGCTGATGTTGTGGTTGAGCCAGAGCCAGATCTTCCATTAAGGTAGGTGGAGAGTACCTTTGACACGGGTGCATAACCCATCTCCACGTACCCTCCCGGCATCGACCAAATTAGATGCACAAACTCTTGCTCGTGCACATATATAAAAGTATATGGTTCTATAGTAATTTAATTCATATTCACATCAACGTTATTGACGTAAATTGTAAATGTGTAGGTCTTATGGCAGCCATACGTTGGAGAGTTGGTTGACCAGCTACCGAAAATTTGTTTATTTGATTAAGAGATCTGGCGGACGATGTCATCGCTTATATTTTTTGGGACTATTGAGTGGCATCGCCCGCAGCGAGTCTCGTTTTCAATTTGCTACATGTTGAAAGATACCTCCATCTTCGTCTCTAATAAGCTGTGCCTACATGAGTGGATGCACGTGGACGGCTTCGGAGAGATTGTGTGATGTATAATGCTCCATACGTTGCCTTATGGGATACGTGAGCAAATAGGATCATCACCTCACCCCTTATGGTGGGTATTATGGACTTCCATGATCCATATATGCAGTGGTATCGTCGTATTACACGACATTTTATGACACCACCAATCCATAGGGATGATATGAGATATCATACTATAGCTGGTACTACTCAGCTTTTGGTAACGTTAGAGTCTTGTGTTTATAAAGTGTTTTTCAAATTTGAATCAATAGATTACGTATTTATAATTATTTCATTACTTTAGATTCATTCCGGCCGATATAGCTAGTCGACACGTGAAGCTACCATAGGATTGGTGTATGACTTACATCATATTGTTGTATCAGTGTTACACCATATCGGAGAGGAGCATCATATCACTGGACAAGATCAAGAGAATCTACTTCATGTGGACCATCCATTAAACCCCCGGTGTCATCCACTCTAGTTCGTATGCATCCTATTCAAGGTAGAGGGAGAGGGAAAGTTGATCCGCGAGGTCATGGTCGAGATGGTGAGAAAGGTCGTGGTACACTTGAGCCGACATTGCCACCATTATCACCCACTCCCATATTTTCACCCGATACTTCCATACGCTCCCATACTTACCCATCGCTTGATACTTTTATACACCAACAGATTTACACATCACCTTCCATAGCCTCACACACTTACACATCAATCAAGACTTCCGCTCCATATGTCATCCCACCATTATCACCCATATCTCCCCCTTTACAGATCACATCTTTGACATCTCCAGTTTTTCCAAAGCCAGCTTCCATGTCAATAGATATCACCTTATCATCTCTGACTTTACCATCCCCTACATTCCTCTCATCGATGAGACCGATGAGACCATGATTGACCTTGTATCAGAGCTGGGTGTGTAATGCCCTCAAAACACCCTAACAATTTTATAACATGTTTAGGGTGTAAAATAAATCAATTTTTTTTTTCAGAGTTTAAATGGCTAAAAACGAAAAAATGATAAAAACCAAGAAATTTTACAAGAGCCAAATAAATTTGGTAAAATGTCCAATGAGGACCTAAGGATCTGAAATGAGTAATTTAAGTGCCAAAGTATAAATGAAATGAAATGAAGTGGAAATGAACCTTTAAAGTGAGAAAAATGAGAAATGATGAATTAGTGTGTAACCAAACATGGCCTTAGTCATGTAATGGACAAAAGACCAATTTTTGGTCTTTGAATGCCATAACCCACATTTTAGGCAAAGGGAAGAGGAGACCTAGGCACACTAAGGCCGAGGGAAGAGAAGAACTTGGTGATTTTCCTCCATAGGATCAAGGATTTAGGTGATCAAAACAAGAAAGAAGAAGAAAGAAGAAGATTGAAAGAGATTTGAGTGCAAGTGAACCAAACCAACCCCCATCCCATTCTTCCCCCTTTTTCTTGTGTTTGGGTTGGGGAAAACCCCAAATTTGAATCAAAGTGTTTTTATTGGTTGCTCTAAGTTGTTTGATTGGTTGTGGTCCTCAAATGAGGATTTTTTTGTATAAAGGAAATGTTGGGTTTTTAGGAGAGATGTTGTCAAAATTTTCCCAAAACTCGTGTTTTTGTTTTGTCCATCACTGATTCGAATTGAGTGATTCAAATTTCTGGGTAAACTAGACTTCTAGGAGAACAAATATCCCTGAAATAAGTGTATCCAAATTTAGACCCCATTAAACCCAAAAAATTCATCAAAGTGAGGCCTGCTGTGTCAATTCGTCTCCTGGCTCTAATACGCTTGGTGTTTGGAGCAGTTTTGGTATTTAGGCCATAGCTTGGTCATCACTCATACAAATTGAGTAATTCAAATTTCTAGGTAAAGAAGATTTCTAGAAAAACAAATCTCCCTTAAATAAGTGTATCCAAATTTTGACCCCATTAAACCTAGAAAATTCATCAAAAGAGGGCATATCGATGCCTAAAAAGAACGATAAGAATGTCTAAGGATGAGGAAATGGGGAAAAATGAAATGAACAATGTACCGGAAGGGAGTTGGGTAGAAATAAGACCTAAATAGAAACCTTAGAATACCCAACTAATATATGATTGTCATTTGTGATGGATTAGGGGCTAACGAGGAGAAAAGCCCGAGTTGAGGTCGAGATTCTGACGACAGGAATCGAAGGACGACAATCTTTTTAGTTTTTTCTCCACTTCTCACTCTCTAATTCCAAAGTGTTTGAATGATTACAAAATGAATTGAATTGCTGAAATTATTTATAAGAAAAAGCATATTTATTTGTTTGAATTGATTTGAGGCAATTGATTGTGAAATGATTTGCATATGAAAAATTACATGAGTATTGAAAATGAATTGTTTGTATAAATGTACATACTATACTGTATTTTGCTATGAATGATTTGAACGCCCATTAGAATTCTTAATCGTTAAATTCGGAAGCCGGTGATAGATTAGTATAATTAATATGGGTCAAATTAGCAAGATCGCAAATTTACGTAGAATGATGTGTCACCCGACCCATAGCCTAACGAGACAAAGACGCACACCAAGTAATTGATTTTTATCAATAAGACAAAGAGTCTACAGACTGTGATCGTGTTATAAAACAAATGTTTTTATACCTACTCTGCACCTAGCAGACCATGCCGGTGATTCCTATCTCTGCACCAAAAAGCATAGGTTAAATTCGTCAAGGGCAAATTGATATGAAAAATCAAAGTGTATAATTTGTATTTTTGAATGATTTATCGTGATATGAAAGTGCATATTTGTAATGATCAATAAACTAAATGAATGTGAGCATTTAAATGAATTATGATATACTCGCTTTTGATCATTCAAAAATGTTTAAAAGATCGTTTAGAAAATTGCATGATTTGACTTAAATTGAAATAGAAGAGAGTACTATATAGAACCACTAAGCATAAAAATGCTTAACGTGTTGCTTTTATCATCGTGCAGGTACTGAGTGAACAGGTACGAAGATGTAGACCGCAATGAATCAGAGTCATCGTCAAAGTCACACAGAGGATAAATAAAGCTCCGTCCAATGCATGCATGAAATTCTCCGACTCATTTTGTACAAACACTATTATGAAAATTGAACTCTGATTATGTTTTGTAAATATTTGGATATTGAAAACGAATAATAATGTCAGGATATATAAAGGTGGGAAATTGACCAAATGGGCGTGAAATGCCACATCGAATGAAAAAGAGTTTGTACTAAACGATAGCCTTTATGTTAGAGTGGTATTTACGTATATATATTTTCGTTGAGTATTTGAAATGTGTTTGGAAAAGTAATTGTATTTGAATTATTCAAAATGATTCAAAAAAAAAAAATTGTGAGTACTGCATCCTCGGGTCCGGAGTTCACCTCGTGGTCGTCGCACGCAAGTGCCATCACATTTTTACAGAATAAAGCCTAGGTTTAGGCAATTCTACAAAATGATTTTTGACATTGTTTATGACATGCATTGCATTTTCATATAAAGTATGACATGACTCTGATGCGGATCTTGTTGGTCTTAAAAGGTAAGCACGGATGGTTCAGGACCCCATAGGGTTAGAGGTGACTCGGGAAGTCACCCAAATAGCCCTGCTAGTGTGGAAGGTGGGAAAGCGTCCCAAGCTCCATCGATTAGTGAGCAAGGTCAAGCAATAGGAAGTACTATGGATATCCTCCAGCAAATAGCTCATGCACTACAAAGGGTGGCATAACCAGCTACAATTGTTCCTCAGCGATTAGCCATAAAGAGAATGGCAAAATATCAACCCATGGATTTCCTTAGGAAGAAAGATGATCAGCCTTCCATGGTGGAAAATTGGCTCTAAAGAACTGAAAGAATGTTGTGGCAAATGCATTGCACACTAGAGGAGAATTTAGAGTGTGCAACCTCACTTCTACAGGATGAAGCCTATCAGTGGTGGATTTCCGTGACTAGGACCATACCACTGGAGAGTGTTACATGGGAGTTCTTCCTAGCGGAATTCAGGAAACAATATGTGGGTCATATTTATCTAAGAAATTTGAGACGAGAGTTTCATAATTTGAAGCAAAGACAGATGAGTGTGACTGAGTATCAGAGAGAATTCACCCGATTGAGCAATAAGATTGAGCAATAATGCTCCCGAGATGCCAGTGACTGAGTAAGAGAAATGTCGCAAGTTTGAAGATGGCCTCAATGACCATATTCGAGCCCATGTCACAGGATTTTTCCATGATGACTTTTCTAAAATTGTGACAGGTGGTCTAAATGTTGAAAGAGTAAAGAAAGAAGAGTATGAAAGAAAAGAAAAAGAATACGGTGTTAAGAAAACCCTAGATAGCCGGTTCTTATCCTCGCGACCAGAGTAAGAAATTTAGAGGACCACAGGTTCTAACTCCCCAAATTCACAAATTTCGTGGATCGCCTAGGCCACTCTAAGAGTAAGATCTATTCCCACGTAAGCATTTCATCACCAAGCAAGGCACTAGAGGTTTTCTTTTAAGAGGACCAGCCCTCCTTATTTCACACATTGTGGAGGAAACATAAAGGAGAGGCTGGAGATCGACAGTGATTGTTTGGCATGTGGATCCAATGAGCAATAAAGCCGAAAGATCATTCCCAGAGCCTGCTCGCTCACAACACCCCTGACCAAAGTACACCTCAGCCAGCATTCGTACAGCAACAAGGACAACAAGAGTGTTGCATCACCGAGCGCACCGAGACAAGTGACACAAACTATGGGTAGACATAATGCTTCGCGGGTTCACCCAGTGGCAAGATGGGCAAAAATAAATGCGCAATGGAATATAAAGACGCACTGATCTGGTAGCCTGGTAACTCTACATCCTGAGACTATTACATATGCATCAAGATCCAAGCAGTTCAACCCACTTTATATTTGTACTAATGCATTCCGAGTTTGGGTAGTTTACCGCAGAGTAAAACTCTAGAGTATGACATTTTGATGACAAATCCACTTACATAGTTTGCGGAAGGTAGTTTCATGTGAGATCGCCTCATCGGCAGAATATGAGTTTCCGGGAGATTTGATCGAGTTGTCATTTAGAGAGTTTGATGTGATTTTATTTGTCCGGCGTTTAAATTGATAAAAAAAATTAATTCAATAAATACGAGGTAAATTAGAAATTTAATAATTCAGGATCCAAAGGTCATAAATAAAGAAGTCAATATGCCAAAGTGGAATAATGGGTTAAGTTGAAGTGTAAATGAAAGAAAATGAAGGACCAAATAGCAAAAATGGGAAAAAACTTAATTAAAAGTGAAGGTCAAACAAGGCCTTAATCTTGTAAAGAGAAAAGACCAAAAGTGGTCTTGTAAATGAGGAGGTTTCTCATTTGCACAAGGGAGAAAGAGAGACACGTGTAGAGAGGAGAAGGAGAAGGCGATTCCTTAGTGTTTTCTCTCCATCTTGTAGAGATCAAGCTTGGTTCAAGAAGAAGAAAGAAGAGGCTTATAAGAAATTAAGGTATGGAAACCTAACTAAAACCCCTCTTTTCTTGTGTTTAGGTTTGGAGAAAAACCCTAGCTTTGTGTAAAGTGTTCTTGGATGGTTTTAGTTCAGTTTGAGGTTGTTTTGATTGGTTTGGATTGGTTTAGAGGAATTTTTGTATAAAGGAAATGATGAAGTTTCAAAAGAGTTGCTGTCAAAAAAATTTCAAAACCCCTGTTTTTGTTTTGGCTATAAGTTAAGTTATAATCATCCAAATTGTGTGATTCTAGTTGTTAAAGAATCATAAGAGATAGAGCTACAAATGTATAGAAGGGACCAGGAGCAAATTGTAGCTTTAAGGCCCTCGAACATGGGCTTAAAGGTAAGTTTCGGGTAGCTAACGAGTATGCTCTGTTTTGAGTGTAGTTGTGGTGTTTTGGCCGTAAGTTGAGTTTCACTCATCCAAATTGAGTGATTAAAAATTTTGAGTAAACTAGACTTATAGGGGGAAAATTTACTTGCAGTAAGTATAAGCAATTTGTAACCCCAAAGTGTCAATCATTAAAGTGGAGCAAACGCGGCAAGAACAACTGACTGCTTAAAATTAGAGTAACTGATGTAAAATGCAATAACTTGAGTTTTGGTGATCCACATTGGATGATTCCAATTGGAGAAGAAACTTTAGAACCATGGATTCAAATGAGTAGAAGGAATCATTACCAATATATGGATTTAAGACCCCTGAAATCGAGAATAATAGTAGGTAACCGAGTGAGCTAGGCATACCGACCAGTTTGGCATTAAAATGCCGTAACTTAAGTTTGGGTGATCCAAATGAGATGATTCCAATTCCTACTAAAAATGGACTCATAGAGCTATCATTTTCTTGAAGGAAGCATGAGCAAAAAATGGCTCATGAGTCCCCAAAAAAATTTTCAAGTGAAGGTGTATTGGGTAGACATCAACCCTAACCAAAAATCCTAGAATGCACAACTGATTTTTTTTCTTCTTGGGTTGTTCTTTGATTGTGACATATTTGTGATAGATTAGGGGTTGGTGACGAGGAAGATTGACCTAAACAGATTCGAGGATAGGGAATCAAGTTTACAACCTTTTCGGGGTTTGTTCTTCACACTTTCCTTGTTTCGATTTTGTGTTTTGTCGACAACCAAATCTAAAAGCGTTTTATATGAATATGCATGTGTGTCTGCTTGAGCCATAAATGAATTGGTTTGTTCTCCACTCTCTCTATTTCTAAAATGTTTGAAGGATTATGAAACAAGTGATTTATCAAATGAATTGTAATAAATCGCAGATTGATTCGATACAACCGATTGGTGAAATGAATTGCACATTAAAATTGTATGAGTATTGAAACCAAGTATTTGGATATAAATGTATATACACTATTATAAATTGTTATGAATGATTTGAGCGCCTCTTAATAGAATGTTAATGCTAAATTTGAGTTAAGGATATAGATTGGTATACCAATAAGGTAAATGAGCAAGCATCACAATAACGATCGATGTGTCACTTCGATCCGTAGCCCAACGGGACAGTATCGGTAGTGTTCACGAAATGATTTTTAATAAACGGTTAGAAGCCCAACGGGACCATACTATTATAAAACTTCTTTTTTATATCGAAATGCAACCCAACAGGACCGTGCCGATGATTCATTATCCTGTGAACTAAAAGCATAGGTTAAATTCACTTAAGGGCAAAATGAAAAGAAAATTGTGAAATGCATGATTTCTGTTAGAATGATTTATTGCATATGAAACTAGAGTCGGTAACCCAGCCAAGCTACTCTGGGCTCCTGGGCCGGCCCTACCGAAAAGCCGGCCGGCCCACCGTGAGCTAAACGAATGAGCTCAGCCCACTTCAGCCACGATAAATCCGGCTCGGCCCGAGCCTCGGCCTCGGGCTCGCAAAGCTCGTCGGGTCGAGACCCATCCGGTCGATGGAACGAGGTTTCCACTCCACGGCTCGACCGGGCAGGATCCGGTTCACCGGCGCGATCCCGACCAGCCGAGTGAAATGCCTGTGTCATGTGTCCCGATATCGATGTAATGGATCCTCAAGCTCCAGATCCGCTTGACATGGATGGCAAACAGCGTGAATCCTCACGGGGCCGCGAAGAAGGCTACCGACGACGGCGACGGCCGAGCTCGCGGAATCCTGCCGGACGGACTGTATCTAGATCTCCGTGATCTCGCCGGTAACGGAAATGGTACCCACGATGGGCGGCGTGTCTACTGGACGGTATGTTCCAAAGGTGGATAAATATGGAAGAAGGTAGCCGACAAAGGACGTCGGAAGGACATGGATGTCGGTACGCACCCACCGTACGATCGGTCGATCCCGCGTACAAGAACTGGACACAAATATGAGGGTATCGGGGCTCCCGTGGAAACCATGTATGGCCGGTGGCCATGAGCTTAGACAAGGGTTTGCCGATCTTGAGTATCATTGAGGGCAAATGCACTTTGCGACCCACCGACACGACCAATTCAAATTTCGATGAATCCAGGATCCAATCTCAAACTGAGGGTATCAGCCCCTTCGATATCGGGTATCGACTTAACCTGGCCAGATCTAGGCGTGGTATGGGCAGCGCACTGGGCGGTGATCAGAGGCGGGGTTTCATAGAGGAAACATGAGCCAAGATTCGACTCCAGCTGCACGACGGTTAACGCCGAGTGCCACCGCCGCTTGTCGGGTATGAAATTTTTAGCCGACCAAGTTCAACATGGCGGCGTGATTCGATCTCCAACCGACAAGCAGAAGCTATGGGTCTTGAAATTAATCATGCAGCCTTGGTAAATGAGGGTGGTGGCCAACTTCTAACCATGTGCAACAGAGGCTGCCAAATAGTTTATGTTGTTACTACGAGTTTGCTCTGGCAGATCTTATCGATATTATTTCCTTTATTTAGATAATTGATTAAACCAATCATGTTTCTTATTCAATGATTTCTAATGATTCTATTTCTTCACTAAGAATTTCTACTTGTTTTAATTCTATTTCATAATTTTCAATGGTAGTTATTTCAAGAATGCGACTCGCGAATCCGTAAAGTAAACAAATGTCATTGAAAGATTTTAACAACTTTAGCATCAATTGCTAAATCAACTAAGGTAAAACAAATCCTATATAAAATTATTTCAATTGATGTATTTATTACGCATTGATTACAAAAAGTAAAAAAGTATACTGGATCGAGTTTCGAGGATTGATTAGCATTACAAACTCAGAGCAGGCTCTGATCGGGCTTGAGCTCGAGGTTGGCCGAGCCTGCTCATATGGAAAATGAGCCTAATGAGCTCAAGCTGCTTTTTTTTTTAAATCAAGCCAAGCTTGAGCCCGATTTTAAGCCTGCTCAAAAGTTCTACTTCAAAGCTCGAGCTCGCCATAAATTAACAAGCCTAGCTCGAATGTTCAAGTTTCTACTATTTCTGGCCAGTTAATGCTCTATATGAAACTCCGCATGATTGAAATGACTAATGAATTGTAATCGGGAGCTTTGCACTAAATAAAAATATACATATATGTATCAGATCGCATCGTCATTAAAAAAATTATATAAAGGCATTGATTTAGAAAAATGCATGATTTATTTAAATCAAATAAAGAGAGAAATTTACAACCACTAGGCATGAAAATAATACTTAGTTGCGAAGTTGTTTTATCATCACAGTACCAAGTAACATGTACGGGCGAAAAAGACCACACTGACCCGTAGTCAACATCAAGGGCTCACGGTTAAAGTAAAGCCCGAATTACGTATTCAGCGGAAATATATTTGACATTTTTGGTACAAACTCTTATTTTGTTTTGTAAATATTTTGGTATTGAAAACGGCTTATAATGTCGTAATGTTTAAAGGTGGTAAATTGACCAAATGGGCATGTAATGCCATATTTGATGGAAATGTGTATCAAAACAAATGACGCCTTTAAGTCAATTAGTATATACAAATATATTTCTTTATAAAGATAAATATCCTTTACAAAATGAGCATTGAAATGTGTTTTACCGATAAAAGAAAAAGGAATTGATTCAAAATGTGACTGCCCAGATCTGTTCAAATTTTCTAAAGCTCCAAGGTCTCTGGTACGATAACGCTGTGCCATCGGCGATTGGTCGTCCCGACACCGCAGAAGTTGATCAGAATGAAGAGAGTGACCTTAAGGACACCCGAAAGTGGCGAGGAAGTGACTTTATCGGCGGTAGAGGTCGAACCACCTCTCTGCATCGTGATATCCGGCCGCATCGCCAGAATAATGGTTCCAGGCGGTGTGAAGCCTATTCGTGTGTGTGATTGATACTAAAGTGAGCCTATCTTATTAGACACCCCATGGGCCAGGATTATCCAGATGCGCTTTCCTAAGGAATTACCCGATTGCTCCACAGAGAGATTGAGTTTGCACTGACGCTGTTCTGGTGCTACTTCATCCATTACACCGTATAAAATGGCTCCTGTGGAGTTAAAATAATTGAAGCTTCAGTTGTAAGAATTGTTAAAGAAAGGATTTATTCGTCCAAGTGTATCACAATGGGGAGTGCCAATGCTCTTTGTTAAGAAGAAAGATGATACGCCGTCAGGTGTTGATTATAGGCAACCCTAACAAATGATGGAAAACAAGTATCCGCTACGCAGATTAATGACTCGTCACCAATTGAAAGGTTCAAGTGTCTTCAAGATTGATCTAATGATCCGTATCATCAATTGAGGATTAAGGATGTGGGATGTGCATATGACGCGTTAAACGCTGATACGACATTACGAGCTCCTCAGAATGCCGTTTTGGCTGACAAATGCACTAGCGGCTTTTATGGACTTAATGAATTGTGTTTTCCGATCATATATAGATCAGTTTATCATGGTGTTTATAGATGACATCCTTGTGTATTCAAAGGATCGGGAAGATCATGATACACACCTTCGGGTAGTGCTAGAAACCTTAAAAAAGGAACAGTTATATGCAAAACTGAGCAAATGTGAATTTTAGTTGAGAGAAGTGTCCTTTCGTGGACACATTATATCATAAGAAAGAATTTGTGTGGATCCAAAGAAGATAGAGGTGATTATTGAATGGAAACCACCGAGAAATGTCACGGAAGTCCGTAGTTTCCTGGGATTGGCAGGTTACTGCAAAGGGTTCATTAAGGGGTTTTCGATGACTGCGACCCCGAGACAAGATTGCTCTGAAAGAATGTGAGATTTGAGTGGAGTGAAAAGTGTCAAGCTAGTTTTGAAAAGTTGAAAGCATTCTTAACCGAGGCACCGATTCTTACTCAGCCAACCTATGGTAAAGAATACGTGATTTTTAGTGATGCTTCATTAAATGGACTTGGATGTGTCCTTATGTAAGAGGGTAAAGTGGTAGCTTATGCTTCAAGGCAGTTGAAGCTGCATGAAAAGGACTACCCTACGCATGATTTGGAATTGGCTGCCATTATGTTCACATTAAATATATGGAGACACTATCTTTATGGAGAAAAGTGTTTCATCTACACCGATCACAAAAGTCTTAAGTATTTGCCCTCGCAAAGAGAGCTTAACTTGAGACAACGTAGATGAATGGAATTGATCAAGGATTATAATTGTGTGATCGATTATCATCCCGAGAAGGCCAATGTAGTAGCAAATGCTCTGAGTAGAAAGTCAATACAAACGCTTCAAGCGTTGAATGCTCATTTACCATTATCAGATGACGGTGCAATAGTGGCAGAATTGATAGCAAAACCGGATTTGTTAAATCGAGTGCTAGAGGCATAAAAGAATGATGAGAAAATTGCTGCAATTGTAAATCAAAATAGAGTGGGAAAGAAACTAAGTTTACAACGAAAGAGGATGGATTCTTGCACTGTAATGAATTGAAGAAATCCATACTTAAAGAGGCACACAATGGATCTTTTACTATGCATCCCGGTAGCACAAAAATGTATCAGGATTTAAAGACTTCATACTGATGGTCCAGAATGAAAAGAGATGTATCGGAATTTGTGACCAAGTGTATGGTGTGTCAAAAAGTGAAGGCAAAAACATCAAGTTCCTTCGAGATTATTGCAGCCTATTAAAATACTCAAGTGGAAATGGGACCGAATCACAATGGATTTTATGGTCGGGTTACCAGTGACAGGAATAAAGCATGACTCGGTTTGGGTCATGGTAGACCGATTAACTAAGTCAACTCACTTCCTACCAGTGAGAACTGATTTCACTTGACAAGCTGGCAAAGCTTTACATAAGGGAAATAGTTCGGTTACATGGATTCCAATATCGATCATTTCAGATAGAGATCTGAGGTTTACCTCGAGATTTTGGGGAAAGTTGCAAGAGGCTTTGGGCACTTGACTCGAATTTCAAGACAAATAGCTTTCACCGCGCATCGAATGACAATTAGAGCAGGGATTCAAGTGTTGGAAGATATGCTGAGAAGTTGTGTGATCGACTATGAGAGTAGTTGGGATAGACATATTCCTCTAATTGAATTTGTGTACAATAATAGCTTCCAGTCAAGTATTAGAATGGCGCCTTATGAGGCTCTCTACGGAAGGAAATTCATAACACCATTTTGTTAGGCCAAGAGTTAAGCGAAAGAGATAATTATTTAGATTTGATTCAAGCCCAGGAAAAAGTGAAAATGATTAGAGAAAGGCGAAAGTGACCACGGATAGACAAAATCCTGCAGACTTGAGAAGAAAGGATATTCAATATGAGATGTGTGTGACGAAGTGTTTTGAAGAAAGTATAAACCTTGGAAGAAGGTAATGAGATTTGGGAAAAATGTCAAGTTAAGCCCTAGGTTCATTGGGCCATATGAGGTGACGATTGAGCTTAGATCAGATTTGACATATGAAGCGATAAAGATCTTTAGCTCCAGTGAAGAGTTGCGGAGAAAAAGTGAATCCATTGGTAAAAAGTGCTATGGAAGAAACACAGACCTTAAGAAACTAACGTGGAAAGCGTTATGCGGCAGCACCCTCAAATGTTCAATGAGGTAACTTGTGGAATGACTCTTAAGGAGGAGAGTTATGCCTTTGAAAATACCCTAACAGTTTTTATAACATGTTTATGATGTAAAATAAATTATATTATATTTTTTCAGTATTTAAATAGCTAAAAACGAAAAATGATAAAAGCCCGAAAATTTTACATGAGTCAAAAATAAATTGGTAAAAATGTCAAATGAAGACCTAAGGGTCATAAATGAATAGTGTAATTGCCAAAATGAAGCTTTAAAATGAGAAAAAAATGAGAAATAATGAATTAAGTAACTGACATAGCTGTGTATAATGGATAAAAACCAATTTTGGTCTTTAGATACCTATACCCGGCTAGGCAGGGATAAGAGCTAAGGTACACTCTGGTTGAAAAGAAGAACTTAGTGATTTTCCTCAAAACAAGGTCCAGAGGATTTAGGTGATCGAAAAGATAGAAGAAGAAGAGAAGATTGAAGAGATTTGAGATAAATAAACCAAACCACAACCCACTTTTCTTTTGTATTTAGGTTGAGAAAACCCCAATTTGAATAAAAATGTTTTATTAGTTTGCTTTTAAGTTGTTTGATTGGTTATGGTCTCGAATGGGAATTTTTGTATAAGGAAATGTTGGGGTTTAGGAAGATGTGGCCTTGGCTTAGGAGTCGTTAATGACCAGTGACCCTTGGAATACTGATGTGGGTAACATTTCCACTCAATCAGGCCGAGAGTCTCCTTTAATACGGGGAGCTCTGCGAAGCTGTTCATCTGCAAGTTTCTGATGACCACCACCCTACATCAATACTCACAAAATATATCCCAACCAAATATATTACATGGTTCAAGAGTTTTTACATTACTTTTAATTCAACATATATTAAAATTTACAATTCTAATACATGTTATACAAAATAAAAATGCCAAAGCCACAACCCGGCTTTCTTCTAAACGTTGTGCCTTCTAGTGAGCTCGCTCCCTCGTGCACACACTCCTCGTACCGAAATGGTGACCCTCGACAGGCGAAAGCAAAGCCTGCAGAGGTGATAATTTCCTACCTGGGTTACTCCCCACCTAAGTGCACATGTCATGATAAACAATCACATTCAAGCAACTTCATGAACCTACTCGAATGTCTACATGCCCAAAACCCATGTCTCAAGTCCTCACCGACTCCCTCACATATGCCTGCCGAACGCGAAGTAAATAATCGTCAAAACAAGCTCATTTTGTTCTGAAAACACACTACCGAGTTTCGGTAAAATATTGAACAACCCTCCGAGGTGAATCTATTGATAACCCTCCAAACAATTCATGGGCCCTCCCACGTGAATTGTCGGACAATCTCCCAACACAATTCTGAAATTCGCTGAAATTCCTTTCACAAACATTTTTGGCTTTGAACATTTCATGTCATGCACTCACACCTAATATTATAGGCTGCCCCAGTGCATATGGAATGCATTATGCCAATTCCAAATAATTTATGTTAATATATAAAACATGTAGATATATTAACATAATTAAATCACATAAATCATGTTATGCAAATTCACAATCAATAATACCAAAATTAGCTCACATGGGCTAATTAGAAAACAAAAGAAATTCATTTCGAATCACTTACACAACACATTTTCACACCAAGAAAATCACGTCACTATTCATGCGGAACAATGAAGTTCTTTGGGTTATCACAAGGTTCACGGTCATCAAATTTTCGATTTTCTCCACTGTCTGCCAAAGGTTTTGAGACCGAATTTACGGCCAAATCAAGCCTCATCATCCCTAATCATAAACATGGCTCTTAGCCAAAAGAATAAACCAAGTAGGAAAGATCCCTACCTTGAGTTGCCTGAACTCCACTAACGCAACCACGCCAGAAATCTCGCTGCAGGTAACGGGCCTTTTAGTCTCTCTGTTCCGTCCTGGAAACCAATCCGTCCATTGGGCCGAAAATCTAGAGAGAAGTCACACTTTCTCTCTCTAGAAATCACAAAACCTCGCTTTACCATCCGTCTACCCACGCTTATTTGTCGTTGTTGAGAAGATGACACTATTTGGCTTTTTCTCTCTTTCTCATTAAACTTTCAAATAATCCCATCTATGTCCTTAAGTCTTGGATTTTTGACACTTGGCACTATCTAGGCCATCCATTTCATCCTCTCTCTAATCTTACAACATGTGTCACAAGAGTACATATAATAGGTGAATTTTGCCACATCACATGTCTCTCAAAAACCGTTTTACGGCACCCGACACTCGGTGCCTTGAAAAACATGAAATTCCGACTGTCTTGGAATTCAACGAAATTCGACGTGGTAGCTAGATTTCGCGAGAAAATTCCAACGGTGAAGTCCGTTTCATCATCCGAGATCTAGAAAAATTTTGGGTATTAACTGAAATTATCGTTTTTCCATTTTTCCAAAAATTGGAA
Organism: Tetrastigma voinierianum; assembly: GCA_016808115.1. Taxonomy (NCBI): domain Eukaryota; kingdom Viridiplantae; phylum Streptophyta; class Magnoliopsida; order Vitales; family Vitaceae; genus Tetrastigma; species Tetrastigma voinierianum. The sequence goes on from JAEQBH010003624.1 coordinate 207,645, forward strand.
TTTTCTCGAGTCTTACAGGAGATGCTGTCAAAATTTTCCCAAAACCCATATTTTTGTTTTGGCCATCACCGATCCGAATTGAGTGATTCAAATTTTTGGGTAAGCTAGACTTCTAGAATAACAAATCTCCCTAAAATAAGTGTATCCACATTTGGACCCCACTGACCCAAGTACCACAAAAGTGAGGCTCTGTTTTCTAACACTATGGTTCGGCCGATACGCTTTGGTGTTTGGAGTGCTTCGATGACAAATATAACTCGTCATCACTTATCCGAATTAAGTGATTCAAATTTTTGAGTAAACTAAACTTTTAAAAGAAAAAATCTCTATGAAATAAGTGTATCCAAATTTGGACCCCATTGAACCCAGAAAATTCTTCAAATTGAGGCCTGGTTCGAGTCAATTTTGCTCGGGCTTCCAGATACGCTGTATGGTTCGAGTAGTTTCGGTATTTAGGCCATAACTTGGCAATCACTCATCTGAATTAAGTAATTTAAATTCTAGGTAAACTATACTTCTAGAATAACAAATCTCCCTGAAATAAGTGTATCCAAATTTGGAACCCATTGAACCCAAAAAATTAGTCAAAATGAGGCATATCGATGCCTAAAAAGAATGATAAGAATGTCTAAGGATGAGGAAATAGGGAAAAATGAAATGAACAATGTACTGAAAAGGAACAATGTACGAAGGGAGTCGGGTAGAAATAAGACCTAAATAGAAACCTTAGAATACCCAACTAATATATGATTGTCATTTGTGATGGATTAAGGGCTAACGAGGAGAAAAGCCTGATTTGAGGTCGAGATTCCGAGTACAGGAATCGAAGGACGAAAATCTTTTTGGTTTGTTCTCCACTTCTCTCTCTCTAATTCCAAAATGTTTGAATGATTACAAAATGAATTGAATTATTGAAATTATTTATAAGAAAAAGCATATTTATTTGTTTTAATTGATTTATACTGATTGTGAAATGATTTGCATATGAAAAATTACATGAGTATTGAAAATGAATTGTTTGTATAAATGTACATACTATACTGTATTTTGATATGAATGATTTGAACACCCTTAATAGAATGTTAATTGTTAAATTTGAGTTGAGGATAGATTGGTATACCAATAAGGGTCAAATTAGCAATACTACGAACGAACATAATGATGTGTCATTCCGATCCGTAACCCAGCCAGACAGTATCGATAGTGTTCACGAATTGATTTTTAATAACCAGACAGTAGCTCAGCGGGATCGTATTGTGTTATAAAACAAAATGTTTTTATACCGGCCTGCAACCCAACAGGACCGTGCCGGTGATTCCGTTATCCTATGCATCGAAAGCATAGGTTAAATTCATTTAAGAGCAAATTGATAAAAAATTGTAAAGTGCATGATTTGTATTTTGAATGATTTATTGCATATGAAAGTGCATATTTGGAATGATCAATAAACTGTAAATAAATGTATATGAAATGAATATATGTATTATATTGCATTAATTATTCAAAAATGTTTAAAAGATTGTTTAGAAAATTGCATGATTTGACTTAAATTGAAATGGAAGAAAGTACTATATAGAACCACTAAGCATGAAAATGTTTAACGCGTTGCTTTTATCATCGTGCAGGTACCGAGTGAACAGGTACAAAGACGTAGACCGCAGTGAATCAAAGTCATCGGCAAAGTCATACAGAGGATAAGTAAAGCTTCGTCACATGCATACATGAAATTATTCGACTCGTTTTGTACAAACACTATTATGAAAATTGAACTCTAATTATGTTTTGTAAATATTTGAATATTGAAAACGGCTAATAATGTCGTATTGTATAAAGGTGGGAAATTGACCAAATGGACATGAAATGCCACATCGAATGAAAAAAGAGTTTTATGACCAAATGATGGGCCCCCTTTATGTTAAAGTGGTATTTATTTATATATTTTTTCATTGAGTATTTGAAATGTGTTGGGAAAAGTAATTGTATTTGGATTATTCAAAATGATTCAAAAAAAAAAAAAAAAGTGAGGACCGCGTCCTCGGGTTCGAGTTCGGCCTTCAAGTCAGGTTAGGTCAAGTAAGGCGGCGCGGGCCGTCACAGGATGCACTTCCACCTAGGCAACCTCGCGCTCCACGTAGAAGTCGAGTATTTCATCCATCAACTCCCTCGGCTCCATCAACTCCATATGAGATTGAACGGGATCCTATAAATCAACTAGTTGTGTATTCTAGGTGACGTCCTAAGAGAAATATAAAGACATCATCTTGTGGGATCATTGATATATGTTTATATTTGTATATATTGATATTTGTATATATTTTATATATATATTTATATGATTTGGTTTATACATGATTCTGTATTTTAAAATGATAATACACAATTGGATATAACTTGTGAAATAAAAATAAAACTTCCAAATATTTTAAAATAAAACTTGCAGATTTATTTGGGATTTAAGGGTAAGTTGGATGTGCTTGTTGTGAAAATTTAAAAATATTTACAAATATATTTATATTAATAAATAAATTGTGTGCTAATTTGTAATGAGAACTAATTTACAAATAACTAATTTTGTTCAAACCCATTAATTTATCAAATCTTATCACTTCATTATTCTAAATAATTTGTTATTTTGAATATTTTAAAGATAATAATAATAATAATAAAATTATCGTGATAGTAATTTCATATTTATCTTATTAAACTTTTTTTAAAAGAATTACTGTCACTTCAATTTTATTATTATTATTATTATTACTATTAAGATAAATCTTTCCCAAACACAAAAACAAGTTATTTAAAGGGTAAGTAAATAGTACAAATAGGTGACTCAAGTTAGATATGTGACGCCCCATATCCCGGGAGTCCCGTTTGACCACTCGTCAATTATTAATACCGTGTTCCTCATATCATAAGACCCATACATGAGTAAATGTCATATTCCATACATCCATACCACAAAATGTATATTTTATACAAAAATGAGTTAATTTAATTATCCAAAACTCGGTCTTTTACCCTGATTTTTACAAAATGACATAACAAGCGCTCATATATGGCCATTCTTCTCGTCTCTAAGACCTCAAATGTGTTCATCCCTGTGAACCTTCTGCACCGAAATAATTTTTCCTCGATTGCAGGAGCAATGCCTAGTAGTGAATTATCCTACAGGGGTTACTCCCCACCTAAATGCACATGTAATGGCAACCAAACACATTCAAGTAAAACATGCAAGTTCCTACTCAAATGTCTACATAATATGGATGAGAAAGAGACCCACCCACTCCCATGTCTCAAGCCCTCACTGAATCCCTCACACATGCTTAAGCCAAGAGTGAGAAAACACTGTTTTCAAAACAAAGGTTTGTTCCTCGAAACATACTATCGAAGCCCCAGAAAATCTATTGGGACAACCCTCCGATGAATTGCTAGGTAACTCTTGAAATGTTTCATGTCCGTCGAGATGAATTGTTGGACAACTCTCCAAAGCAATTCTTCGGAAAATCTTCCTTTGAAATTCCTTTCACAACCATTTTCATGTCATGCACTCACACCTATTGATTTAGGTTGCCCTGGTGCATATGAAATGCATTATGCCATTTTCATACAACACATGCCAATATATCATTCATGCATATATTAACAATATTCACATACTAACCACATGTTATTTATTCATGGCAATAACATCAAAATTAGCTCACATGGGCTAAAAAACAACTTGATTTCCAATGGCCCACACGCGATTATATTTCATATAATTCAAACATCATGTTAACACATTAAATTTCATGCATTAACATATTATTTTCCATACAATTCAAGCCATTCTTTTTAAACAAATTCACATGGATGTTTTCGGTCCAACACGCAAATCGAGATTGTTTTTAATAGTCCCAAAAATAGTGCATGGTCTGTCCATGGACAGCCCCCTCATCAACCTCGGTTCCACTTCTTTTGAACCAAAATTCATGGCCATTTCCAGCCCAACAACACCTAAAACCACAATTTGCATGTTATTCAAATTATCGAGCAAAAACACACAAATATAGCACAAACCACACAAATACCCATGGATCGCCAAGTAAAACGGGTCCCTTTACTTCAAAGCTCTCATCCTGCTTGGGATCGCCAAACAAACTCACTCACGGCCTTATACCATCCAAACCATTTACAAGGCTCTTAAACCGAAAATAAACCAAGTAGGAGAAAACTCCTACCTCCCAGAGTTGTCGAAACTCCACAAACCTAAGCCTCACGGCCGTATTTCGCCGCTGGGAGCACCTGCTCGTCGCCGGAACCAAATGTTCGACGTCGGAATTCTAGAGAGAAGGTGGACACTCTCTCTCTAAATTCTCTCCCTTACTGGTCATTCTTCTCCCTCTCTTATCCTCTCCCAACCCACTCGGCCAAGATTGGGACAAGAGATTGGTCATCTCAACGCTACGCCCACCTATGGTTCATGGGATTTACACTTTCATCTCTGGTCTCAAATTGCTTCCTTGATGAATTTTTCTCCAATGGCATGACTTGGTCACAGAACCAACTCGACAATCCACACTCGAGATCTGCTGACTGGTCTCAGATACCTACACGTGGCACCATGAGTCACTAAAATGCCACTGTTCAAGATTACTCCTGAGTCAGCCTCTGGTACCGGTGCCCTGTCACTTCATTCCACAGCCTCACGGTAGCTAGATTCGCCACACATAATCTGAATCTTGCAATTTTGAGCCATCATTCACAGATTCGAAAAACCCTATTTCATCTAACACTATTTTATCTCTTTTTAAAAATTGAAATACTTCTTTGAAGTCTCACATGATGTCACATTGACTACCAATTTCATTGACTTTGTCTCACAATTGTTAGTTAATTCTTTAGACACTGATAAACCAAAAAAGATGATTTATATCAAAACCCATATGATTTGGGGAAAAGTTATGACTTGATATAAACACAATCTCAAAATCACTGTACAATTTCAAAACAACAAGAGGAAGACATCTTTTGACTCTTTTAAATGATGCTCTACACCAGGATAACTCACACTCCATTTTTAACGCCATTGTTTATGACACATATTATACTTCTTGAAAAAATACTAGTCGCTATTTGAAAGACACAAAGATTGTCTGAAACACTGTTCACAGACTCAAAACGATCACTGGATGAACAACAATAACTACTTGTAGTTTTTTGAAAATGAAGAGCCTGGGAATCAAAAATCACTTCACACTAAAGAAAAATATAACACAGACTTATGTGCCAAGATGAAAAAGAGTCAAATGTACTCAGAAGCCTCCTTATACTGATTATACACAACCCACAAGATAAGCTACAAACAGAGAATAAAATATGCTCATTTTTGAATGAAAAACCCAATCCCAAGATTTGCACACTGATGTCACTTAAGGTTAACTGTAATTAATAATCATATTCTATATTTTTGTAAGCTGAAACAGGAAGCTGTTAATCCACACTGATTTTTATTTTTACATCAAAACCCTGAATTTGTAATCATAAGCTTCCACGACGCCCCGTCACAACCCAACTTGGTCACAAAGTGAGGGTTCGCTTCACCCACCGCAAGATCACCCACGGTGAGCCTCGAGGATGCTGACCGCCGTGTGCCCCGAGGATTTGTCGGCACGTGGGCCTCGCGGCCCCGGTGAAGTCCTTCCCCGCAAAACCAAGGAGGAAGGAGGGTCGGGCGAGGCCTCGCTTCAGAGCCGGTCCACGCTAAGTCGTATTCGTGCCTTTGAGAGAAAAGAGTGAATGCCTAGAATGCTTAGTATTGGCATACCTTTTAACAAGCTGAAAGTGCCTCAGATTCAGAGGGATATTGATCCAAAGCTTTGACGGTGATTCGGGGTCTTTTCCCCTGAGTGGCATATTTCCCCCAAGCATAGTCACCTTAGATTTAGCAACGGATTAATCAAGTGAGTTCATTCGCATAACTTTCATTCTTTATCGAGAATGTCCGATCGATGATCTTTATCGGGTTTTTCTTCCCTTTTATAATAGGATTCGACTGACGAGTAGGATATCTTTTAAGGAATATTCGTCTTCATTATTGGAAGGATATGGGTTCGACTGCCGTGTAATGGCTTCCCTATTTTCCAAATCCATGTTTTCAGCCTAATGAGCCTAGCCTCCGCTTCAAAGATATGGAAGGATTACGGGCACTACCCCATCGCTTCTATCTGGGTCGTCGAGAGGTGGTTACTTGGTCCACCCTATACTTTACTCGCCGCCTCAGCCCTTTGTGTAACGGACTGGCGGGGCAAGTGGTCGTAATCGTTCTCTGGCCGATTACATTTCCGCGTGTCCATTCTGACAGTTTCTGCCCCGCCGCATTAGTCGATATTAATAATGACCTTTGGCTTCGCGCCCGTTCTTCTCGTTTTGACGACCACTTCGCCAAGGCTCCTCCGTCCCAACCTCATTTATTCGCGCAGGCTTCGCTCTCCCGATTCGCTGGTCCTCGGGGTTTAGCAGTGGGTGTTTCGTTTATACCGTCCGCTTTGCGATGGGCTCGAATCGCTCTTTCATCTCGGCGATCCACGCCAGTCCTCTCGCCGATGTCGACTCGACCTAGTTGTGGAAAGTCCCGGCCGCTTGATCGCCGTTAATCCCCTGCATGCCCCGCGGGCGCCCCTCCTTTCGTGGGGCAAAAGGAAAATAACCCGATCAAATATCCTAAGGGGGTCGGATTTCAAAGTTGTCGTCGCTTCGCGCCATGAAAGTGCGGGGACCGAAAGTAAGGTCAGCTCCTTCATACGAGTCACACTTTTTGCCAACGATACCGCCTCTTTCCCGTGTTCGTGATATGGTCTCCTCGATTTTCGACTGCTACGCTACCTCCGCGTCTCTAATGGTATGTTTTCTCGAGGCCGATTTGATAACGCCCTCCCGCTTCACGCACCCTTTCATCAAACAAGTTCTTCGAAGATTTTCATATCTCCGCTCTTCCTTAATCGCCCCTAATGGTCAGGCATTTAGTGGGTTTGTCGGGGTCTTTTTATATCGGTGAATTCCCAAGGTCCCACGTGGGTTTCTCAGCCCCGCATCTTTTAATCCGACGGCCGCGAGGGCTTTATTTATTTCCTAGACTTCCCGGAGCCCCCTTCGGTGATTTCGACCTCCTTCTTCTCATAGGACATGGAAAGTCTGACATTTCTTACAAGGGGTCCCAATCGAAAGACAACTCTTTAGGACAGGAAGACACTCGGCGTACCTTAACGTGAGCGCCCGATAAACCTTCGTGAGTATCATCCTTACCTTGGTTTAATTCATCTAAAGTCGGTTGAATACTCTGATCTTAGGTTTTATATTTTTCGATACTGCCTTGAGCTTAGCGACGAAGATACCGCTGTCGCTCTTGCTTTGACCTTAATGCTCGCTAGTTCCACGCAGAAAGAGCATATCGGATGTCCCCGGGCTCATCCTGGCCCGAAGTCCACAAAATCTTCCTTTTAGGCCTTCGCCCTCCCTCTCTACTCCGGAGTTTTCTCTTTCAAATTGCCGTGGTCGCCTCCTACCCGAGGGGAGATCTTAGCTCATCTCGGAAGGGATATCTCTAAAGCCCTGGGAGAGTGCAAAGAGGAGGAAAATGCATTCTCCCAAGAGGGATCACCACCGCAACAAAGTTCGTGGGATTAGAAGCACCTTCAAGTCCCTCATCCTGCTGCCCGAGCGGTCCCCGTCCCCGCTTGCCGAGACTCCCTGTTCTTTGTTCGCCCTCTTCCGAGCCCATCGCAGAGCGGAATCCTCAGCAAGGGCGCAATCACCGCCGCGCTGGCCTCATAACTATGTGGAATGCTCCTCGTACCCCGTCGTCATCTTCCGAAGGTACGAGCCGAGGAGAAAGAAAACAAAATCGGCTGCCGATGAAGTCAAAGATTTCCTTTTGGTCGCTTCATCGTCAACTTTCGCTGATGCCGCTTCATCCATCCCTCAACGACTCGATGTCGAGAGCATCAAAGAGTCAAGCTACTGGACGAGGCTTTACCGTCTTCGTGGATTTGCCTCTTGCAGTTTATATTATGCTAACTCTCCCGTCGGCTCAGGTCGAAGTTCTAATCTCGCGGTTTGTTCATGTGTTGCCACCATTTGAAGGGTCACTAAAAAGCCAAACTGGAAGGAGAAAGAACATGTAAGGATCGGCCTCGAATTTACAAGGCGAAAGTGATCACTTGACTTCGGAATACGGACGGTCATGGCGGACGAAAGATTTGTCCTAAGAAATAGAAAGACTTACGCTCGGACCGGCACACTTCGCTTCGCCGTGACGGCCGAAAGTAGGGAAGGCGAGGTCCGGAGTAGCTTGGCGACTGCTGAGGGAGAGCTTCGAGAGGTTCGAGACGAACTTCAAGTTCTTCAAGATGATTCGTCGGTGTCGCGAGGGGCCGCATCCGCCCGCAGTGAGCTCCAATTGGTTAGAGAACTCATCACTTCCCTGGCGAATAACGGATCTCGCTGAATGGAGTTGCGCGCACACCGGCAGGTTCGACTAAATGGAGAAACAACTTGAAACCCGCACGTCGTGAGATTTCGAGGGCGAGGCTGAGATCGTCGATATTCGAGTCCTCGGGCTGTGGATGACAGACATTTAAGCGAGGAGTGTCGCTGGATTACGCGACCAACTTCATCCGCGCGATGGTATGGTTGTTCGAGGGACGACAGTCAATAGGCACCATGGACCAGTCGGTGCTCGTGGCTTCTCGGATGGCTTGCTTCGGGCCAGAGCGCCGCGCACCCCATCCGGATTTCGACTTCGACCTCCTGCCGATGGAGAGGCAGAGAATCTTTCTAAGATAAACGATCCCCAGAGTCTGCACTCATGCCGAGGCCCTCTCTCATTCTTCTTCGTCTTCGAGATACTTGACATCCGAGGCCTGCCTCCGCTAATTTTATTATGTTCTCTTTTTTTTTTTTTTTTTTTTTTTTTTCGCGACTGTGGCCTACCACCTCGTATTAACCTTTCTTTACGGATACTGGCTTCCCGGAATTTTATGTTATTTGCTCTTCTTTCGACCATACCGAGTCGAGGATCATAGAAATTCACCGTGATCGCCTTAAACCAGAGTCGCTCGCCCCGCCACGTGAGCTCAAGGCGCGACGGGGCGGCGCATAACTACGGCTGGGCTCGTGGCCCCCGCCGCCCGACCGCTGGATGTTGACCTGTCCTTTCATTCACGTGCCCTATTTGAGTTTGTCAAGGCTAGGGTTTCCAAGGAAGGTATGTAGTGCTGGATTGTGAGCTGATTATACATGTCGAAAGGAGAGGTCTCAAGAGCTCAAGCCAATAGAATAAAGGAGAGGAGCCCGTCCGTTCAAGTACAAGTGGAAGCGGCTCAGCCCCGGTAAAAGATAGTAGAGCCTGTCTCGCCCGTGTCAAGGGAGCTCGCCAATGAGATTTTGTGGGAGGAGCCCGTTTGAAGTACAAGGAGGGGCCCGGTCCCGACAGATAGCAGGCTGGTCATCGCACTACGGAGAGCTCACACGAGATCAGAGAGGAGCCCGCCTCGGTTTTCAGCACAAGCCGAGGGCTCGTCCCGAAAATAAGTAGGAGTCCAGCCTGGTCCCGTGTCAAGGGAGAGCTCTGTCAATGAGATTTGTAGGAGGAGCCCATCCGCTTCAAGTACGCAGCCCGTCCCGAAAATAGCAGGAGCTCGGGCTCCGCCCGTGTCAGCGGAGAGCTTCGTCACGAGAGATCTCAGTGAGGAGCCCATCCGCTGAAGTACGAGGCTCGCCCCGTAGCTGGCAGGGAGCCCCCGTCTCGCGTGTTGAAGGGAGCTCGGCCAATGATTTGCAGAGGAGCCCATCTGCTCAAGTACAAAGTGAGGGGCCTGGCCCTGGGTGGCCACAGAGTCGTCTCGCCTCGTGCTGGGGCGGGAGCCTGGCTAACGAGATTGCAGTGGAGGAGCCCATCTCGTTTCTCAAAGGCCGCGAGTCCCGGGAAAAATAGTAGAGCTCGCCCGCCCGTGTTGAAGGGAGAGTCTCCCGCAACGAGATTTGCAGGGAGGAGCCTATCCGTTCGCACAAAGTGAGGGGCTCGCCCCGGGGGTATCGCAGGAACTCGGCTCGTCTGCGGCCGGGCGGAGAGCTCGCCACCGAGGCTCAGGAGAGCCCGTCTCGCTTGAAGCACGTGAGGGGCCTGCCCCGAAAACAAGTAGGAGCTCGCTCGCCTGTTAAGGGAGAGTCGCTGCCAACGATTTGTAGGAGGAGCCCATCTCGTTGGCGGCGGGAAGTAGGGCCTCGTCCCCGGTGGGGCCGTTAGGAGCTCAACGCCTCGTGTTGGCGGGAGAGCTCGTCGCTAACGAGATTCACAGAGGGAGGAGCCCCATCTGTCAAGTACGCTGGGAGGGGCCTGCCCCACAGGAGGGAGCCCGTCGTCCGTGTTGAAGGGAGCCTGCCACATCCCAGGAGGAGCCCATCTCTGTTCAAGTACAGCCAGGCCTGCCCCGGTAGGCCGTAGGAGCTCGTCTCGGTCGTGTCGGGCGGGAGAAGCCTGCCAATGAGATTGCAGGGAGGAGCCCATCTCGTTGAAGTACGTAGGGGCCTGCCCGAAAAATAAGAGGGAGCCTGCCTCGCCCCGTGCTAGCTGGAGTCCAAGCCACCGAGGCTTGTAGGGAGGAGCCCGTCCAAGCCAAGTACACGAGGGGCTCAGCCCCGAAAAATAGCAGGAGCCTGCCTCGGCCCCAGGCCGGGGGCGGGAGAGCCTCGTCAATGAGACGGTGTGTGGAGGAGCCCATCTCGCTTAGCTACGCGAGGGGTCCCTGGTCTCGACATAGTGCAGGATCTCGCCCGCCCGTGCTGAAGGGGAGAGCCTCGTCCGATAAATAGTAGGAGCTCGCCCGTCAGGCCGGGTTGGAGAGCTCAAGCCACGAGATTTGCAAAGGAGCCCATCTGCTGGGGCACAAGTGAGGCTCGCCCCGACGATAGTGTGAGCTCGCCCGCCCAGGCCAAGGGAGAGCTCACAATGAGATTTGTAGGAGGAGCCCATCCGCTGAAGTACAAAGGAGGGGGCTCATCCCACAGGCTGGTAGCAGGAGCCGTCGTCGTGTCGGCGGGAGCTCGGTCACCGAGATTTTGCAGGGCTCATCCTCGTTTCAGCACAGCCGAGGCTCGTCCCGGGGTGGGCCGCAGGAGCCGTCCCGCCTCGTTGAAGGGGAGAGCTCGCACGAGGTTTCGTAGGGGAGGAGTCCGTCTGCTTAGTACAAAGGAGGGGCCTGCCCGAAAAATGCTAGGAGCTCGTCTCGCCTCGTGCCGGCGGAGCTCGCCGGAGTGAGCAACTGGGCTTACGGCGCTGTGGCCGGGCGGCACCGTGTGAAGGACCGTTCGCGGTGAGAATCCATCTGCTGGGAGACGCTCGTATGAAGCAAAGCGCTTACGAGGAGTCGCTTCGTGTGTCCTTCGCTATTGGAAAGGTGCGAAACCGCTTTAATGCCGATTGATGGGAACTTGAACGGTTGTGTACGCCTCTCGGTGCTTGTCTCGTGAATGTGGGTTCTCCCGTTGCCTCGCATCTTCACGCCAAGATTTCTCGCCCATACGGGCGGATGAAGTTTGGTGTAAGATGGATGCTCGATGTCTCTACGCTCGCTGGTCCTCCTTCGACGCCCAGACTGCTTTTTCCGTTCCTCCGGGCGTGAGCTGTGTTTTTCCCTAGTTTCCCCTTTACGGAGTTATGTTATTCCCTGCCCCGCTAGGGAATGCGTCCCAAGGCTGGGATGGCATCCCTTGCACCTCACCCTCGTTTCTCTTTTCTTCCTTCCTCTCTCGCCGGCTATACCTCCTCCTCTTTCTCTTTCTTTCTTCTTTCTATCTCCACCGCTTCTCATCTCGCTCTCTTCTTTCTTCTCTCTCTCCTCCTGGTCCCATCTTTTCTCCCTCTTCTCCTCCTCGGCCTTCTTTTTCATTATGTCTTTCTTCCTTTGGCTCTTCCTTTTTTTTCCTCGAGGGTATTGCTTCACAGATCGAGTGCAGAGGGAATTGCTTGTACTCGCACGCTTTTATGATGTAATCGTGACACCATTGATTGTATCCAACTACGACTTGAAATAAAGATGTACTCTTTTTATTTCTATGAGTTTTGTGAAGCAGTATATATATATATTATATATATATATATATATATATATATATATATTTTTTTTTTTTTTTTTTTTTTTTTTTTTTTTTTTTGATGCCTTACATGCCCGAACGCTTGAGACATCCGACACCAACCGTTGCTCCTCCCACTTGTCACCTAGGAATCATAAGGCCTTACTGCGCAACCCGAGGCCTACCGATGTGCCGCTTAAGATGCCCGTATCTACGTGATGCCAGAAGATATTTCCTTCCTCTCGCTTTGGAGCTCATAATTAACCCTGGCCCGATCTAACAACACCGAGATACATAAGGCCCTCCCAATTAAAGGCCTGGTCGCCCCGCGTGCCGGATTTTTCTCGCGGCAAAGAGTTTTTCGGGACCAAATCCCCGCACGTAACTTCGCCTCTCGCTGTAGTGCCTAGCTGCCTTCCTTGGTATTCCTCCCGTACGCCGCTGAACCTCAAGCCACGCCCCAGAGCCTCCCAAGTTCGCACGCCAGCGCCTCATCGTTGTCTCTCCGAGGCTAGCTCAGACTGGGAGACTTTACTCTAACTCTTCAACAGGGCTACTCGCTTCGTGCCAAAAGTTAGTGGCAAATGGAGTTCCCTAAGTCATGGACTCGTGTCGGTCCTATAGGCCCATAGTACTTCGTGAGGTATTCACCTAACTCCTTCGCATCTTCCACTGCTTTCGTGGCTACTCGAGGGTCTCTGGCTATGACTTCGCTCGCCCATTTGACAGGGGGTGAGCCATCATGATTTAATAGTAATTGATCTTAGCTCAAGACAAAGTCCCCGAATTTTTTGCGTTATCAAACTCGTTTTTCCGTTATCCGAGACCAAGGCTCTGACACCAAATCTCGCATATGATCGCCGCCATACGAAGTTGCGTATCTCGTCCCGTGATTTACAAGGCGCCTGGCCACCCCACGGTGAAATAATCATCGCAACGACAGGTAAATTTACATTGGTTTCGCTAATGGGCAAGGGCTCCAATATGTCCAACCCCATCACTGGAAGCGGCCAGGGTCGGTGATTGATGTCGAGGCTCGGCTGGAGGCGTGATATTTTAGCGTGTTCTCGGCAGACTTGATCTTTGACCAGTTGGTTTCGTGATCTTCGAAAGATTAGGGCCAATAGTATACCCGCTCTAAAACTTCCCGCCAATGCCTCAGCCCGAGGCAGGTCTCTCGGGGTGATATGCCTTCGTGCACTCTCTTAGCACGATCTTGTCTTCTCCTCGCGACGATTTTAGAAAGGCGTGAAGAACCTCATTTGGTGAGAGGCTTCCTGTGATTGGTAAACCCGAGGATCTCACTCTTATCTTAGCCGCTTCCTTTCGGTCGTTCACGTAAGGTTCCAATATAATCCCAAACATGGTCCATCCAGCTTGGCACTGATCTACCGCGACTATTACGCCGTATGGTCACCGCTGCTGAGCTCGGTGGCCTGACGCTGGATTCCCCAATGTCTTCTGGGCAAGGCCAGCCGCAGCCAAAGCCGCCAAGACGGAATTCTCCACGTCGACGCATTTGATCCTAACTCCACAAACTTTTTAATAAATCACTACTCAAGATATTAGAATCATCTTCTCACTGGGCTCCTCAGATGTGTCTTCTATCTGGCCCACTTCACCGCTGGAGTCGTTATGGACCTCTAGCCGATCGACCTCTAATGAATGAGCGAGATTGAGGTTCACACACGGCCTCGCATTCGCCTCGTGCGAGCGTGGAACCCAAACCTCGAGCATACTCAATGTCTATACCTCGTGAGGTCGATTAAGCCCGCCCGCTTCCTTGCGCATTCGAGGCTCCATCCACGTGAGAGCTTCCATATGGGAGGTCGCCCTTGATTGGGTGGGCTCGGCAAGCTTCCATCGGGGCGAATTCCATGACGAAATTCCGCTAGGATCCGGCCCTTTTATGGTCGTTGGGCTTGCACGATGTCGACTGGCTTCACCTCTATGGCCCATTTCATCAACTCCCAGAGACTGGCTCATGTAACACCCGCTCATGGGGTATTCGGGTCGGGACTTCTATGGTGTGAGCCCTCAAATAAGGACGAAGTCTCCAGTCGCGGTCACCGCAGCTATATTAATTTTTCCATTTTCGATACTCTCCTCGCCCCTTGTGGCTCCGATCAAGCAGTAGCACGTGTCAGACCCGCTCTTTCGACCACGAGCACCGCGCAGCGGTGTAATCTGACATCGCCAAATACAATGAGGAGTTCTCCTTCTATCGGGCTCACTAGGAATGGGTGGCGGCGCCATGATGTTTTCAAGGTTACAAACGCTTTCTTCACATTTCTCATCCCATCAAAGCTTCTTCAAACTGGAAGAAAGGTCGCATTTCGTCACTTGCCCTCGACACGAACCGACGTAGAGCCGATCCTCCCCGCGTTAATCGTTGTACTTCCTTTATCCCCCCGGCGGTGATGGTACGTCGCAATGCTTTTATTTTATCCGGATTTGTCCACCCCCCGGTATAATTATGAAGCCTTAAATTTTCTCCCACGACACGCCACACGCATTTCACGATTCGGGCCTCACGCGTTATAACTCTCGTGATCCGGAACGCCTCGCAGAGGTGAGCGGCGTGGATACCACCGATGACTTTACCGCATGTCGCTTCCAGTATGTTTCATCGCTGTACCTATCGTTTCAAAACAGTCCCGGTTCACTAACCTTCGTAGGTCGCCCCGCATTCTCGAGCGCCCAAATGGCATTACCGACAATGCAGGTCCCCGCGTGACGAATGACGCCTCTCGGTCACTAGGGTCCATGCGACCTCCGGTTATAATCGAGAACGCATCCATGAAGCTAAGGAGCTCATGGTTCACTGTGCATTCACGATAAGGTCGATCCCGGGTGCGGGAAGCCGTCTCGCATGCTTTGTTTATATTTCCATGAAATCAATACAGCCGCCATTTGCCATTCACTTTCTTAACGAAAGACAACATTGGCCAACCACTCCGGTATTCTACCTCCCCGATTCAGCCCCCGCTGAGGAGCTGCCTACCTCTTCGCTGATGCATCTTTTGTCTCTCCTCGCGCAACTTCTCGCGCTTGCTTAACCTACCGAGAGACGGGTCAAGGTTTAGTTTACGAGTGATGATCGCAATGATGCCACCATGTCACGCTTCCATGCGAAGATGTCCCCCTCAAGTATGTCTTAAGAATCAGGTGAGGAGGCCTTTTGAGGCCTTCGCTAATGCGGGTCATATAGCAAGATGCTCTGGGTCGTCATCCAATGTTATTGGTTCCAGCTCTTCTGAGGGCTCGGGCCGAGTGAACACTTCATCACGCATATCAAGCTCACCCATGCTCACATTGTCGACCGTTTTTTGTTTCATAGAGGCGGTGTAGCATTCTCGTGCTCGCCGATCTCTCGAACCGCCCCAACACCGCTATCGAGGGAATTTGATTAGCCGGTGGTATGTCGAGGGGACGGCTTTTATCAAAGGCTGAGAGGGCTCGCCCAAAGAACATGTTATAGTCGACGGGCGCCCAATTATGAGAAACCTTTGCCGCCGTCAAGCAGCTGCAAGGCTCCCAAGGTTAGCACCATTGATCGATCCCAATGGTAACACCTTTTCTCCCCGAAAAACCCACGTAAGGTGAGTGTTGATGTGTTCTACCTCCCTTTCTTCCACCCCATTTCGTCGGGCTGGGCTCCATGAAAAATGATGTCTACGAGTCTCCCTGTCTACTGGGGACCGATGGATCGCTATATTTGCCAATGCATTGCGCCGATTACCAGCGGTCGCCATGGGGTGCCGACACCCTTCTAAGTCCGGTAGCCCGAGAACGGACGCGTGTCGACTCTTCGCCGCATTCAGATAATCGGATCGCACTCCCATGTCCGCGATCTTATGCCGCCGCGGGCCTTCCGAGCCGAACCAGATTCTCCTCCTCCGAAGAACCACCCGAGAACACGTGGATCTCTCCCCGGTTGCCGATGTCGGTCGCCGTCTGACGAGGTGGTGGTGGTCGAGCCCGGGACCCGGGCACCTCGTTCTCGGTCCGGACCAGCTTCGATTCCCCGAGATATAAAACGCCAGATAACCGCTGGGCCAGACAAATACTCTATCTCTTCCTCAATCGTATACGCTATCCGCTCGATGCCCATTAGTCCCTGAATCCCGCAGCACTCGTGTTATCTCCGGGTACGGATTTTGACTTCACTTCCAAGACCGCCATCTTAGAAACCGCCGTTCCAGACTTCATGTAGAACTTGCGACAATCAGGCCGTTAAGGAGTGAAGCGGCCGGTGCTAATAGCGTCGTTGCTCTTTTCGCCGATTCGGCCCGTGCGGTCCCTAAGATTCCTCGCCTCGTGGATCGCCTCGCTTCCGCCCCGAGATTTCGCCTTTGCGCCTTTGCTCTTTGTGGCTCGTCCTCGTCGCTTCTCTCTGGTCGTCTGCCCTTGCTAGCCGAAGAGCTCTCCTCGACACGAGGGCCTCCGCTATGTATTTTTCTGGCCGCGAGAACCCCGCCATGTTAGCCTCGAGGGTTCTTGAGATAGAGAACATCAGTCTTTGACCGCACCCCAACCTCGCGATGAAGGCCGTGACAAATGGAACTTTTCGCTGCGACATCTATCTTCTCGTGGACTCTAAGATAAACCGCAGACGTGATGCATCAAATTTTCCTCTGTGTTCTATTTAATGGTTAATGCATGGTGGGCTGCTTCCTCAGAGGTCTCGCCCGATGAAGGGAGACGAACGCCATCGACAACTCTCGAATGAAGAAATCGCTGCCAGGGATTTTGGCTGAATCCGTGCCATACCGCCTTTAAGGTGGTGGCTACTTCGCACCGGACAGGTCCTGATACCCGCAACCCATCCGATTCTTATAGGTATCGAGATGGCCCATCGATCCTCGACGCCCCATCGAACGCTTCTACTGAGGCATCCTCACTCGCCTGAGCGGTAGGTTTAGCACCCTCGCGGAGCGCGACTCGCTTACGCATCCAGCGTGATTCATAATGTCCGGGTGCGCCTTTAACTACCCCTTTACATACCGAGCTCTGTCGGCGCCCCAATCCGCTCCCACGGCCCGTCTCCGCGACGCGTATGTGTCAGGGTTCTAATGCTTCGCCGCGCCCCGCATCGCTTCTGCTTCCCTTACGCGGGCTAGTCAGGAGCCGTGCCCTCGCTCGACTAGATTCCCGCCTTCTCGGCTCGTATTTCAAGAATACCATGTACTTCACGGCCGCCCGCGAGGAACATCGCGACCTTTCCCAGTCTCTGCCGCTTCTCGGGGCGCTATGATGGTTCTGCGAGCCGTTTCTATCTCCTCTATCAAGCGCCGGGCCGACGCAGGCGAGTGCTCTACTCGCTTCAGGCCGCCCGATCGCTCGGGCCGCCCCGTGGCTCCGCCGCCCGCGATCTCCCGTGGGTTCAGATCCTTGCAGGATTAGCGTCGCTTCCCGCCGTGTTCCTAGTTGATACCATCGTAAGAATCGGAACGCGCGTTTGTAAGAACAAGCCGTTCTACGCACGCGCTAACCGCACGATGCCTCGTTTTCAACCGAATCGGTCAGGCGCAAGCGGTGGTCGCCGCGTTCGACTCAAGCACCGCCACGTGGAGCCGGGAGGACGCTAGACCGCCCGCGGTGCCCCGAGGATGAGCCGCAATGCGCCCGCTGGCCCCGGTGAAGTCCCCCCGAAAAACCAAGGAGGAAGGGAGGCTCCATGAGGCCTTGCCCGCAGCCGCCCGATGCCTGTCGATTCGCTCGAGAGAAAATAAGAATGCCTAGAATGCTTAGTACTGGCATACCTTTGGGCAGCGGAGCGGCCTTGCATTTAGCGATATCGATCCGGGCTAGACGGTGATTCTGTGGTCTTTCCTCTCGAGGGTATATCTCACATACGCCCCAGATTTAAGAATTGACACCACAGCTCATTTGGTGATAACTCTCATTCTTTACTGGAGAATGTCCAACTGATGATCTTTTATCGCTTTTCTTTCCTTTATAATAGGATTTGATCGACGAAGAGGGATATCTTTACGAA
This sequence comes from Tetrastigma voinierianum, assembly GCA_016808115.1. Classification (NCBI taxonomy): domain Eukaryota; kingdom Viridiplantae; phylum Streptophyta; class Magnoliopsida; order Vitales; family Vitaceae; genus Tetrastigma; species Tetrastigma voinierianum. The sequence goes on from JAEQBH010003624.1 coordinate 225,757, forward strand.
TATTCTGTCTTCGTTATCGAAGGATACGCGTCGACGATCAAAGCAGATTGCTTCCCTATTTTTCTAAATCCATGTTTCAGCCCAATGAGCCCGCCTCCGGTTTGGGTTGCTGATACGAGATGATGATGATCAACCCATCGCTCATCGGTCGTCAGAGTGCCATCGTCAATTCTATACCCCCACGCCATTTTCGTATTAAAACTCTGGGGCTTATCAATTACGCCTTAATATGTACCTAAACTATAACTACCAATTAGATTAAAAAAAAAATTTTAAAAATTAGTGAAAAGATGATGGATTCATGGTTGGGGGTCTGTACTCGTTATATGACTCTTTTATCCCCAGCAGCACATTTTTCATAGAACCAATATAAAACTACAAAAAGGGCACATCTCAAAGTAAAAAGACCCACCTGCCCCTGTTGGAGTAGTACACTGAGCTGGATGGAATGAGGGCATTTTGGTCTTCCCACTGCACTAGCCACTAGGTACCCTATTTATTACAAAATAAGGGTACCCCCAGATCAATGCCCTTAGTTTAAGATTAGAAGGATGGAATCCAAGGTTTAGTTTTTGATATTCCCCTGACAAAATTTGTATTCAAGTCACCATTCCACGTGAGGTTGTTTTGTATAATGTAATCTGTTCCCCGCCCCCACTATGCATTACTATATATGCACGTGTGCACACATTTCCTTTGTGCCTGGGAAAAGGGGTCATGGCCTATGCTCAATATCTTGAGTTTAGGGTAAAAGTAATTCTTTTTTTTTTTTTTAAATTTACATGGGTAGTTTATTATTTTTTTTAAATAATCATCAAACTAATCTTTCATATATTTTCAAAACTGCATTCATCAATTGTGGTTTTAATGTTAATTTTTTAAAACCGTAGTTGATAAATGAGTTTCTAAGGTAATTTTTATAACTGCGTTTGATAAATACGATTTTGAAAACATATGAAAAATTAGTTTAGTGATTACATATAATTTAAAAAAATCAATGAATTACTTTAACACTAAACTCTAATATCTTTGGCTCCCGTGAATTGAAAATGAGGCACATCTCTTTCCTACCTTAATAAGAGAGACTCAATTTTGAAGGGGGTGTCTAGTTTATCATAGTAGCCAAAGCAGTGGTAAACCACGTAACATATAAGTCAGATGTATCATGCTCCTAACTTAACCAACCAATGCCTAATTCGAGCCATGAGAATCCAACTATGTTGTAGAGGTTTGTAGTCTTAAGGTCTTTTCTACTGTATGGCATTAATCCGAGTCACAGATGCACTTAAAAGACGTGCCTTCCATATACGCATCTACCACCTCACACACCTCATAATCCGACAAAAAAATAACAAAAAAGACCCATACTTAAAAAGAAGAAAAGAATTTGAAATCACAGCTGTGGAATCTATAACAGTGAAAAGCATTGGGCAAGGAGAAGACACAAACTTCTACTTGAAGAAAGACATATAAAGACAATGGAGCTTCAGAGTCTAAATCTACATCAATGATTTGGGTTTATATGATAATTCCACAATTGAGGAAACCAGTCCCCTCTTATGTCTTTGGAGTGTGTTAGGTGAAGTGGGCTGAGCTTGTATTTTGCAGAAAGATAATATTTTTTAAACATTCATAATATGTATTTATAACATGATCAGAACATAGGATGCCCCTAATTCTTTGATGGTCCTAACTGTCAACCATACCACTACTCATATAAGCATAAAAAAGGAAAACTGAAATTGGTTGGACATCTGTCTCTAATATGATCTCATTGGAATTTGAATCTGGATGCTTCCCTTCCTTATATTTTATTTTTTTTAAAGGTTGAGTGCTCTACCACCTTAGCTAAGCATGATGGATATTTCTAATATATATTATGAGCATGTTTTAAAGATTTTCTTAAGTGAAAATAGGGGAAAGAAGAAAAAGATTCATTATCGTATAGTCTTTGTTATTTCTGAAAAAGTTCTATGGTCATGTCTGTAATTTATGAAAGAGGAAGTGCACCATTAACTACATCAAAAATCAAGTATTTCCCAGTTAATAAATTTAAGCAGATAAATAATTAGAGATATACCCTTCAAAGTAAAGTGAAAGGATATAAAATGAAGCTTGAATGGAGTCCAGGATCTCTATGTACATATGTGTATAATTGGGAGAGAGAGAGAGAAAGAGATGCACGTGGGATTGCATACTTACAACTCTTTTTTTCTTTTTTACACCTCTTTTGTTCTTTTCCTTTTTTTTGTTTCCCTTCTATCAAAACAGAAATAGGAATAATCAAAGCAAAAGGACTCTCCGCATTCCGATCACTGCTCTCTCTCTCTCTCTCTGTATAGGATGTCTAGAGTCGTCTTCTTCTTCTTCTTTTCTTCTTATATGATGGGTTTTACTGGGTTTACTCCATTCATGTTTTTTGATGGGTTCTGTACATATATATACTTTCTTTCATACCAATGATGCTAATATAGTCAGCGTACTTCATCTATACCTGATGCCACTGATCAACTCGTCCACTGCCATTGCCACCTCTGAAAACCACGTTTCTGTAATGGGTTTTGCCTCACAAGTCTTGCACTTGGTTACCCACCTTGGATTTCCAGTTCATGGGTGTTAGATTTCTCCTCAAGAATCTCAACTTTGACTCATTTTTTTGAGGTTTTGGTTGGTGGGTAATTGTCATTTTTTTTTAAAATGTTGATTTTTGGGGTTCCAAGTTATAGATTTTGAACTGGGCTCTAAGTGTTCTCCAATGGTGGAACTTCAATCTTGCGCTACTCTGGTCAATGCTTCTTCTGCCTTACGTGACATAGACCAAGAAGTGCAAGGAGATGGTGTTAATGCTATTGCAGAGATTTCAGCAGAGTTGGAAAGGGAAAGACAGAGGAATACAGAGCTTATGGAAAGAATATCAATGCTTGAGTCTCAAATACAGGAGAGAGATAGGGATTATCTTGTTACTCATGGACATGTATGATTGCCCACTTCTTGTTTGCATTTTTGCCTAGGTTCTTGGTTTGCCTTCTATGTTTTCCATTACTGCTTCATTAGTGTTTCTGATTCCATCAATGCTGTGTCATATAGCATTAAATGTTTTGTTATATGAAGTTCATACTGATCATGGCTTTACTGGGAGCTCCTTTTTTCCTCTAGGCTCAATCAATTTCTGATTTCAGGATTATGTTATGTTCAAGAATAATTCCCTGTAAGTGATGACCTTACTAACTTCTATATATATAGAAGGAGGTTCTAACCTTAAAAAATAAAAATAAAAAAAAATGGATGTTATAAGTTAGTTTGTTTGAAGTTTAGAAAATCAAGTAAAATGGTATATTGAAGATTTTAATTTTTCCTGCTTGCTCTGATTATCATTCCTCTCACTTGATATATATATATCAATAACTTTGATCGATGTTTGGATATTCTTTCCCAGCTGAATTAAACGGCGGGGGGATGGGATATGTATGAGATTTTCATGAATGATGAACAGAGATTTGGATTGGTATGATTATAACTATCTGCAATCGAAAGGAATGAACTAAAGCGATAGAGTGTCCATCATCATCCATAGCTGTTCTCTTAGATTACATCTGTATATGGAAGTGTGTATGTTTGGTCTAATTTCAGATTTCTTTTTTCCCCGAGAGCTGAATGAACATAAGTTTCTGTAAATTTTCCACAATTCAATTACGGCTTGTTGGCTTTTCTTACACCAAGAACTGATGTATTCTCTTGATTGCATCTGCTTGTGGAAGTGTACCACAGTCTATGATATATGAAAATGATTTATACTACTTCAATCACAGGCTAAGGGACCTGTGAATTTTTTTTTCTTCGTAATCTCACATTATTGAATTCTGTTCTTTTGTTCTCACTCAGGGTAATTTTTCGAATGCAATGGAAAGAATCTTCAAGAATTTCAAGAGGCAAAGAATAGAACCGGGTACTCATACTACTGATGAGGGAAACATCATCAAAACTATTGAAATGGCCTACCAGATGAACCATGACACTGAATGCCTGCCCACGAAAGATACAAATCCAGAAGATCGCGTAGTCAACTGGATGAGCATGGATGAGACTCAGTTTCTGAATTTCGAAAAATCCAAAGATGGAGACTCTGCAGCTGATTGTGATGATACAGACGATAGTGATGAGGAAGATGATGATTGCTATGAAGAGGATGACATTGAAACTGGTCATAAGTTTGCAGAATATGACAACATTTCTAAAGTAGCATCTAATGAAGGAGATGTTGATGAAGGCATACACATATCATGTCGAGGAAGTTCATATTGCGGTCTAGGAGAATCGACATTTGGAGCTGCAAGCCAAGAAAAAAATGGAGATAGAAAGAAAAATTATTTACCTGATACCAAACACATCAGCAACAGGAGAGAACAGAGAAGAAGTGATAGGAAAGAAACCAAAAAAAATGGAGGATACAACACATCATCAAAAACTCTTACATTTGAGCATAAACTATCTGGAAGCATACCATTTCATAAGAAGCCTCCAAAGTTGGCTTTCTGTCCAAAGGAGATCAAAAGGATAATCGAGTCAGAAGCTCTTACATTGAAAAATGCTCAGTCCCACACCATAAGGAAGATAATTGTTTTTGCATCTCTCGGAATAAGACATGGGTGTGAAGATATGTATGAATTAGACTTCAACCATTTCATCATTCTAAGGAAGGGAGAGCCATGTGTGTCTTCAAAGAATCCAGGGGTAAGCAAAATGTTGTAGTACATGGTACCGACATATGATGCTAGAACTACATAGTCATTACTACAATGATTCATTCACTATGTTTTCTAGCATCACCACCCAAACTTAACACGTAGACGGTGACGGTCAGAGCCTCTAAATTAACTCAATCTGGCCTCAGCCTGCTCTCATCACAAGCCAAGTATATGGTAGAGTCTTTACCCGCCCTCAGGGTCCCTCCCGCCATGTGAGGATTTGTCTCGTGGTATGGCTTAAAGGTGTCTTCTCGTAAAGGATGCACACCGCTTCATGACACCTCATGGTCTGACTAAGAAAAAAATGTTTTCTAGCATCAACATATGCATTCTTGTTGTCATCTTCATTGTCATTGCTCCCATCACCAGTCGCATTTTATTTATTTATTTATTTGACATCTATTCACTTTGCATTACATCATAGTATCCTATTACTCGCAAATTTGTCTTCACCGAGACTCAAACCCTAGACCCCTCCCCTCCCTATGCCTGTCTAAGCTCTTAACCACTTGAGCTAATTCTTATTAGCCCAATCACCTTTTATTTAATAAATGTAATGTGGAGTAATACACTATCTTGTACTCAGTATATTAGATCAAACATTTCAATATGTGTGTATTCTAGAAGTGTCAAAAAAATCAAGTCTCATCACATAATCTTAGCTTGCTTTTTGCCCTATAGACTTAACTTTGTAAATGTTTCTAGCACAACGATACGTTTCTCCTAGTCTAAGATGCTACATTTGCTTTATATTCTTCAGTTTCATGCTATCATCTTTTATTTCTAGTTATCTAGGGACTTGGCTTTTGCTCCTTGGTTGTATTTATCGTCGATTAATCTTGTTATAGAATGATAGCACAAAATCATTTGCACAACTTCGCACGGAACTTTAATTTGCAAATTGTTAAACGACCAACTCTTTTAAAAGCTCAAACTTATAGGATTTGGGTTTAATATGAATATCATGTCTTTAACACCCTCCCTCACGTGCGGCCCCATACCCGCACGTGGAGAGTCAAACAAACCAAATATAGTCCTCCATGGACGGGAATAAATTGTAGAGAGGTGGCTTAAACCCAGGACCTCCCGTCAAACCAAGCTTTGATACCATGTTAAACAAGCAACTTTTCGAAAAGCTCAAACTTTCAGGGTTTGGGTTTAATATGACTATCATGCCTTTAACACAAATGAATTGCCAACAACAAATTACAAACTTGTGTTTAGGTACCATGTGAAACATAACAAACTGATTCTATTTCACTATTTGCATCAAGTATAACTTTGCCCTTCAATATTCCTTTCTCCTTCTCAAGAAATGATTTATTATCAGGAGCATGTCTTGTATGACAATCCTGGTGTAAGGAGGAAGATCTTCTATCCAAATCGACAGAACCCAATATTATGTCCTGTTAGAATACTTGAAGAGGAGAAAGCGATGCGTCCATCTGATGCAAGCTGCCCGTCATGCCTTTTTCTGTGCATCAAGTATGGTGGAAGAACAAGAAACCTTCCTCAAAATGAGTAAGCTCTGTTTCACTAGCTGATTTGCAGTGTTTGTTTCAAGCACACATCTTCTCCATAATAATTTCCTGTCAATGAATTATCCAGGCATGTCACAGAGGATGGGAAGAAACAAGGAAGTCATTCGGGGTCAGTTATAAAATAAATGGCGATGCTAGTTCACGTTCGCAGTGGAAGCTTCTTCTTCAAGGCTTTGGGTATCACACTTCTTTTCATGGCTGGTTTTCCAGACGACATGGTTCAAAGAGAAACCAAATACCGGAACTTGGACTTGCTTCAAAAATATTACAGGTATTCATGCTGCATAAATTCAATTAGTATTTTTCTGAGCCTTGAGATATTCACTGGCATAAATTGTTAATAGTATCATAATATCATGGTATTTTCATGCTTTTGAATGTTTTGATGAGCTTTAATTGTAAAATATGCATCCTACACAGGCATTTCTATATACCTTTATCGCCGTAGTAATGCATTTTTGTAAGAATATAGCAGTACATTTACATTCATCAACCATTTTCTCTGATATAATAAGAAATAAGTTGAATTTTCTGAACGTAAAAAGGAAGATTCTAGATATAATGAGAAACAATGATTTAGTGTTAAGGTGCAAATTTTAGCCTAAGCTTTGGTGGTTTTCTCATTTTCTAAGCTTCTTAATTGCAGGACAGATGAGGATGCAGAAGGGGAGGAGTTGTTTCTTTCACAGCCAGTGGCTTGTGATACAGTAAGATCACAACTCCCAGTCACATATCAATTTTCTTTATCTGCTATTGTTAACTTGATCTACCATTTTTTGGAGTCAATAAAGAAAGTCCTTTGAGGCATATTGAAGACTATTACAATCACTTTGGTAGAACTCACCCTTAAAAAAACTAACTGTTATGGGGAGGGGAACCCAATAGTTATAAACCGACATGCCAAGACTTAACTTAGCAATGTGGAACTCATAATGGGTTGTTACAAAGACTTAAGAAACTCAGCAGCACCTTGTTAATTGGCCTAGAAAAGGTTCAATTACATAACTGATCGGACATCATAAACTTAATTAACCCTCCTAAGTTCTCGTTCAGATGATTCGTTTAAAACGAATATCATGTTCCTCGTGCCCTCCCCTACGCTACGTCTACACCTACATGTGGAACTCCGGGACCTCCTGCCAAATCAAACTCCGATACCATGTCAAACGACCAACTCTCCTAAAAGCTCAAGCTTGTAAGATTTTGATTCAATACGAATATTATGCCTTTGACATATACATATAGGTTCTCAAGTTCATTATGTGAGATTCTCTGTTTTAAGGTGCTGGCTGAGTGGTTTAAGTCATTTCTGAGAAGATATGATGGGGCCTAACATAGAGATTTAGTAAGATAATGTCGTTTTGCTTTTGTTATTAACAACATCATTTCTTTTCTGTGCAATCATTTACTCTTCAACACTACATTAGTTTTAGTATCTGTTTAAAAATATGATTTCTCAATTTGTGACTTGTATTCTTGCATTCTCAACAGGTGAGTCCTGATTCTCAGCAGTTAACTGGTAAAATCAATCCAGCAAAAGCAAAGAACAAGAAACAAACAAACTCAACCGGTAAGCCTCAGAATTTGCAGAAACCTTCAATTCTGCAGCCTTCTCCTTCAACCTCAACCCCAGTAACACAATTTGGACTAATGGGGTATACCTCCATTCATACCCAAGCGATCGCCTCGTTCCAGTCTATGACATCTCACACTCCAGTAGACACCCTCCAGGCATCATCAAATCCTTTGGTAACCAGTTCTGGTTCTGATATCTCATTCCATAATCAAACACCATATCCTCTGTTTCCACCACAACCAGCAAATGCTTTCTTGCCTATGCTTTACTGGCCTCCCCCTAATACTTTCCCTCCTTGCCCTTTCCCACCTTCATATGGCTACCAATCCTATCCTAATACAGGGAACTATGTTCCCATTCATCCACAGCCTTATTACAGCCAACCCTCCTGCAATCCTTTCATCCCAAAAATGGTCGAAAACCGAAGGAAGAATGAGGTGGCCTCAGAGGAAGGAGATAGTGATTCTGATAGCAGTTCAAGTGCTGAACCAAAAGAGATCTTAGCTAGCTGCAAGTAGATAGTGAGATACTACATTTTTGGGCCTCTTTTTAGACATTGGGTGTGGGATTCATCAGCCTTCTAAAGACCTGCTCATCAGCTCATAGTGGAGAGATATGGTCTTTGCAAACTTTTGAGTTTGTTCATGTTTACATGAAAAGACTTTTATCATGTTGTGAAATATCAAATGATCATGTTCTTTTCTCCATTGTTATCTAAACCAATAAATAAAATAAAAACAGTTTGACATCATAGTAGCTGCATTTATATTCATATTAATCAAATTCCAGAAAAATACGCTTAACATGCCGCAGACGTAGCCTTGTCCTGGCGGGGGTTCCGCTCAGCCACCTCTTCGTAATTTATTCCTCACTGGCTGAAATGGAAGCTCACAAGACTGATTTCAAGCGATCTCGATTCTTCAACGTTGCGGAAGAGGCCGCACGAGAGAGAAAGCCATAGTACGATGATTTACGACTTAAGCTTAAGACACCTATGAAAGTGGACAAATTCGCGTTATTCCACATAACCCAGAATCTGCTGACAAACGTGTTATATTCGTTAATCCACATAACCTCAGATTGACCATTTAATTATTATATTAATTAATAAACGGACACACTTGCCTAATCGTTGCTATTAATCTATCATTAATCGATCGTCACTCCAGATTTAACCCGTTTATCACTCATGTCTGTTAGGATTGACAAACACTATTATTGAAAACCTATTATGGACACAACCAGCGGGCTACCCCTATCTTCAACAGATCAAAAGGTTGGTCCCTTTGGCCATAAAATCAGGTCCATGGATTGAGATTCTGCAACAATTCTGTTTTTTCTGCCATCATACATTCGAGCAGTGTCCATCTACCACTACCATTCAAGCAATGACTCTCAATCATATCTTCCCACCATTTCCATCCAAGCCCCCCACCTCTGATCTACACTCAAATCTGTTTCTTTATCCCACAATGAATCATGTCTCTGGACCTCATCTCTGTCCTACAGTCATCTCTATGCCTATTATACATCTCTATCACTTTCTGACCCACACCTCTATTCTACACTTATTTAGATGTTGCCCTCTTACCTAGCAAAACACATATATTGGCCCGTACATGCATTGGAGAGCCTTACTACCTTACATAGGGATACCTTAGAGCCTTACTACCTTACATAGGGATACCTTATCCTCTCTCATTTTTATAAGGATTCTTCTGTCTAGTGGGGTCATTATTTTATCATTTTTTTGTCATCGTTCTTTTTGGTTTTGTCATTTTCATTGAATTCCAATCCCACCATGTGCATGAATCATCAAAGACTATTACCAATTTACCATAATACCATTGCAACCCATGCATCAAACACCATCACCACCATCTTCATACATACATACATACATACATGCATCCCATCATCATTCACCATACCCAGAAACTAAATATCAAAAAACAGAGAAGAAACAGAGCATCCTACCAACATGGTCACTCACTACCACTACCCAGGAAAAGCAAACCCAACTAACCCCATCATTGAAAAAACCTTATTTTCTTCTGCCCAAAGAAAAGCTTCTAGTGGTGCTTGTTAACAACAGAGCACTGCTTTCTGATCTCACCCTTTGTGCCAGTGAGAGGATTGTTCTCAGAGAGAATGGTGATGGCTCTTGAAAACTCCTTAAAGAAGTAGTCTTGACTCTTAGCCATTTTCTTCACATAAGGCTTTGTCCTCTTGTCTGTGGCTAGTTGGTGATCAACTATCAATAAGCCCTTGTTGTCCAAGATGTTTCTGTAGTAGTTGTTGTCAAGTATCATAGGCGTACCACGGTCATTTCTCACATATTGCACAGCCTTTGGGTCTGGGATAGCATCAGGGCACTTATGGAGCATGTGCTCAACATGATCTGTGTTCAGAGCAGGGTCAACCTCTGGGTACAAACGGTGAACCAGCTTCACACAGTGGGTTCTACCAACACTGTGAGATCCTGTATATTTAGACCAAAACCACACAAACATAAGCCACATGGGAAAACCCAACTGAATGAGTGATTTGATTAAAAGAACTTTTGAAAAACCTAAATTTATTTCAGGCCATCATGCGTAGCTCAACTCATGTGGTAGCATTCAATGTTTCAAAAAGATAAGGCACAAGGAGGGGAGGAGTCCCGGATTCGAGTCCCAGTGGGGACAATTCACTATATTGCAATTAAAGTGCTCAAGTGTAAAAACAAACCTTGGATATTTGACCATTCATCCATTTTTTGTCTGATTTAGCCAAAAATGTCCTAGTTTTCTTGCAAAAATAACCTTTTTCTTTTAAGAAACAATGTAAATATATGAAATACAGAAAGGTATTTTTGTTTAAAATGGGTTATTTTTCAAGAAAAAACATGGGAAATGTTAGATTCACATATTTAAAGTTATTTGATGTCTTTTAACCAAATATTTCCGGAATAGACATATAGGTGATGTTATGTAAGATATGGACAAAGTTAACAATAATGACAAGCATACATCATCCATGTATGCATGTCATGTCATCATGTATGTATGCATATATAATATATATATATACCTAGCAAGGCAACCAGTCCAGGAGTGTCAATGCCAATGGCAGCAAACCTATCAAGGACAACAGACATGCTCTCATTGTGGTCTGGGAGGTATTCCTCAAGGATCTCTGCTCTGCTCTTCCTACCATCTCTTCTTCCAGTTTTGAGAGGGATGTAAGGCCCTCCTAGCTGAAACAGAGTAAATTCCAAAGCATAATTAGAAAGATTAACCATCACTTTCTTGACACAAAATGAAAAGAATTTCTCCTCAACTACCCTTTCATGACATCAACCATCTTTAAAGGGAAAGTAAACAAAGCTAAGATTATAACTTGTAACTGAGTATATCATAGGGGTAGATCTTGTTTTTTTGTCCGATCATAAGTTGTCACATTCAGAATAATCCCTATAGAAGAAGTCCTTCCATAGAAGAAGTCAGGAAGGACTGTAAGGACGATAAAACTCTACCAACTAACACAGGGCTCGAGGAGACCATTGCTTAAACTAAGAGAAGCCTCAACCATCTCACCTAGAAGTAAGGTGGTAGGGATAAATCCTGTTTAATTGAGGAAAAAGCTTACTCATGATCAGATCTATTTTGAAGAACCCAAAAATAGTTAAAAAAAAAAAGAGTAGATCAGGTAGAGAGTAATACCGAGACAATGCCATCCCTAGCAGACAAGACAAGGATATCAGAACAGGAAACAACTCCAGGGCATTCCCTTTCCACAGCCTCTTTAATGGTGTCAAGGTATCTGAAATTCCTGAGGCCAAAGCTTCTGTCTGTCTCCTTCTCAGACAAGGATCTTCTTGTTGAGTCCAGCAGAAGAGAAGCATCACATGACTATACCACCACCAGAATCAGCATAAAGAGAAAAAGAGAAAATTAAAAAAAAAAAGAAAAAAAACCCAGATGGGGGTTTCACATTATGCATATATAATACCTGAACAGCACAGTCATGGAAGAGGTTCCTGAGCCATGAGAATGCAGTGTTCTTGTGGCGCTTATACAGAAGCCTGACCTGCTCTCTGATAACATCTTCAGCCTGAGGACATGAATCCCTGTAGAAATTCATGATCAGACCTACGTCTTCTTCTTCCCCATTGTCTGCAGAAGCAGAGAAGGATAACAGAGCAAGGAAGAAGAAGAAGAAGACAACAGCCCTAGAACCCATCTCTTTCTCACCCACACACTCTCTGCTTTGCTCCCTCACTGGGCCACTTCTTAAATAAGGCCAGAGAGAGATGAAATTGTCGATACAATCGACTTGAAAGATGCAGTTACGTTATGATTCTGATGCTTTTACTTTCTCCTCTGACTTGCATTCACTGCTAAGTTGACAGATTTTCATTAATTACATTTATGTACGTCAATCGGGTATTATTAAGTGGATGAACCGTCGGCACGGCTATAGTGAAGAATCAGGTTCCATTTTTTTTATATCTATTCACTTTACGGTAAATGTTGTACTCCGTCCCTTTGAAAATAATTTTACACATATTAAAAAAAATTATTACTTTTTTTCTCTCCATAAAAAAATTAAATTATCTTCTTTTTTTTCTTTTTTCTTTTTTCTTTTTCTCGTTAACTTTTTATCTTCTCCCAAAAAAAAAAAATTAACACACTTTTTTTTTGTGCTGTACTTCAATTTAAAATTATAAATAATTTTATAGTAATCCATATTGAAAAGTGTAAAAATGTTCCGTACTTATTGAAATAACTTTTTTTTTTTTTTGAGTGGTACTTATTGAAATAACTTAGAAATTTGAAAAATCAAATAGACAATTTAATTTAAGTAAAGTACAGTGTGCGTGTTGCGCGCCAAAGGTAAAATTAGAAAAAAGTAATAAATTATTTCTTGATTTTTAAAAACGACAAATAAATAAAAACAAAACGAACTCTTTAAAACGTCAATTATTTTCAAATGGAATAAGTAATAAACGTTATGATTATGATGTTTTTACTTTCTTTTTGATTAATTATGTATGTCCGTCAATGAGGTCGGGATGGGGCATAGTGCAAAATCGGATTCGAGTTTTTTGCATTTATTCATTTTACATTAGAACATTATAGTATTATGTTCCCTTAAAAACTCGTCCTTTTCCTATGTAAATAGGATTATAGATTCAGTTAGGGCCCACATTTTCTTGGTCCTAGGGTCTCTCATTTAGATCTCTCCTTATCTCCAACAACTTCAACTCACTTGGAGAATTTAATGGTATTGTTAGAATTTAAACATTTTAAATCTCATCTCTACAGACATGGTTAAATAAAAATAAATATAAACAGTCTAAAATTTTTTTTGAAAACTTTTATTGTACACCCATGTGTCTGTCCATCCCTATTTCAATTATATATTTTCATCACCCCCAAATAAATAATATATTTTTCAACAATAATAATATATATATATGTTATATATAGTTCATCCCATAGGATACAAGCCAAAGTGGATAAATGGGTGACGGCCCACCACCACCACCACTAAAAAAACAATGAATAAAATTGTTGCTATGGCCTCTTTTGTCAGACATAACATGGTGGGGCCCATTGGTACATTTTTTTATTTTTTGAAAGTATAACATTATACCATATTATATATTGTTACTCATTTATTAGATTTTGGACTACCCATGCCTAGATTTCAACATCACCATTAAATTTCTCCCATTTTTATATCAAATTTTCAAATTTCATCATACAATAATGTTATATATATATATAGACATCTATACAGTGCATAGTATTCTATTCCTGTGAGGACTCATTCTTCCTTATATCCCACTCGACCCTTTAACCAGTGAAATCCGATCTCATTGGTAATTCCTAGATATATTTAAATGGCCCAAATCCCAAATTTAATTTCTTTTATCTTGGGAAGTGGGTGTCTTTTGTAGTGGGGTAAAAGACAACACTACTAGCCATATGAAAAGACAAATAGATCCTATGATAATGGTAAATTTTCAAATAGTGGAGATGGAGATCTCATGAGAATTTTCATATAATTAATGTAACCTTAAAAAAATATTTCTAGTTTACAATCATAGTATTTTTCATAAAGTTTAAGAAAAAAAAATCAAATTCTAGTAAAAAATTAGAATTAGATCACCTTATCAAGAGGGGTATAGCATCAAAAGAATGAGAAGCTTTGAGCATCATATCATATAAAGTCAAAAAGAAATAAGAAAAGTGGAAGGCATGGTACCTTTCACTTTCAAGAGGGGATGGATCCATTATTAAAGCTCTTAAAGCTATGGTTGGCTCAATATTTCGAAAATATAAGATATAAGATAGCGGGGTTTGGGATTCGAGTCCAAATGGGTTCGATTTACTATATTATATTATAATTAAATAATTGTCAAAAACATTTGAATAAATGGTTGAAGAAGAAATTATCCAAGATGGAAAGGTAATTGAATCCCCATAATACTATATAAAAAAATAACCCCTTAGACCCTCCATTTGAAGGACATTTGTCCTAGCTTAAGGACATTTTGGTAACCCAATTAGACCTCATAATGAATCAATAAAATGTAGATTGGTACTTCATTTGTTTTTTGTGGGTGGATGAGAGACACACATCTTGTGAAAGGGATAAAATTTTTGGAAAGGAAGAACATGATGTAATTGAATGGACATGTCCAATAAAATTAATTGATATAGAAATAATGATATAATTTGGACCCAATTTGACAATTAGTTTATAACTTTATATTAGTACAAGGCAACCTTTTTGGGGGTAAAAAGGAGAGCTAATTGGCTCAAGCCTCCTAATTTTCTCCATAATGCCCTTTTTAATATCCAATTCTAGAAGCCATCCATTTGACCAAAAGGGTTAACGCTGATAAAACCCTCATGTAATAATCTCAAGTTTAGTAATTTAAAATTTCCAAACAAATACACAAATATCAATTTAACATTGAGGAAACCTTTGTACAATTTTCTTGTTTCAAGAATTTTTCCGCATAGATCCTCAAAATCTTTTTTATACCTTAAACACGACCAAGTAAAACTCCCATAACCCTAAAGGGACTCAAACCAATAACCACTAAGTAATCAGCTTACGTACATTTTGATTAATCTTATGAGACATTAAACACGATCAAGTAAACCTTTCATAACCATAAAGGGATTCGAATTAATGACCATTGGGTAACCAGCTTACACGTATTTCGACTAATCTCATGATACCCTAAATCCGATCTAGTAAACCTCTCATGATCCTAAGAGGAATCAAACTATTACCCATTAGGTAACCTCAGTCTAACGCATTACACCAACTAACGTTACTTAGCAGGGTTCAAAATCTACTTTTTTTTTTTTAAATACTTGGTGACATCATGGTGTCAAACACCATTTCAAAAAATATATAGTTTTTAAAGATAAACTTGAAAATTGTAAAAGTTAAATGACATAAATACCCATTACCCACTTTCTTCTCTCTATTCTAATAAATGATAAAAATTATTATCCTTATAAAATTATGATTATATTTTTTTTATACCAATAGTGACGTGAAGCAACACCCTCTTTTTTTCTCTCCACCCAAACAGACCCATCAACATTTAACCAACGACCCATGAAAGGGCAGCACTGGAAAAAGGAAGTAGCCAAGTGGGTGGGAGCAAGCTGAGCGGCTGAGCCACCCAAATCAGCTTGGCCACCGACACTCCCATGACCCCATCCTCCCAACTATAAAAAAATCACCACATCCACGACCTTTTATAATTTGCATTAATGGCAGTTCCTTGCTTTTCATGGCAGTTCCTTGCTTTTCAATTATATATATATATATATATATATATATATATATATATATATATATATATATTTATTTATTTTTTTTTATTTTTTTTTTTTTTTTGGGTTTCTCGATGCCTAGAGATCCCTAAGCTCCTAATACCATCATCATCTACGTATACATTTAGGCAATTGACTATTGACAATAAATCCTTATGAATCTAGGCCGTATAGGTACTACAAAATTGGCACTTGTACGGAATACCAACATAGTTTACTATTATGATGATTCCAAAGAGATAATAATTTGTGTTGTTTTATCACTTTGTTTGCCCCACATTCAGTTGCTTGACAAGCAATACAATGTTGGTATAGGCTGAGCTGCCCCCGAATTTGAATGCTACGATGGGCATAGACATATCGGGGTTTAACCCAATGATTATTGAAAGTTTATTCGATTGTTAACTTTAAAAACTCATGGGGTTTAATTCAATGATTCATAATTCAAATCTCATCTTGATCATTGAAGATTTATCTTAGTCGTTACCTTTAAAGCCTCATGAAATTAATCGAAAAGTCTTTTTAGGATCACTAAAGATTTATCCGATCGTTAACATTAAGACCACATGAGATTTATCAAGATGCACAAATGACAGGACATCCACAGTTATCAAAAAATAAAAAATAATGATGGGCACAGGCCATGCCACCAAAGGAGAACTTTGGGGTATGATTTCAACTGAGTACAAATAAGATAAAGGCATAAAACCAAAATACAAAAGTTTTTCATTTCTCTATCCATTCTTTTAATAATGTTGGAAATCAAATCCGACAATAAAAAGGAGCTTTTACTTCTCAAAAAGTAGTTGTAACATCAAGCTAAGCACATCTCAGGAGTGTAAATTCAAATTACACGGAAAAGGAAAAAACCCATCAGCCAATTTTCACACATCTTTCATCAAAAAAGTTGGGGTTTCTTGTATTTGAAGTATATGCTTTGAGGAGAATCTGATAAATGAGTTTGTTCCCTTATATTTCTCATGGAAGAGCTGAGTTTGTTCCCTTCAAAATGAATGCTTCTTCTATCACTGGATCTGCCTGCATCTCACGTCTGCAACAAGATGGCGAATATGGGGAGCATACCACTTTACTCTTTCCACATGTTCCACTGAAACTTCCCAATGGTAACCTGATCATCAATAGCATGATATTAGACTAGTGACATGCTGTATTTTCTGAGATGTGATGAACCTAGGTGTTGGGTGTACACCCAAAAGTCTCAACGCCCCCACATCTAAGCCAACCATACTATGATAGAGATATGCTACTTCGATAACATCCAATTTGTATAAGACCTTTGGGGGAGAGGCCCAAAGCGGACAATATCAGACCAATGTGGATAGGTAAGGTCCATGAGATTTCAAAGAAGCGGCATCGCAGTCGGATTCACCCAACTCATGAATGCGTTCTAACAAAATGATGTGGTGGGCCCTTCTAGTGTATGGTGCTTCAATGCAGCCGCAGCCCTAAACGTAGTGAAGGAAAATTTAGCTGAGAGGGTGCTCGGTCGACTTCTTTGTTCGAGTAGAGGATCACTGGGCGCACCCAAAAGCCTCACAATGTCTCATATCGGTTAGGAATGGGAAGGCTTATGAGGAGTATATAAGCATGAATAACATCATATTGGTACAAGGCCTTTTAGGGGAGAGGACCAAAGTAGACAATATCATACCAATGTGGATAGGGAAAGGTCTATGAGATTTCTCAACAAGTGGTATCAAAGTCGGGTTCAATCTTAACTGTACAGTGGAAGCCGAACAAAATGATGTGGTGGGCCCCCTGACAGATGGTGCTTCACGTAAAACATGTGCCCACACACAGTGAAGGAAAATCCTATTTGGGGGCAAACTTAGTGGAACTTTGTTCAAGGGAATGATTGTTGAGTGTGCACACAAAAGTCTCACAATGTCCCACATCAGTTAAGAATGAGAAGGCTTATTGGTATGAGGCCATTTGGGGGAGAGACCCAAAGTGAACAATATCATACCAATGCGGTTTCCCATCACTAGGAGGCATGAGTTGAAGAAATTATACCTTCAGATCTGGCAAGGTCAAATATTGATTTTGTAACATGTTCCCTCCAAGAACCCTCTTCCGAGTCCTTCACATTTCCATGCACATGTAACATCCCACCCTCAGTCCTGCATTATTAGTATTAACATAAAAACATGAGAGAACTGAAGTTGGGGGAAGATACGAGAACAAATCCTGGATCTGACTTAATGAACAAGAATGCAAATTACAGTTTAAGTATGGAAAGGCGTCTCAGACTTGTGTGCAAATTTACTTTATTTGAAACTAGGGGTCTATTTGGTTTCTGTTTTTTAAAACTGTTTTCTATTCTCAAAAACAAGGAGAACAAAAAAAACAGAGAGAACATGTTTGGTTTCCAGTTTTTTACTGATCAGAAAAACACAAAAAACACTAAATCAAGAGAACAAGAACAATTTTCAAGATTTCAAAAACAGTTTTAAAAAACAAGAACCAAACTGGCCCTGAGCTTCACATAATCAACCAAGACCCAATTAAGGTCATACCACTATAAGGAAGATCATCCATTACAGCCAGATAAGATGGTGTTTAACAATAACATTTAAAATCAAAATGTATTTTTGCTGGCTTCATTCACCGGGCAACTTTCAGCTGAACATGTAAAATGCTTAAGCATTTGGTGAGGCTGAATACTTGGAAGACTTTGGAGCAAAAGAAAAACTAGGTTTCTTTCCTGTCAGTAAGAGGCCATAGAGGCAACTGCAGCAAATTTGATTTACTAAAAAGCAGCAATACATTCAAACTCACAATATTCATCCAAAGTTCGCAACATGAAGACTGGAACACAGAGGAGAGAAAAGCTCATTCAAAAATTCAAATTTATGGATGGCGCAACTTAGTGCCCCGCAACTGGCCATTTTCAGCCAATGACACATAAAATTTTCAGTTTTAGCCACCAGGTTGCTCCAACTATGGAAAATTTGTGGAAGTTCTAAGACATTTACAAACCTTAGTATTCAGGAAAATAATCATAAAGAAACAATCATAGATCTGAAAGAACACCTTAATGCCCTCACAGCAGTGGCCCAGCTACCCTCACTTGTTGGAAGAAGACCAAGACAAACTCGATCAGCAACCCCCTGAAAGAAGATAAGATCATATATTTCTATTGCAATTAAACTACATGCTGTCATCATGGAATGTTATTATTGCATGAGAATAGAATGTCAGTTGACATATGATAGGAAGGTCATTTCATCAGTACTTCCTTTAAATATATCAGCTGACTGTCTCAAATATTGTTGCCAATCACAAGCAATGTGTTTGATAATCAATAGATGGTCCATGTTTCCACTTTTCATATAACAATGAATAAATCTGCGAGGACAAACAATCTGATTGGCACAAAATATATTAACTAATTAAATAGCATCAATCTTTTAGGTGAGGTTAAACTCTAGTGTTTATAGTACCGGTTCCCATTATAACCAGGTCATATCACATATTGCCTATCCTACGTAGAACCTATCCATTTTAGAGCTATGATTCTTAACAGATGCATGGTGTACAAGAATCCCTTCCCCATATGCTTTGTAAGAGAACTTACACGGGATTATTTTATAGCATAGGTGACACGATTCCTATCCACATCAATGAAACGGGAGATTTTAGCCTACTTGAAAGAGCCAACAGGTATGATATAGTGCTAAATAATATTCTTAGAGCACACAGAATACACTAGGTGTGAATTCGAAGTAACATATAATAAACTAAATAAGAAACAAAGAACAAAGCCAAGGTCAAGGAATACTTTAGGTGCTGTTAGCCGGTTATCTCCTTCAAGAATGATACAGCTATCAGCTACGCCGTTGGCACGCAGATTACGTTGTAGGGCCTCAATAGCATGGGGATTCCACTCACAAGCATAAACCAGTTTTGCCCTGGCACTGATCAACCAACAGTATCAATAAAAATCATTCCAGTAAATAAAAGGCAAAGTGCACAATCAAATAGACCCCAAGTGTTAATTTTTTGATAAATCACCAATCAAATGACATTGTTCAGGAATTCAACCCCATCCCTAGGGTCAACCTTGAAGGCATGCCAGGCGACAAGCTCGTCCATCCAACAAACATAATAACTTTACTATATTAACAATTTTTTCAAGGAAGTTAGCAATTGTTCTTCCAAAAAAGAAAAAGGATGCATAAGACAACAAATCCAATTTCCACCACCATGCAATAATTGGAATGTTTTTTTTTTTTTGGATAGGACCATGTAATATTTGGAATGTATCTTCACCATTCCCAATGATGTTATCTAATTAATAATGCACCTGTTCTACCAAAGAAGCACTCAGATCAAAATGTACCTCACAAGGAAAGGTAATACAAAGTATCCAATTCCAGCAAACAAGTCCACAATAACCTCGTCTCTACAATTCAAACGGCCCATACGAAGCTTCTCAGAAAGATTGCCCCAGGAGAACATGCACTTGGTAGCGTCAAAAGAATAGAGAATTCCATTTTCACGATGATCAACCCAACCATTATCTCCCACAAGAATCTCCAAAGTACTGTCCCTCGTTCCAGATGGTGCAACTCGTCCCTACAGAATAACAGCTAATTTTATCTAGTTAACATCCCAGAAACCAGCATTACAGAACAATCATAAGCATAGCAAAAACTTGTGAAGAGTGAAACTTATTGGAAATATTCAATGACTTAAGTTGCCAAAACAATATGGTATATGGTTCTCCAACCTGTAAATTTTTATAATAGAATACTAATGAAATATGACATTAATTTAAAACGATAGATAATAGAATCATCAAGAAACATCGAAGTTGACTTACAGATATAGTGAGGGCAATATATGCTAATTTAGGAAACCAACAAATGGAAAAAATATGAATTTGCAGGTTGATTTGTCAGATATAAACAATTAGTTGCAGCCATCCACAGGTGATTACTCTCATTCTATTAGGCAGATTAATTCCAGAATAATACTCATCTGCATATTTCTTGTCTGCACGAATGAAATTTTTTTACCTCTTGTCTGCAGGGACAATAGGACAGTAATTTTAAATGTGGCAAGGATAGTTTTTTTTTTTTTTTGATAGCTTACAGGTTTCTGCCTCATAAATATAACTTTGTCTATGCAAGATATTCTTTACCTCTTTTTTTTTTTTTAGGCAAACTACCTCAACATCCAACAGACGAATTAGGAAAGACCACTACAACTCCACATCAAATAACTTTACTGTCAGGAGAAATAAGAATTAGCCAGTGATTTACTTAAAAAAACCTCTAAGACACTGCAGACAAACTTACTAGAAAAATTAATACCACTCACAACACCCGTTGTTAAAAGGATCTATATAAGTGGTTTTGAAATACTATCTTGAACTTAATGTGTCTACTCTAATAGGACAGTCTAATTTAGGTCATCATTAACTCGGTAGTACAACCTTCCAGTATGGACTGTTATAAATGGTCCATTTCAAATTAAACCATAGTCTTGATATGCTATATGATTAAAAAAATTATTTTGGAAAATTATGAAGCAACAACAAGGGTCAGCAAGCGAAAACAAGAAGTTAGATGTAATTCATAAGTATAGCTTACCTGGCGAGCAAGGCGACAAGCATTGAGCGACTTAGCAATTGCAGGCCAAAGTTCATCCCCAATGGAGTCCCATATTGGATCCTTGAATGATGCTACTGGAAGGACAACAATATCCCCAAGACGTTCCCATCTGAAGTAGCCAAAAATTGTTAACAATATCATACAACACTGCCTTGACACCACATCAACAAACAAAAGTTTCAAAACCCTGCATGGCTCTCATCGACAAAAGAGGCCCTAACTGAAGGACACAATAAGAATGAAACCCACTTTATATCACTGAAGGTGACAGGAAAACAAAAAGGAACAAAGTTAAGAAGTACAATTTACAAACCTTGTGGGCAGTTGCTCAAGAAGTTGTGAAGATAGGCCTCTGTGCTTTATCAAAGAAGCTACAGTTTCACTCATTCTTTTTAAGGGAGAGCAGGGAGTTTTTCTAACTTCAACAACCTCATCTGCAAGCTTAGTAGCACCACATTCCTTAAGAAGACGCAAGGCTGTTAAAGAGGAGATATTATTCAATAAAACCCCTTTCCTGGTAGATGATTCATATGAATGTAGTTCACTTGGCACTTCAAATGCATCCCCTGAGTCATGGTTCTTTTCATTGAAAATGGTACAAAATTTTTCAGTTACTGGGAAACAAATAAGTCTTCCATCTTCTCGAGAGTGAACTTTCCTCCCAACATCTAACCAGCCAAACTTCTTCAATATGTCCTTTCCTAGTTTTGCATACTTTCTTTCAAGTTGTAGAACCCAATATGAAGCAACCATCTGCTTTTCAACATCTGCTATAGATATTCCAGCTTCAAAATCCATGTCAGGACTTTCAGTTAAGGTTTGTGCAATCCCATTTTGTGCATCATGAGGATCACCGTTATTGTTTTCCTTCGCCCCTTCATATTGGTGATTAGCATGTTTTTCTTCCATTTCAGAAGGCACAAGAGTATCATCTAGAGAACCCAACTGGAGCAAGTTAATTTTCATTGGCTCACTAAATTTTGTTCCAAATGCATAACAGGATGCTCCACCACCAATCATAATTAGATCATCACCAACAACATTGGCTGTACTGCGAACAAACAAAACCTTGGAAACAGAATCAAGTATCACATTCCTCCACACATGGAGCCGCAGATCAAGTAATGCCAACTCTTGACAATGTTGTCCGACAGGACAACCCCCAATAATGCCAAGATAATTTTTATAGATAAACATTGAGTGGGAGAACCTTGCATATGGAGTTCTTCCTGATGCCACTTCCTTTTTCCATAGACAAGTTTGAACATCAAAATTGTACAGATCCCCAAGGGCTTTGCCATCATTGCACCCTCCAAACAAAAATAATTTAGACCCATAGGCAACCAATGAGTGAGAATGACGAGCACAAGGCCATTCCCCATGGACTTGTATCTCACTCCACTGCAAATTGTCTGTGTCAAGGACATGCAAGGATGAGGAGAGTGTATCATTGTCAAGTCCACCAAATACATATATCTTTGAACCCAGGACTGCTGCTGCATGCCGATGCCTGTGTAACATAAATATAATATATTGGAATTACAAGAAAAAGGATAAAATAAGAAGTATTTCAGCTCCTCAAGGACTTAAGGGGACACTAGTCATATAAGAATTCAGTAACAGACAAGATATAGGTGCAAAGATTGCTGGAAAGACAAAAAATCAAATTGCTTCCAACTGGATTCTTGGATTCTCATATGATACCTACTAGTTGGGAAATGAAAAAGAGGTGATCTTAAAAATCAATGCTTACACGAAACATTGATAGGAAAATTGATTCCCAACACACATTAGCTGAATAAAAGACCAAAACAATTGAAACAACAATCAAAGAATAAATGCACTAAACACATACCTGGGAGGAAAAACACAGCCAGTACATTCTAACCATCTCCATTCATTCTTAGTTGTGTTGAGGACCCATACATCATTAAGAATTTTCTCAGGATCAGCCCTGCCTCCAATAATAAACATTAAGTCCCCAACCATTGAGGATGTGTGACCCAAGCGTGGAGATGGAGTCTCCTCGGCATTAACTACCTTTAATATGCCATGTAATGGATCAAGCACTAAAGTGTTATTTCTTCGTGCATGTCTTCCCATGCCTCCAAAACCTCCAAATACTATGACCTTTTTATGGCTTGCAGTGTCCAATGTACAGGCTGAGTGACCCCAAAGTAAAAGCTTGTCAACAGGTTCATCAATAATCCCCATTTGGACAATAGATAAAGAACAACCAAGAACACCTACTGACCCTGCCAATGATTCAAATACTCAGACTTGCTGTCACATTAAAAGGAAAGATAACCTGCAATCAAACAAATATTAGTATGTAACAGTACTACTCAGGCAAACATGCTTTATGCTTTTGCTATTATATAAGCACACACACACACACATATATATACATATGTATGTGTGTGTGTATAAGTTGCCAAAGTTTCAAGGAGAATGAAGAATTTAAAATTTTTGGTGCTTGGTATAGTAATGTTAACATTTAACCATTCGGTCTAAAAGTCTCAAAATAATTTTTTCATCATATATCTGCAACAAATAAGTTGGCCATTTTTGTTGCCTATGAGGGGAATCACAAGTGTACTTTTTATTTGCCTCTCAAAAAAGTATTATCACCCCAGCTAAGGAGATTAGTGCCAGTAACATTTCCCAACCAAATTTGGTTGAGTCCTCTTATCCCACTAAGGGCTGAACTGAGTATTCATAACTTTAGCCACTGCATTGTCTAATTCTTCATCAAGATCAACACTTCAACCTAGGTTCTAAACATTGATTCCAATTTGATATTAGAATCTAAGATAATAAGCTTAGATTTTCTCGCTACAACGTTTCATGCAGGCATGGATGTCAGCCACCTTTCTAACTTATGTAAACAGTCATGACTCCACGTTTAGTCCATTTACTCAAAGGAGAAAAAAAGATGTTACAACTACAATCCAAATATGTACAACACAATCCAAATATAAGGATTTTCCAGTAACTCTGTTCTTCATATCATAAGCAATCAAAAATTGCACGCTCACCTTATGTCAATAAGTATGTTCAGCCCCTTTCACTTTGGACTGTACGCAAGCAAAGAATAAACCCTAAAGCTCTCGCATATGTCAAAGCTATAATGTCGGGAATATAGCCCAATATGATGTATTCACAGTCGTGTTCAGTATCATGGGGTCATCTTAATGGATTCATTAAACAAGCTTAGGGAATCACATTTTTTTATTTCTTCAAAAACACATAAATTAAATATCAGATCACTAAGAATTACATAATAGACAACTGAACAAGGCAACTACAGTCGATTCATTATGCTTAATACTATCAAATGCAGTCTACCAATGTTGCTCTAAAGGGTGTGTCAAACATATCTTAAGTTATATTTTTAAGTACATGGTTCACAGTCTTATGTATTCTTTATCATTTAAAGCTGGCATTTTTGCAAATTACCCGACTGCTTCTCTGCATTTATTCTTTCCGAGTTAGCATCCCCATCTTTGCAGTTACTGCAATCAAGCTCAAGGTCACCCATTGCTCCATCCAGACCAGACCCTCCCTTAAAAGAGTCCATGAAACCACTTCTCAGCAGTGACTGAAGGAACCCTTCGGTTCTCCGACGGTTCGCCTCCATCTTCTCGTTCGCAATCCCGACGAGGTACCGAACATACTCCGGCGACACCAAGACCCTACCCCCAGCTCCCAACGGCACTTCCATCCGTATCGAACACCGAACCGCCACCATCACCCGCTTGCTAGCACTTGTAATTCCCGACTCCCTAAACCCACATGAAACTGCAGTGGAAACAAGCAGCTGCGCCGCCGCCACGTCCTTGCATTCCACGGCAACAATGAAGGGCTCGAATCTGAATACCAGATCATCATCGCGCTGAGATGGTGAACCAATTGTGGGGAATAGGAGGGCGAGGACCGAATCGGGATCGGCCGAGTCGTGGGTGATGAACAGCCAGGAGCCGCCTCTGGCTTTTTTGTGGGCGTTGGTGGCGGAGGGAGAGGGTTGAGAAAGGATGGAGATGCGGCCGGAGCAGGAGCTGGTGGTGAAGTATGAAGGGTGGATATTGATGGCGTTGAGAAGTGGCACTATGTGGTGGTCGATTGTACCTTTCGGCGACTTGTCAGGCTCCGTTGAGCCGATCGACGCCATTACCGCCGCTTTCCTCTTCTCAAACTCCATCCTCAGAGAGGGTTCTGGTTTAGGGTTTTGGAAAAACCATAACATATTGAAAACGAAAAATATTTGGTAAAATTAAGAAAATTGTAGGAAAATTTTATTTATATTTTCATTAAATTGTAAATTAAAAACATACGAATTTAAAAAATGGCTTGTCCTTTGGTTCCGAAAACAGCCTCTTAGAACATCTCCAACCACACTCAACAAAATAGCTATTTAAAATATATTTGAAACGTTCAATCTACTATTTTAATATGAACTTTTAAAATTTGTCTAACCACGAAAATGTATTACTACTAACCGACTTTAACTAACTTCATAATATAATAAAAACGCCACATCGCATAACACGTAAATACCATAATGATGACATTGTCGTGCCACGTCATCAAATTTTAATCTTTAAATTTTTCAACGGTCATATTTACAACGGCTATATTTACAACGGTAATATTTTTAAAAATGTATAAATAAGACCTCCCTCTTCTCATTGTCATATTGAACTCATATTTCTTTGTTATGGCTTATGATGGTAAATAGAATATTATTCTTGAAGACACAATTTGATGATGAGTCGAAGAATGCCACGGCCATCAGCATGGCAAATTATAAACTCAATAATCGGTATCAGCTCCGCAATACGTCGCGTCTATTCGCCGCCATTCCGTTATTAATCAAGTTGAAGGGCATGTAGAGACTTTATCGCGCGACATTTCTAGCTAAATCGCCACTCATCCCCAAATTTATTTCGGGCGGAGGTTTCGAATGAATCGATCACTTTTTTGTTCGTATTCTATCCAACATGGAAGTTTATGATCCATACTTTGTCCAAAAATGATGTTGTTGGAAACATTGGTTTGTCTCCTTCAAAAGATGACTCCACATATAAGAATAGTCACTATGGAGCTGCGTTAGATGTTGTTGATGATTACGTGAGGATTAGCTAAAGCACCGCGCATAGAAAGTCCGCAAATATTTGTATCGGCCATAGTAGCAATTTATTCTGATGAGTACCTCAGGTCACCAAATAGTGCAGACATTGCTAGATTATTAGCAATCAGTGAGAGACGTGGGTTTCCGGGGATGCTAGGTAGCATTGACTGCATTTACTGAGATAAGAATCATTCAACAAGCATTTCGAAGCCAGATGCATCTTGGCCATGCTCACGAACTAACACTATTTGTGTTTGCATTTCATATGATCTATGGATTTGGCATGCCTTTTCGCTACTCCTGATCCCACAATGATATAAATGTGTTAGAACGCTTCTGCTTTTTACTCTTCGGAAGGTGGCTCCTTGGTTAATTACTCCATTACTAAACGATTATACTGGCTGATATTCATTGACAGAGTATATCCAAAGGGCCACGTTTGTCAAAACAATTTCATGTCCAAGAGGCAATAAGCAAATACATTTTGCACGAGCTTAAGAGTCAGCCAGAAAGGATGTTGAGAGAGCTTTTGGAGTGCTCCAAGCACGATTTGCTATAGTTCGTGGATGTAATACCCGTAATTTTAGCGCGTTTTAATTTGGATTATTAAATTTTTTTTTCCTAATTATATATTTATTTTAACCCTAAGTATTTATTTTGGGTCTTAATATTTATTTTTGGCCATATAAATTATTTAGATAATTATTTAATAATTATATTGCTTAATTTGCTGTTAAATAAAGTAAATACTTAAATATATACTAAATTATACCCTAATTAGTTTTAATTACGCTAACCCTAATTAATTGTAATTAGGGACTTGTCTGTAGTTAATTAAAATAATGGAGGGATTTAAAGGTAGTTTGAAGTTGCCAAATTGCATTGCCCTTTCCTCTTCCCTCTCCTCAAGGCGCCCCTCTCTCTCCTCCCTTCCAGCCGCGCCACTCCTCCGTCCAAATTGCCGCCACCCCTGGCTCCAATCACTCAAAGACTCACCTCGACGCCACCACCTTCGACCACCTCGATTCATTGAAAACGCCCCAACCGCCTGAACTCCACCCCTCGCCATTTTCTCTCTCTAATCGCCACTCCCAAGCTCGCCTCACACCTCCGCCCCAAACCGACACTGATCCGAACCTCACCCCCAAACCTAAGGATCCACCCTTGATCGACGCTTTCCAAGGTCAAGCCGCTTCTGAACGGAGGGTGGAGCTTCTCGCCGGAGTTGGAGACTGCCGGGGCCGACCTACACTCCTGGTCCTCAAGAAAACAATTACATTTTCGGGTCCTGAGCCGGCTTCGCGCGGTGTCCTCGGGAATCTATTTCCTAAGAACCTCAAATTTTCGCGCACTGCCGGCGGCGGCGGACTCGGGAAGCGTGCCCAGATTAACGCCCGTCCCGCTCCGCGTGGTTCGACGGTGCAATCGCTCTACATTCGAAAGCCGGCAAAGAATTTCCACCCTAAAACGCTGTAGAACCCTAATTGTGTATTTATACGATAATCGATTTTAATTGTTCGTTATCAATGTCTTTATATTAAAAATGCTTATTTATCGCTTAATTACGTATGTACGTATTGGGAAGTTATAATTTAAATGGTATATTCGCCGATACTCGTATTTAATCATATTCCTCGTAGATTTTAACCGTATTAAATTTCATTTAAACGTGATTTTATTAACTCCGTATTTATTTAATATCTAAGCTTATTAATTGTATAATTGAATTTATCGCGGATTCGACTCAGACAGATTAGGATTGGGTCGAGCCGTGGATTTATCTCGTAGTTTGTGGCCCTGGCCGACATCGGGATTAATTCGTGGATATTAGAAGTGTATTTTTATCGTGTTCTCGACCCGCTTACAGGAGTTAAGTCCAGCTTAGGGAGGTTCCGTCGAAATTTCTAACATAAGTACGCTTTTATGACTAGCGAATCGCGGAGTTGTCTGGTCGAGTCTAGAGTATGTTTAAATCTTAATCTTATTATCGATTACGTCTTTTTCCATTTTAGATTGTCCGACACCACAGATACCGAGGCAATGTGTGATGATTCAGATCCGATATATTCCCCGTGAGTTATCATATAGCTTTTATAACACATCGTCCGCATGTATAGCACACAAAGATTCACGGCATTGGGGCCGTATTCAATATTTCAATACACGAGTATCATTATTACTATTATTATTATCAGATTTGCATATGAGATTTGTCGTGATGATGGATGCGGAGCGTGTACCGGGCCGATGTGATATTGCTGCGGCATCGTACTTGTAATGCCTGTAATGGAACGATACAGACATACCACCTCGATGGGTTACATCAAGATCGCGGCACCGCAATAATCGACTACGATACGATTTATGTTTATGTATATGAGCCTCGCTGAAGGCTTCTTCTGGGATGCCTGAGGTAAGGTCCCCGGGCCGAAGGCATTTCGTGGCGCCTGGCCATGGATTATGATATATTAGATGCCTGAGGTAAGGACCCCTGCCTGAGCATTTCTCTGGCGCCGCTATAGGTTACTGACTAAGTGTTAGATCGGAGTTAAGGACCCCCGGTCGAGCATTCTCTCTGGGCGCCGCCCTTACTGATCGAGAGAGCCGTGAAGGCTTATAGCATCGAGCATAGTGGTCCCCGCTAGTGTTCTCGATTGATGTGATGTTTGTGTTATGACATGAACTATGTTTCTGCGCGTATACATAATTATGTGAATTTCTCTTTATTAATATGATTTTCATCACCATGTTTATATTATGAATTATACTATAAGTATGTATAACATTTTGGTCAGAGATGCGGTATAAATTATATGATATTAATCTCACTCTCGAGACCGACAAATTTCACTTATTTCGTGTCCCGTCGCCCTCCTTCTCCGTATCTCTTGATAACCCGCTCGAATTCTCTTCCTTCACTGGCTGCTACATGTACTATTTTGATATTATTAATCCTCGTCTATTTAATCTGTGTCACCGCAAGATTTCTAATATTAGTATATTTTGTAATTCGTATAATTCTCGTTTATTTTGTGTATGAAGATGGTGTATGGGAATAGAGATTTTATCTCTCCTTATCGATGTTTGGTATCCGAGCATATTATATATGTATGTTGATATATTGTCGTGTGATCGCGATGATAGCTCCGTGTATGAGTATTTCTTTAGGTTTGCTTACTGCTCTCGTAAGGTGGGTCTTTTACGCCTCCCATTCCCTAGCGCCCTGGCCTCGATCCCCATATTAGGTCGTGATGTTGACCTCGCACGCTTCGAAACTGGCGCTTAAGAATATTATGAAGGCATGCATATTATCGTATAACATGATTGTCGAGTGATGAGGGACAATAAAATGAAATGGACTTTGGCTTATGATGCATCTGATGGAATTCCTACTCCTACATTGATATCAGAACGGAGTTCAAAACTTCTTCAATTTATTCACACTAACATCGTATTCGAGACGTAGACACTCATTCGATACTCCAAACCGATGAATGAAAGCACCCGTGAATATGCATGGAATGTTTTAAGCAAGAATATGCTATGAAAACTTAATGTAGAATTTGAACTATTATGGTCTTTAATTCCAAGTTAGGCTTCGCTTTTGCATCAGAATTTTTATTTTCTTATTAAATTCTTTTTATGTAATTTAATTCCAAGCTCAGATCATAGTCATCCTTTAAATCAATAACATAAACTAATAAGAAATCAGTCATCATGACTCCAAATAAAAATACTAAATAAAAATAAAACCAAATATTCAATATGATTTCCATCTAGATCAATAACATAAGTTGTTAGTCGATGAATAAAAACTATATTTTCTTTGCCACGATTTATCCGGAGGCGCTTTAAAAATATTCAAATTTTGAATCTGAGGCATGACACTTGTATCTATCAACGCTATTTTCTCGCTCCTCCTTCATTTGCTCCTCGAGTTGTACCTTCTCGCTCAATAGCCACCTTCTCGTTTCAACAACTAACTTCTCTTTGTTCGACAACCACCATTTTTTCCATGTAAGTGACTTTCTCTTTCTCCGCCTCATCTTCTTTTCTCCTCCTTCATTTCTTCAAACAATTTCCTCATGAAATAGTTGAACTTGAATTATTGTCTTCAGAGAGTTTGCTCTTGACTTCTTCTTGTTCGCTCTTTCTCGTAGCCTTCCTTCCACCGGGCCTCCAAGCCCCCACCGCCGGCCTTCTATGTTTACCGATTCCGGTGTCAAGGATTGGGAGCGCTAAGAGTCGCACCACCTTTTTGTCTGCTTTCGACTGAGAATCCTCCATCCATTTCGTGGGGTTATACCAACCTCATTCCAACAATGTTCAAACAAAAGGAGGATTTATGAAGTTCCTTGTACACTTTCTTTTGCATCACTTAACCTCGAAATCAGACAATAACGCTTAATGCTTTCATGTTAAAAATCGTACAATAATATTATGTATCATAATAATATTTTCACACTTGTAATTAAAATACACTCACTGCCTTTTCTCATCACCACTTTCGATTCAACCTTTCAATTTGGTCAAAACAACACAAAATTTATTAGTGGCCATTGAATTGCATCAACGATTCATCAAAAGAAACTCGATTTTGATTACAATCCGACTCAGTTTGTATTTGTCAAGTACTCCCAAACCCTTTGCCAATACCTTGTAGATTTTCGTCATTCCCATGCACGACATCCACACTAATATTCAAATTCAACCCGAGATTAAAACCGAGTCCTCCCTCACTAATTGAAAAGTTGCCGCCGAAACTTTTGGTGGTTCATTCTATTTCGAGGTGATATCGGTGAAGATCGACTTATTTGTTCTATCGATTGGAGTGTTAAACTCAATTTCCACGTTTGTTCCCTCATTCAATAGATTGGTAAATGTGACATCCATGTTCATCCATCAAAACCTACATTGTTGATGAAAAAGGTGCATAAAGGTTAACTACATAAAAATAATATCTATATACATGCATAGAAAGAATTGACACCAAACTAACTTAGGGGCTTAAAGTAATAATCCTGAATCAAGTTACCTAATGTGGGCTTAAAGGTGAACAACATGAAGTTTTCATAACAGTATTACTATAAAAATTATCTTAAATACAAAAAAATCCCGATAAACAACTTGATATGATGCAGTAGCCAATAACATTACCAAAATTATCTCAAATACCAAAAAATTACGATATAATAACTCGATATGAACACACGTAATTAAATCTTTAGTTGAACATTCCAAATATAACCTAAGATAAAATCTCTTCCTTTGGTAGAACTAGTTTTCCCCAAAGCAAACCATAAATTTCTACTAAATTTGCGTGATTTTACTATTAAATTTTGAGATAGTAAGAGATAAAACTCGGGGAAAAAGAATTTAAGGTAATGATGAAAACGGGATAAAGATAATACTACCATTAAGAATCGTAAAAGGTTCATACACTTCAAATCTTTATTTTGTAATTAGAAAAATAGAAAATAATGGAAATAATAATAATCATCTTTCCTAATAAACAAAACATGTCCCACAAGCTAATTACCGTAGTTGTAATCTCAAGAATAAAAAGTTATTTATTACCTTACAAGCAAGCTAATTAAGAAATCAATATGCCTATCAAGAAACTAAATAAAGGTGCTGCATCAACCCAAAACTCAAACCACACATCCCTCTCTTAATAAGTCCTATTTTTCCTCAGATTGAAGATTTTATTTTCACATCAAAGAAAGAAAGAGAAAGAAAGAAGCCAAGAACTAAAAAAGCCTTTTTTATGCAGCACAACATGTCAGCAATTCATCATCTAAAGACAAGTATCTACAACTTTGGAGCGTTTGATGCAAATGATGATCCCGCTTCCTCTCTATTTTTGAACCGAACAACAAAACTAATTAGTCGCTTCCTTATGGGAAAAAGATCTATCTCAAGATAGCCGGGTCATTCATTTTCTCACCTAACAAACATAATTTGAAGAAATGATAGTTAGTCATTTCCTTTATGCACAATTCGAATCCAACAACTAAATATCCTTTATGTGCACAACATAAGCAATTCATCATCTAAAGACAAGTATCTCGCAAATTAGTGGAGTCGATGAAGCTCTTCTCTTTGAACCGAACAACAAATTCAAAAGACGGACCCGATAATTAGTATTACTCTTACAGAAAAAATATTCATCTCTGCATAGCCGCTATTCTTTTCTCAAACAAACAGAATTTAGTAGCAATAGTTATTCATTTCTATGCACAATTCGAATCATTCATGGATAAAACAACTATCACGTTTTCGCGAAAGAAACAATGAAATCAAAATACGTGGCAACACCAAGATTTCATGAATTACTGCCATCGTGGCCTACCTGGGGGTTTTTCTGCTAGACACCCACAAAACCGGGATCAACCAATTTGCCATCAAAGATATAAAACAAAATTAAAACTAGAAAGTTTCCACCTGTGACATCCCAACAAATTACAAAACCCTTAAAAGCATCCATTGGGAACATAGCTTCATGGGTCATTGCCATTTTCAATGAAACAATCAATTACGCATTAATAACGAACAAACTGGAAACAAAGACTGTATCAAAACAATCAAACACAAATACAGAGTTAAAAAGATGAAATTATTAATTAAAGATGGGGAAACCAAAAAGGAAAATAAAACAAAATAGAGAATGACCAAAAGAAAAAAACCTTGTGAAGAATACTGTTTAATTTACGGGTCCTGGCTGCTGGATGTAGCTATTAAATAGAAGAAGACGGAGAAGGATTGAGGATGATGTAGACGTTTTTACGCCGATCAGAATTCAGACACCATCACGATTCATCATTTTGCCAACCATCTATGACGATTCACTCCTCCGGCTACGATCAACAATACCGGAGGTGCTGATGCTGGGTTTTTGTGGCTGCCGATGTCGCTGGATCCAGTGGATCTAGAGAATACGCTATCAGTGATTTTCGAGGGAGAGATCCGGCCGAGCGAGAAACGCCGGGCTACATTTGTCGAGAGAAGGTGAGAGGCAAAATCACGAGCGAGGTAACGAGCGAATTGGAGCCCTAGTTTTTTTAATTGACTCAACAAAATAAATGGAAAATAGCTATTTGTCGTTCTTGGAGATGCTCTGTGAGCATCTCCAAGAGGCTAGCTAAACCTCTCCCTAGCTATTTTAATACCTTCTTCCTAAAAATCCACTCCAAGAGCTACCATTCGGCCATATCTATTTCCATAAATTACTAATATCTATCTTCCATACCATCATTCATTATTCATTTTTCATAGCCATCATTCATTTATTTATTTCCCACGACCTTTATTTCTCTCCTAAAAATATAAAGCAAATTATGAAACAATTAGAACAAAAAATTTCAAACAACTTTGAAAAAAATAGGAAATTTTCAGAAAATTAACATACGAAATAGGAGAAAATCTGAAAATGAACGAAAAAATAAAAAACAAATTATGAAACAATTAGAACACAAATTTAATTGTTATAATATATAATATATATTATGTATATATATATTTTTTCAATATTAATAATCTAGCAACGTCTACTACACGAGAAGCAACGTCTACTACAAGAGAAAGAGAAGATAAAAATGGAGCAAATATGACCGTTGTAACTATGACCATTGCAAATATTACTATTGAAAATTTCAAATTTTAAAATTTTGAATTTCGTGATCATTGTAAATATGATCGTTATTAAAAAAATTTTAAAAATTAAAAATTTGATGACAT
Organism: Tetrastigma voinierianum; assembly: GCA_016808115.1. Taxonomy (NCBI): domain Eukaryota; kingdom Viridiplantae; phylum Streptophyta; class Magnoliopsida; order Vitales; family Vitaceae; genus Tetrastigma; species Tetrastigma voinierianum. The sequence goes on from JAEQBH010003624.1 coordinate 259,976, forward strand.
AGCGTAACACATCAACACGTGATGTCATCAATATGGTGATGACATGGCACACTAAATAGTATTTTAAATTTTATTATTGAAAGTTAATTAAAGTTAGTTGAAATTGATAGCTAAAATAGATAGCGTTGTTGGAGTGACTTTAAAAAAGTGGTTAGTTAAAATAGATAATTCAATATTTTAATATATTTTGAGTAGCTATTTTAGATAGTCTTGTTGGATATGCTCTTAAAGCATCTCCAAGAGGCTCAATAAACCCCTCCCCTTAGAGCATCTCCAACCACACTCAACAAAATAGCTACTTAAAATATATTTAAATATTCAATTCACTATTTTAGCTAGCAACTTTTTAAAATTTACTCTAACCACGCCAAAGAAAATAGAGCATTACTTCAACTAACTTTAACCAACTTTTCAATAATATAATTAAAAATGCCACATTGCATAACACGTAAAGCAAATATAATGATGATTTGTCGTGCACGTCATCAAATTTTAATCTTTAAATTTTCAACTACATATTTACAAATCGACTATATTTACAATCTGGCCATATTTACAACGGCCATATTTATAATCTGGCCATATTTACAACGGCCATATGTACAATGGTCATATTTTTTAAAAATGTATAAATAAGACCTCCTCTTCTCATTAATATTGTCATATAGCTCAAATTTATTTTACTAGTATTGAACTCATATTTCTTTGTTATGGCTTATGATGGTAAATGGAAGATTATTCTTAGTGATTCTGACTCCGATGATGAGTTGGAGATGTTAGCGGTTGCTGCTATGGCAATGGAGAAACTCAATACTGAGAATAGTTCCGCAATACGTCGTGGTTCTATTCAAGGTCATTCTGTTATTTTTCGCAATCGAGTTGAAGGGCATGAGAGACTTTATCGCGATTATTTTGCTAAATCGCCTACCTATCCCCCAAATTTATTTCGAAGGAGGTTTCGAATGAATCGATCACTCGCTCAGATTCTATCCAACAACATGGAAGTTTAGATCCATACTTTGTCCAAAAATGATGTCGCTGGAAACATTGGCTCGTTTCCTTTAAAAGATGACTGTCGCTATAAGAATGCTTGCCTATGGAGTTGCAACAAATGATGTTGATGATTATGTGAGGATCGACGAAAGCACTGCCATAGAAAGTCTGCAAAGATTTGTATCAGCCATAGTAGCAATTTATTCTGATGAGTACCTCAGGTCACCAAACTAAGTGCATATCGCTGGGACATAGCACCTAAGTGAGAGACGTGGTTTCCTAGATGCGTGTAGCATTGACTGCATGCATTGGAGATGGAAGAATTGTCCAACAGCATGGAAAGGTATGTACTCTGGTCATGTTCATGAACCAACACTATTTTATAGCGGTGGCTTCATATGATCTATGGATTTGGCATGCCTTTTTTGGGTTACCTGGATCCCACAATGATATAAATGTGCTGTAACGCCTTTCCTCTGCTTTTACTCTTCTTTCTAAGGTAAAATTTCGTTAATATCTGGCCAATGAAAACGATTATACTATGGGATATTATCTTGTTGATTTGTATATCCAGTGGCCACGTTTGTCAAACAATTTCACGCCCAAGAGGCAATAAGCAAATACATTTACACGAGCATAAGAGTCACCATGTAAAGGATGTCGGAGAGCTTTCGAGTGCTTCAAGCACGATTTGCTATACCAGGACTCCGCACGCTTCGAAACTCAAGTGCTTAAGAATATTATGAAGGCATGCATATTATCGTGACAACATTTATCACGAGGATTTAGAGTGGACAATAATGAAATGGACTTTAGTTATGATGCATCTGGATGGAATCTCTTACCCTAATATCGATATCTGAATCTTGAGTCCGTAACGCTTCAATTTATTCATACTCAAACATCATCTTAGAGAGCACAGATGACACTCATTCGACATCACTCCAAACTCGATTTATTCGAAAGCACTGCGGAATATGCATGAATGTTTTAAGCAAGACATGCTGCGAAAAACTTAATGTAGAATTTGAACTATTATGGTCTTTAATTCCAAGTTAGGCTTGCTTTTGGTTATTGTAATTTTCTTTTCTTTATTAAATTCTTTGATGTAATTTAATTCCAAGTTTGCATCATACTATCCCTTTTAAATCAATAACATAAACTAATAAGAAATCAACTGGCCATTGCACTCAAATAAAAACAAACTAAATAAAAACCAAATATTCGCCATGATTTCCATCTGTATCAATAACATAAGTTGCTAGTTGATGAATAAGAAAAACTACATTTTCTTTTGCCACGATTTCCATCCGAGGCGCCTTAAAATATTCAGCTGAATCGGAGGCATGACACTCGTGATTCATCAACATTATTTTCTATTCCTCCTTCATTTGCCCGAGTCAGACCTTCTTTGCTCAATAGCCACCTCTCTTGCTCAACCACTCATTTTTTCCAATGTAGTTTAATTTTCTTCTCCGCCATCTTCTTTTTCTCCTCCTTCATTTCTTCAAACACCATGAAATAGGTTGAGGATAATTTATTGTCTTCAGAGAGCTCGCTTCTCGACTTTCTTGCTCGCTTCTTCGCAGCCTTTCCTTCCACCGCCTCCAAGCCCTCACTGTCTTCTTCTATGTTTACCGATTCGTGTCATGATTGGGAAATGCTAGGAGTCACACTACTTTTTGATTTTGTTTTCTGTCCTCCATCCATTTTGGGTTATACTGCACTCATTCCAACAATGCTCAAATGCTAAGCAGGATGGCGTAGTTCCTATACACTTCTTCGCATTACGACCAAAAATTGTACAATAATGCTGGCTCTATCATAAAAGAAAATTGTACACAATATTATGTATCATAATAATATTTTCACACTTGTAATTAAAATACTCATATCTTGTCTTTTCAAATAAATTCACTTTGATTCAACGTTTCAATTTGGTCAAAAACAACCACAAAATTTATCGGGTGGCGGCTAGTTGAATTGTAGACCGACGATTCATCAAAAAACGATTTCGATTACAATCATTTCGGGTTTGCCATTTGTTGAAGTACTCCCAGACCCTTTGCCAATACCTTTTAGATTTTGCTCATTCCCATGCGAACATCCATACTAATATTCTTGACGGAATTAAAAACTAGTCTTCCCTCAGGTGAAAAGTTAGCAGCCTCGAAACTTTTTGGTGGTTGATTCTATTTGAGGTGATATTGGTGAAGGCCGACTTATTTGTTACATTGATTGAGTGTTAAACTACGCACTACGTTTGTTCCCTCATTCGATAGATTGGTGAAGTAATATCCATGTTCATCCATCAAAAACCTATATTGTTGATGAAAAGGTGCATAAAAAGGGTTAACTACATAAAGTAAGATCTCATTATGTGATGAAGAAAGACATCACTAGTTTGAGCAATGCGATAACTTAACTATAGCGGCTTGAAACATTTATGTTATGCTTGTATGGCTATTTCAGAAAGTTGATCGAATAAGTGAACCCATGATAAGCACCATCAAAACATATCTGAAAGATTCATGCGACACGTGAGAGCGACTTAGCTTATTTGCTTCTCGAGCATATACGGTAAATGTTCTTTGCCTTAGTATACATTGCATAGCATGGTGGAAAGCGAATCGGAGAAGCCATTGAAATAAATCATTTTCCTAACAACAATGAGCGCTCTTCATGAAGATCACATGTTTCCTTATTTTCGACTTCGATGCTATTTTAGAAACGGGACATCATTCATTCATTTGCTTTTTTTTTAAGTTGTGGGCTGTATTTTACGTGTGTTTGCGATTTTGAAAACTATTTCATTGGGCGAGAGAGCATTGCCTGGGGTTGGGATGAGTGATGACTTTGTATTTAGCGATGGAGAAAGCGATTATGTTGGTGTATGGGTGAATTTTATGTTTTGGGTGTATATAGACATTTAAAAAAAATCAAAGCGAAGTGCAACCTGCTTCGTCGAGGAAAGCGAGGTCTCGTTCCTCTTTAAATCATATATAAATCATGGAAAAAAAAAAGTAAAGGGGAAATGAAAGGTTACATTTAAACAGAAAAGTAAAGTCTTATTGCTGTGAAAATGAAATTCTATTGAAGAAAACTAACAGGAAGCTGGTTTGAAGAAATGATAACCAAAGGGGAAAAAACGAAAAAAAATCCTCGAGAATTTAAACAAATGAGGTGAATGCTCATAGAAATTATAAGATTTTTATTTTGTGGTAAGGCTGAGGTTAAGAACCCTTAAAGAAATTCTCTAACATGACGACCCTATGCTTAGCTATATGACTTACTATATGATTAGCTGAGTAGAAAATCATAGATTTCTAACGTTGTAGTATTACCAATGGGTAACCCATTGATCTGCAGATTATTCACCTCGAGGACATACCACCATTGTTCAAAGGTGATAGTTGCAAATCTGTGTGGCACATCACGGGCTGCGCTTTTTATTAATAAATCGTATTTATCTATCAAACAAAAAAAAAAAAAGAACGAGGAAAAAGGATAGTTCATGGAGACCACTCCAAAATTAGCTAGACATCACAATAAATCTAATCGAGGCAAATCCCTCAAGGGCTGTTTCTCTTCCTCGATCGCCTATTTAGATAACTAGGTCTAGTTACCTTTCTAGATAACACCATTGTTCTCCCATAACTAGGTCAACTTAATATGATGCAATAGCCGATAGCATTACGAAAATTATCTTGATACCAAAAAATTACGATATAATAACTATAGAAATTCATCCTAGAGCACTAATGGCAAGAGTAGACACTTCATTCATCTTAGTGTGTGTTCAGTCGAACACTTCAAGAAGAAGAAAAAACTGAAGTGATCATCATTATTTACATCTACCTTTTCTAGAATCCTACGCATTGGGCTTAGCAATCACGGTTTATATCACGGAAGAGAGAATAATGGCAACGGTAAGCATACTAATTCGGCTTGATGATTTTATTGAAAGAAAGCGATGTGTTAGAGCTTTAAGAAGCGACTTCTAAATTATTATCCCATTTAGAGAAAAATAAAAAAGAAAGAAAGGAGAAAGGGTGGGGGTTAGAAAATCAAAATTGAATGCTACTAAATTATACTGAACATCTGGAATCCATTTTAGGGCACTTGTTGAGTGAAGGCAATGACAGAGCATCTAAACAGGTGTGGTCCCTATTTCGTTTAATTGTTTTTTAGTATAGAGTATGTTAATCATGATTCCCGAAATAGAGAAGCCGGATGATATATCATTTGGGGAAGGGAATTTTCAATCCCTTTAGAGCATCTACAGGCAATTGAGATGAAATGGGTCTTGAAAGTACGAATCCGCAGGAATAAGCGGGGATCTCAACGTGACCACTGCTCGGTGACCTCGAAAAACTGGAAACGAAAAACGAGGAAAAAAAAAAGAAAAAGCTTCCAGAAATTATAAATAAATAAAAATTACGATTCGTACCGAAATCTCACAAGCAAAGAAAGAAACCAGCATTTACAAGGCTACGAAGAAAATACCTAAATTTTCCATTCACAAGACCACTGACACATAATCTAGTCAATTGTTAAAGCAGGCGCAGACAGTAAGCTTCATGAACCCTTCGTTTTCCCCTCCCGAAACTATGAACAGCAACAAAAACATTATTTTGCCTTTAAAAGAAAGCGACAAAGATAAAGTAATCCAAACAAAGAATTCAAAACAATTAAAATGACAATCGAACCCAAAGCAATGAAAATCAATTAAAAGAAAATGCAAAAATAGAGGTAGATTCGAAAAATATTTTACAAAAAAAAAAAAAAACTAACTGGGAGAAAATGCGGTGAAATGTGGGCGATGGTGGATCGATCAAGTGAGGAGCAGGAATTAAAGCGATAGGGTTTTGGAAGAGAGAAGAGAAGAGATCGAGAGAGTGGCTAGGATCTTTGAGATCTTGGGTTTCTTTGCCGTGTGTTGGATCCTTGGATCAGTAAGGTACTCCCAGACCGGATGGTGTTCCCAGGGGTTGTGCTTGGGAGTCAAGTAAGCGGGCGATAGGCATTTGTTAAGAAGCGGTGCGTGGTCGATGCTGGCCTTGAGAGAACACGCGAGATGTGCCCAAGCAAGGCTTGATGTCGAGAATCTGGTGTAGGGTTGAAGCGAGGTTGGTGCCTTGCGAGATCCTAGGCGTTCGACGCATGTGATGGAGGCGACTATAAGAAGTCGAGGACAATCCGATGAGAAAGGATTGGACGGAGAGGGCGAGTCTGCGGGGGCTAGGCAGCGCACACCGTTAGATGAAAATAGGGTGACGGTTGGTATCGGTAGGTCGATAAGTGACCGGTGACGTTGGCGAGTTTTGGGATGCTCGAATCTGGCACGAGCGAAGCCTTCGCCACATTTGTTGAAGGAGAAGGTGAGGAGGTAAAGTGGCGAGCGGGATAGCGAGCGGATTGGAGCCCTAATTTTTACTTAGCTCAGCAAGAAATAAATTTAAAAATAAATTTGTTGTTGAGCGGGTGGAGATGCTCTTAGCTATTTTAGATAGCTTCTTCATAAAATCATTAGAAATTTGCATTATTTAGTTATCTATTATTAGCTCTCGTTTAATTTATCTATTTTCCATATACATCGTTGTATCTATTCTTATGACCTCATTTTCTCCTAAAAATATAAAGCAAATTATGAAACAATTAGAATAAAAAATTTCAAACAACTTTAAAAAAAATAGGAAATTTTCAGAAAATTAATGTACAAAACAGGAAAAAAATCTGAAAATTAGCGAAAAAATAAAAAACAAATTATGAGAAATTATGAAACAATTAGAACACAAATTTAATTGTTATAATATATAATATATTATGTATATTTTTATTTTTCTCAATATTAGTGTTATTTTGTTTGAAACTTTGAATATTTTGATGATGGGAGTACTATTAATGTTTCATTTTCATGTTTGATGTTCTTTTATTTATTATATATTATTAGATGAAAATTATAAACAATATTTAGTTAGATATATAATTTTTATTTGCATTAGGTAAGGTGCGCCTCAAATAAAAAAGTCCGCACCTCAATTTTTATTTGCATTTTGTTGTAAAAATTTTTAGATTCGTGATGCCAATAACTTGTACGAACTCTATAAATCTTCTTTTCCTTTTGAACATTGTTGGAATGAGTTAAGTATCAACCAAAATTGATGGAGGATTCTCAAGCAAAAAAACAAAAAACAAAACATAATGCTACTCTTGGTTCAAATTTAAAAATTTTTTATTTAGTGATGGGTGTAAATAAGATGGATTATTAAAAAATAAAAAATTAAAATTTTGATGGCGTGGCTTAACACATCAACATGTGATGTCATCAATATGAGATTACATGACATACTATATAGTATTTTAAATTTTATTGAAAGTTAATTAAAGTTAGATTAAGTGGATATTCAAAATAGATAGCGTTGTTGGAGTGACTTTGAAAAAGTGGTTAGTTAAAATAGATAATACAATATTTTAATATATTTTGAGTAGTTATTTTAAATAGCCTTGTTACTTTTTGAAAACAAACAACATCATTTTTTGTGTTTTTTTTTTAAATTGTTCTTTCTCTAAGAATTTAATATAAGTATTCTCCATGTTTTTCAGAAGAAAAAAAAAGAAAAAAAAAACTAGGATTGTTTTTCCTTTTTTTTCTTTTTTTTTTCTTTTTTCTTTTAAATAAAAAACAGCTTTTAAAAAATGTAATCAAATAAACCTCTGATGTAATTTTTTAACAACTAAACATTTTTTTTACAATATACTATTTTATTATTCCGGGACTTGAACCCAAGACTTTTTCTCTTCTTATATCTTATATTTTTTAAATGTTGAGCACTATAAACATATGGGATTTGATAAATAAATAAAAATTATAGTTTTAATCATTCACCCAAGACAACGTCATATTTAAGGATTGAAGGAATGTGAATAAAATTAAATAAGTAAATAAATAAGATGAAAAAATAATTATATAAATAAGTGAAGGAAATAATATTTTTTTTATTTCTATTCATTTTCAATATTATATTATAATACTCTGTTCTTTGTATTCAAATTTGAGATCTCCTGTTATCCATTCGACCCTTCACTGATTTGATCCAAGCCTGAGGGTAAGAAAAAAAAAATTTGGATTCAAACTTTTCATCAAGAGTTTTATACGGAAGTAGTGCACATTTGGAAATAAAAGATAAATCGGTTCCTTAGGAAAATATTATTCATCAAGGCAATGCCGACAACTGAATGACAACAATTGATTTCACGGGCGTAACGAATGGTAGTTTTAAAGGAATTCAAATCTGTGGTTGACAACGGCGGTGTTGTCGCTATTTAATATCGTCGTTGTCGGCGTGGCATTGAATTAAGTAAATTCATCGTTAGTTTGAAAGATTATTGTATTCAACTTGCTTCTGATAACAATGAGAGAACAAGCGTTAGAATTTGATGGCAAGCTGGCAAGCCCAACAAAACCCGAGAGTAAGAGCTGATGGAGAAAGAAGGCCCATTACTTTCGTTGAAAGTCATTCATCCTTCAAAAGAAATTAAGTTAAGTGAATCCATGTGAGTGTGGCAACAACTCTTCCACCTCAATCCACAGGCTGGGCAACTCATACTCTTCTTGAAATCAGGCCCGGTTGTTAGACTTTCAAACTCTATAGAAAATATGTTATACAACAGTGCAGCGATCGGATAACCTAGACTCTCCACGAACATAAGATAATTGATTGAGGCCCCGTCCATACCATAATATCGATCTTACCTTTATTGCACAAAGATTTAAGCTCACCATAGAATAGTTTGTTTTTATCTCACTCACAAATCTGCTGTTTCAAATCACTTAGCTAAAGTTAAATATGTAGGGTTTCTTGTTTCCTACTGTCATTTAAAGAGAGAGAAAGGTTTACCAGCCGATCTTCTCTGAAACCAACGATGAAATTTCACCCAATTGAAATCTGTGAGGTGACAACGGCGGCGTGCTAGGCTCACTAAGCCGTAGTTCGTTGGCGGCCGATTAGAAAATCAGTGCTGAGTGATTTAAGTTACCCAGGCATTGCGCCTTCTTTGGTCGATATTTTCGCATCTGACCCGATTTTATGTTTTTATTTCCAAACGTATCATTTCCGTACAAAACTCTTTTATCGATAACCTTAGGAGCTTTCAAGCTTACGAAATTCTTTTCATTTGGTCCAAAATGTTGGATATATGGAAAAGTCAAGTGTCGGATTAGTAAATAGTGAGATTAATATCGATATCAAATTGTCAATTCTGAAGGTAATTGGCTTGGGTTTATCTCAACGGTCGTCAATTTGAGTTTTCTTAAGTTTGCCTGATCGTTAAATTCAGAACCCATGAAATTAGTCAAAATACATATAAATTGACTTGAACATCAACGTTTATTAAAAAAAAAAAAAAAAAAGACATCAAATTGTCTCAAAAGATAAAAGAAAGATAAGTCTAAATCCAAATTGTTTTTTTATTTCCTTGATTTAAATAAGTATAAAATGATAGTATCTGTGTTCTATTAACCTAAAAAGCATCAAAATCTGAGAATCATTAACAGTTAAACACAAAAAAATATAATAATAATTCAACAATACAAATTACAATTACATGTCATACATAGTATATACTTATTTGAAACAAAAATCAATAAAACTTTATTGCTTTCACAACTTCTATGTTAAAATCATTTTTTAGTTGATGATGAAACAGATTTGGAAGTCCAGTACTTCTTGATATCTTCTGCAGATTTTCCAGGAATCCTCCCTGCAATTAGATTCCATCTGAACCATATGTATAACAAAATTAAATATCAATAATAATAATAATCATAAATCACAAAATTGAGTGTTTGAAAAAATACAAATTTTATTTCATTTACTCAAATAATAAGTCTGTTTGAATATATGTTTTAACCTTTTAAATGATTAGAATCTTCTATCTTAGTTATAATTTGTTGCCATAAATATGCTCATAATTTATAACCGTATGTCCAATTTAATCATGTGTTATCGACGTTTAGCATCGTAGCCCATTTATACCTTTATCGTCATGAATTTGTATAGATGGACAAACAAGCGTTTAGACGTCGTTGACATAAAAATCGAGACCCAAAAAAACCTCAGAGACTGAATTTGACATATAAGTCAGAGACATTTATACACTTTATTCCGATAAATCAAACATAAGACCTCTTACAGTATACAAAAATCAATCCGATGAGCTCTTAAGGCCCAACTCAATTGGTAGTAGGAGGTCCTATACTCGAGTTCCTATATATAAGAACATAGTACTGCAACGATGTAATCGGTAAGACAGAAACAAAGAACAAACCTGTCTCCCACCAAGCTAAACATTCTAGCTATGAGATTCTCCTCATCTTCAGAGAAGGTTGTTGTGAGAGTACCTTTGATGTCCTGACTGGTGACATTTGAGGAGGTTCTTGAGTCTTCTTCCATGGCTGAAAATAACCCATTTTGGGAGAGTATTAATAGGAGAATTAATGTGAAGATATATCAATTTGGACTGGTTGTTTTGAGGAATTTGATGGGTTGTTGAGATTGATTTGTTTGTTGGTTTGGATCATGAATAAACAATTTAATTATCATACTTTTTTTATTTTATGTTGTGTTGATCCCTTTTCACCTTTTGGAACATTGCGATATCTTTAGCTTATCTTCAATACTGTTCTTAGTCTATCATAATTCATGTATGGTTTTATCAATAACTTATCCATACTTTTTTTGTTTTCGGTCATATCATCAGGTGTTTTGAACAGGTCCGTGTAATTTTATATCTAGACTAATTCTCATATTAGTCGAGAGAGACCATAAAGACCATAAAACTTTACCATAAAACATAATTATATTATCAGGATTCGAACTCGAGACCACTCATTAACAATCAAATTTAAACACTTATATGTTTTTTTTTTTTTTGAGAAATAAGCTTAAAGGAATCATAAAGACGATAAAACTCTTCCATATAATACAATTATATTCGTAGGGCTCGAACTCGAAACTAGTTATTAGCAATCAAATTTGGATACTTAAGGCCCCGTTTAGTTCACGAAAATTTTCAACTCTATCCAAAATTTAGAATATGAAAATTTTCAATGTATTTCAATCTTTAGTTTTCATTCTCAGAAAATACGTTTCGTACTTGAATTTGGTTGAAAATAAATAATAAGAAAATCCGATTTATAAAACCATTTTCTTGAAAATGAAGTTAATGAAAACAATGAAAATGTGTTTAAAATGAATGTTACTATTCATTTTTACTTAGTTGATTTTGTCTTGATTTCTTATTGCTTTACGCTTTTTTCTTATAATTTGGTTTTTTTCTTTCACCTTTAGTGCATAATTAAACGAGAAATGTGTATGCTTAATTTTCGATTTATATAAAATGTTGAAAATAGTGGTCATTTCTTTGTTTTGAAATTTTGTTTTAAATCTTATTCCATGTGGCAGTTTCTTGTTTTCGGATTTCTGAATAAACGAAAATTTTCTACCCTCTTAAAGCAGAATTTTAAATGTTTTTATTTTATTTTTTGAAAAGTGGACACATATATATTATAGAAAATCATCTACAGTGTTTTTCCTTGTCATGTACAATAAAACAAAATGTGTGAAGTATATCTTGAATCCATGCGAGCAAACTTACTTATAATAAGATAATAATGAAAGAAAACATTTTTAAATTAAATTCAATATTGACCTTATTGGAATTGGGTTTGATGTCTAAGTGAGCTACTAATCGGCGCGAATACGTGTATATAAAATAATATGTCTATGTGTATAAGTGTACACGTCACCTCGAATAATATAGTGTAAAAAGTAAGAGTGTCTTCTCATAAGGATTTGTTAATAATTATGATTATAGTTTAGTTTAGGCTTTATTTGGACGATGAAAAATATGTGAAATACTCATATTAACTAAGGTAGTATGCAACCTCCTAACTCAATTAATCGATATTAATTTTATTATGTTGATAGTAGTTTCACTGATATAATTGTGAATCTTTCTCGATAACTCATAACTTAGCCTTAGGATTTATGTATTTTGCATATCTATTAAATCCTAAAACCCTAGGAATGTAATACACTCAATAAACCTCAAGGCACTTAAGAAATCATTTGTGATGTTTAGATATTTTGATTTTATGTTTCTATTGATGTATTACTAATTGAAATAAATAAAATTATTTTTATTTAAAAAAATAAAAAACAATTTTAGATGTGATAGAATAACTCCATTAATATTAGATGACTTAAACTATGGTTTTGTTTCTTTTTGGCTTAGGATAAGATTGAGCCTACTTCAATCACTTCCCTTACTAGGATAGTTTGGCTTTAGGCCTAAAGACAATAAGTTTAAAAAACTTGAGTATAGTCGATTTGTGGGTTCCGGCTTTTGGTTTTGAGAGCATATCGACTCGAGAAGGTCAGTATCGATTTTGTGAAAGAAAAAGTGAAAAAAGAAGAAGATATGTTGTGTGAGGAGTTTGGTGATAGATGAGCCCCATAGTGTAGCCATGATTGATTCGCGAGGAGGTGCGAGGCACCTTTCGAGTATGAACACACGTTCGAGTAATTTCGATATATCAATATATTAGAGTTTATTCTCTATTTCGTTATATTCTGTAATTTTTTCTCATATTCATAGCGATGTGGGTTTTTCCCATAAGGGTTATCACGTAAAATCATAATGTTTGTCTTTGTTTTTGTATTTTATTATTATGCCATTAATTTTAACAAGTACTTATAATCAAGTGATGAAGAAAATAAATATAATTTAGAGGTGAAATAACTTAGGTTGGTAATCTATATAGTTTTCATCTTTAAAATAATTTTCATGATATAGTAATATTAGATGCTAAGATATTTTATATATTTATTGAATTATTTCGTTTTTTTTTATATTCTTATACTAACGTATTCATATCGAAATTTTAAGTGAACAACAAAATTAAAAAAAAAAGAACACATTCAAGGGCAGTCCGGGATTCACAATGAAAACAATTTAATAAAATACTTAATTGAAAAAAAAGAAGAACTGAAATTTATAGTTTTTACACAGGCCAGGTCAAAATTGTATGTCTTTTTTCTATCTCTTACAAAAATAGATAAAAATTATCTTGGAAATAAAATATATTTTCCTTTTTTATTCATTTAAATATAAATAAATATGTGTGCTTAATTCAATGAGATGAGATGATTGAGGTATTCATGCGCTCTTGCGATCTTCGATTTAGATGGTGATACTCGTTTTTTATTGAGAAAAAAAAAGATTTTCTTAAAAAGAAAATTTGAATCGCTACTTATTTTTGTTTATTTTTTAAGGGAAAATAAAATGAAATATTATTTCATATTTGGGAAAAAACATATATATGAAAGCAAAGTCAAAATCAGAAAAGCCAGATTACTGTCGAATCTGATGGTGAGTCGTCTTGTCAATTTAAATGCGTAGAAAAGCAGTTACCTGCCCAAAGCGAGTTTGAGCGGTGGTTTGAGTTCGAGCGCTTAGAATCTGGCTATTATAAGGTAAAGTTTTATCATCCCGCATGGTTCCTCACCAGTTAATTATAGAGATTAGTACGCGGTTTCGTACTTGTGTTCAACACCTCAAATAAATAAATGAGAGATTTTATATTAGCCCAATATTTTGACAATTTAAATAATTATATTTTATAATTTCAAAATGAATGAATAAATAAATAAATATTACAAAAGAAAGGGGGGAAAAAGGAGGGGATGGGAGATTCCTCTTACCGTTTGCCTCATCACCCTTGTAAGGAAAAGCAGAGGGAAGAAACTCGCGCGTGTAATGCAAACCCAGGTAACCCTAACCCTAACCCTAACCCTAACCCTAACCTGAACCCTAATCCCCATCTTCATTTTCGTCTTTCTTCTTGTTGCTGTTATAAAATGATGGGATCGTATTATCAGTGAATGCGTAGCATGTGATCCCGAGGGCAAGTTTCTGAAACAAAAATGGTTATGGGTTGTTGGGTATTGGTACGAAACAAAAAGTTGAAGGGGACGACGAGGATTGGAGGATGTTCAAGGAAAGACGGGGTTTGGTTGTTGTTGTAAATTCCGCTGAATTCAAATGACGACGAGGTGGACGGTGACGTTGATTCCTTTTTTTTTTTTGCTTCCTCTTGTTGCGAATGATTTTTGGGCACTAATTGATTTTAATTTCTAATGTCAAAGGTTTGCTGTTTTGGTTTATTTTATTTGCATTGCCTTCAAAGCAGGAGGTGAATTTGCCGTAGACATAAAATCTAAGGCCATCTTGATTATCATTTTCGTGCTTATGCTATGAGCAAATTTGATAAATTGCAGAATTTTTGTGGGAGTTTACTATTTTGCTGATGATGTAAACGAGTGTGATGTTGTGATGTTGATGCAATTTCAGATATATCGATTGTTACTCTTATGTTTTGTTGAGATGAGGCTTTTCTGTTTTGGCTGATTTTTGTATTTTCTCTTCAGGTAGAACAGTAGGAAGTGGTAATGTGACTATGCCATGGGTGCTTTGTCTCATTCCAGCGTTTAGATTCCTATAAGGTTTTATTAAGTACCGGTTTGTCACTATATATTCTGTGGTTAAGATGTTGGAAGGTGCACAGTCGAAGGAAGTTGGTTGCCACAGTGAACAAAATGCTATCTCTGTTATTCCTAAATCATCTGAATGTGATGAAAGTCCTTTGGAATTTGAGGAGGATGAGGATGAAGATGAGGATATGGATTTCAATCCCTTTCTAAATGGAAGTCCTTCATTGGAAGCATCTTCGAGCTTGAGCTCTGAAATTGAAGGTCCAGATACCAATGTAGCTGACAGTGGTGGAAGCACTTTTGTACCTGTAGGTTCTAATATGATGTCAAAGCTAGACATGGAGGTCCAAGAATGTGCAATTGGAGATTTGGAGCATCAAGAGGAGAGTGTGATGCTAGCTATAGTTTATCCTGGAAGGGTTTCTGAAAATAAAGCAGATAAAACTGTTTCAGGTAAACATAAGAAGAGAAAATCTGCTTTGATCTCCCAACCTGAAACTGAAACTGTTTGTGAAAAGGAGAATGGTTCATGCAGTGGAACTGATGTTGCTCATGATGCTGTCATAACAGCATTGAGTGATACAACACATTCCAGGAAGCCTATTATTGATTTAGATGATGATGATGCCATCTGCACACGCACTAGGGCACGCTATTCACTTGCCAGTTTTACTCTTGATGAACTTGAAACTTTTCTTCAAGAAACAGATGATGATGGTGATCTTCAAAATGTTGATGATGAAGAAGAATACAAGAAATTTCTTGCAGCTGTTTTATTGGGTGGAGATGTTGATAATCAGAAAGTACTAGGAAATGAAAATGCTGACGATGAGGATGAAGACAATGATGCAGACTTTGAAATAGAAATTGAAGAAGCTCTTGAGAGTGATCTTGATGAAAATATGAGGGGTGGGAGCCAAAAAGAGGAGTATAAGTCAACCAGTCGGCGACCTGAGACTAGGCAGAATAATCGTCAGAAGGCAAATACCCACGATAAAAAAATGCTCTTGGGACTGGCGAAGAGGCCATTGCGCCCTCTATTACCTATCTTTCCAAATGTGACAATTGCCCCTTTCCCTTCTTTTGATGGGAAAAATTTAATGGCTGAGACAGGTTCACACCGTCTGTCTTCCTCAGCACATGATGGCCTAGTTAATGGATTTACTCTGCATCAGATTGGCCAGTTGCATTGTCTGATTCATGAACATGTGCAACTTCTTATTCAAGTACTTTCTCTGTGTGCGCTTGAACCTTCTCGTCAGCACATTGCATCCCAAGTCCAGGGATTGCTTTCAGAAATGCTCCAGAACCGGGATCAAGTATTATCATGGAGAAGTGTGCCATATCCCACCTATTGCTTTCGGCCTCCGTATATTCATCCATCGGTACAAGATGAACTTCCCAAATGTTGCCCAACACAGCATAGTACCTTTGAATCACCTCAACCTGATTCACAGAAAGACTGTTCTTCTGCAAGTACTGATTTGCCACCTTCTGATAACATATCTCCTTCCGGAGTAAGACATGAAAATGCTTCTAATGGGCATGCCAATTCTTTTCCAATTAATGAGGGCTCTTTCTGGGTGCCTTATGTATGTGGTCCAGTTCTATCCTTATTGGATGTTGCTCCACTGAGTTTAGTTAGAGGATACATGGATGATGTTTCTACAGGTATGTCACATATTAGTAGTTCACTCGTTCATCAATGATTTTGCAATCTTATGCTTGCTCTGAGGTTTGACCTCTGTATGCTTTACTATGGTTTGAAATTATTTTGACAGCTGTGCGAGAGTATCAGCGCCAACATGTGCAAGGTACTTGTGATACTCGATTTGATAGGGAGCCTCTGTTCCCCTTTCCTAGTTTCCAGTCACTTGCTGAAGCTAGTGCTGAAGTTTCAAGAGGAACCATGCCTCCTGCTTCTAACATGGAGCTAGTTTCTGCATCTAGTCACCAACCACCTAAAAAGACGTTGGCTGCTGCACTTGTGGAGAGTACCAAGAAGCAGTCAGTTGCTATGGTTCATAAGGAAATTGTTAAGTTAGCCCAGAAATTTTTTCCATTGTTCAATTCAGCATTGTTTCCACATAAGCCACCTCCCACACCCGTTGCAAATCGAGTGCTTTTCACTGATTCAGAGGACGAGTGAGTTCCATTTTTTCTTCACACCGATCATTTCAGTGTTTTTACCAAATGGCTGCTTTGCTGGGTTTTCATGTTGAAATGCCATCTATTAACCCTGAGACTGAAATTATGCTTCTAATTTCCTAAAAAAATCTTGCTAGATTTCAGAAAGAGCACATTGCATGTTTCCTTTTTTGTGATGTAGTTGATGATGGTGTTAGATGTAGCCGTTATCACATTATGCGCACTTCTCTTAATTGCTTTTGAGAGCTATGGTGTCCATTAGCATCAATTATGAGGTATATTTGTGATGGTTCACTTGTTTCAGTTTGGGTTGTATTGCAGATTACTAGCAATGGGGTTGATGGAATATAATTCAGACTGGAAGGCAATTCAGCAGCGTTTCCTTCCTTGCAAAACCAAGCATCAGGTAATTTCTATCATAAAATTGGTGTTGCAAATATATTGTTGCCTGGATTTGGAATGCGTATTAGCAAAAATTTCTTACTTCATGCATCTACATTTCATGTTTCTCTCTGTATGTGCATGTAGCAGTTATTTGTTTCGCCTGGAGGAGTTTCCATATGTTTGAACTGGACTGATAGATTGTTATTTCTGCATTTTCCAACCGCCCATATAGCTCACAGTTACTACTGCAGCCATAAAGCCTGTCATGCCAAAATCCTGGACATCAATTGTGAAGTTCATTGCTGTTCCATTTTGTAGTTTTTAGTTGTTTTCTGAAGTAGAACTCAAAGAGAGGAACATTGGGTAGTTCTCGAGTATCAGTTTTATAAGTAATATGAATGTGTTTATTTGACATGTGCCACTTGTCTTACAGATATTTGTTCGGCAGAAAAATCGTTGCTCCTCTAAAGCACCAGATAATCCAATAAAGGTATATAAACAAATTCTTGCTTATCTTGACCATCCGAATTTTAACTGCATGGCTTCTAGTTGATGTTTATTGGAAATGCATTCCTGTTGTCAATGTAGTTATTCTTCTGTGGTCTCTCTCTCTCTCTCTCTCATCCGCTCCCTAATTGAATTGCCACATGTGCCTTATTGAAGAGGTGTGCTTTGTAAACTTTACTTTTTTTAAAAAAAAAACCTTTTTATTCTTGAAATTTCTTATTATATATTGAAATTTATATCATTTCATGACTTCTTTTAAATGTTATGAATATTAAATTTTTTATAACTGAATTATATTCATAATCTGTGTTGTGCCTGGTGTCTAATCTGTAGGAAAATTTTATTCCTAGGTATGCATTGCGGCTTTTAAAACTATGGTGCACGCACGCACACACACACAAACATACAAAGTCATTTGAAAATTTGTGAGCCAATATCTTGTTGCTAAAATGTCATAGTACTTGATTACCATCACTTGGACTTCATTAACCTGACTCGATTGCCTGTGCTAAAATATGGTTGTACTTGGCGTTGACCACTGGGGTTTCATCTGATTTGATTTGCCTGTCTTACAATGGAACATTCTTTGAGCAGCCAAATCTGGAAAAAGTGGGAATGCTTTAAAATATCACCTGATATGATGTTTGTTTCAAATCTATTATGAGAGGTGGACCATTTTTTAAATTGTTCTAATTGGAAAATAGGTACATGTACTTGCATCACTTATCACATGAGCACTTGGATTATGACTCTTACTTATCTTGGCTAGTATAAATTTAGTGATGATGTTTCTATTTCACGCAGGCAGTTCGGAGGATGAAAACCTCTCCCTTGACTCCTGAAGAGAAAGAACGTATTCAGGAGGTAAGTTTTGTGGGTGTTTCTTCAGAATTTCTAATCCATCATGTTATGCATAGATGTCTCATTCTACCATGATCCAAATTGCTCCAGGGACTAAGGGTTTTTAAACTCGATTGGATGTCCATATGGAAATTCATCGTCCCACATAGAGATCCATCCTTACTACCCAGGCAATGGCGGATTGCTCATGGAATTCAGAAGTCATATAAGAAGGATACGGCTAAAAAGGAGAAGCGGCGATTATATGAATTAAACAGAAGAAAATCCAAAGCTGCAGCTGTGCCAAGTTGGGAAACAGTATCCGAAAAAGAGGTATGTTTATCTTTGGAACTAAAAAAAACCTATGTTGCATCTGGGTCACGCACATCTTTTCATTATACCCACATCAATCACATATAGTACTCTTTTAGGATTGTTAATATATTCCATGGTATTCTAAATATCTGGATGAATTAGTGGACTTGTCCAATCAGGGATGTTCTCGTGCTTACAGACCTGATTAGATTTTAGAAATCTGTGGCTGGTGTTGTTATGAGGACTGAGGTTTGCCTAGCTTAGCATAGTCTTGGTGAATAGAGTTCAACTTTTTGTGGCTGTTTGGTAGAAGGAAGCTTGAAGCTTCATAGAATAGAGGTATTAAAGCTCAAAATAGAAGCTCAAGTTACAAAATATAGACTTGTCTGTAAGTTAGATTATGATATGACATTGAAGTGTAAACTCATTAAGGTAAAAGAATTCAGTTTCAAGCTTGTGCCTGGCTCATGAGCCTTTGAAGCAAGTGCAGTCTGGTCTTGTTAATAGTTGGTGGGCTTCCTTTCAGAATGATAACTAAATCTCGAAATTATTTTGTGTTTGCTACAGGAATATCAGACTGAAAATGCAGTCGGAGAGGGTAAAAGTGGAGATGATGACGTAGATAATGATGATGAAGCTTATGTTCATGAGGCATTTTTAGCAGATTGGAGGCCAGGTAATACCAGTTTCATTTCTTCTGAAGTCCATTTCTCGAATGTTACAGAAAAAAACCTACATAGTGATTCACCCTCACAAGAGGGTTCTCATGTCAGGGAATGGTCAAGTATTCACCGGTCTGGAGAATGTCGACCTCAAAATGTGCATGTGCATGAGTTTCCAGCTGCGTCAAATTACTTCCAGAATCCACATATGTTCTCTCATGTTCCTCAAGTTAGAAATTCAGCATCTTCTACTATGGAGCCGAGTCACCCAATTTCTGATTTGAACTTAAAATCCTCTAAATCTCAAATCTATTTACGACCATATCGAGTTCGTAGAAATAGCAGTGCACACCAAGTGAAATTAGCACCAGACTTGCCTCCAGTAAATCTTCCACCATCTGTTCGCATAATATCTCAGTCAGCTCTCAAAAGTTATCAAAGTGGTATTTCTAGTAAGGTTTCTGCTTCTGGTGGTATTGGTGGCACTGGAACTGAAAATATAGTTCCAAGACTTCCTAACATTACAAATTCAGGAACCTCCCATTCAGCAAAGGCTAGACAGAATGCAAGTAGCCCTTTAAAACACAATACTACAGATCCGCATGCACAGAGATCCAGGGCCCTCAAAGATAAATTTGCTATGGAAGAAAGAGGCATCGAATCAGATCTTCATATGCATCCTTTGCTGTTCCAGGCCTCTGAAGATGAACGTCTCCCATATTATCCCTTTGACTGCAGTC
Organism: Tetrastigma voinierianum; assembly: GCA_016808115.1. Classification (NCBI taxonomy): domain Eukaryota; kingdom Viridiplantae; phylum Streptophyta; class Magnoliopsida; order Vitales; family Vitaceae; genus Tetrastigma; species Tetrastigma voinierianum. The sequence continues at coordinate 280,121 of JAEQBH010003624.1, forward strand.
ATAGTACTTCAAACTCCTTCAGTTTCTTTTCAGGAAATCAATCTCAAGTAAATCTCAGTCTCTTTCATAATCCTCACCAAGCAAATCCCAAAGTCAATTCGTCCAATAAATCTTTGAAGTCAAAAGAATCCACACCATCTTGTGGTATTGACTTCCATCCACTTCTTCAAAGATCGGATGATGTAGATAATGACCTGGCAACTTCAGGCCAAGCCAGTCAGCTGTCTTTTGATTTGGAATCATTTCGAGGCAAACGTGCTCAACTACAGAATTCTTTTAATGCTGTTCTGACTGAACCACTGGAAAATAGCGGGCCTACAAGGTCTGGCAAAAAACCTTCTCGCCCAGATGCACTAGAAAATGAATTAGACTTGGAGATGCACTTAAGTTCTACGTCCAAAATGGAGAAAGCTCAAGGGAGCGCAAGTGTTACTGAGCATAACCCAAGGAGGTTATCAAGTGTTTTGAACTCCGGAACTGCTGTAGAGGCTCACAACTCTGGTGGTCAGTATCATCAGCAGAGTGACCATTTTCCATCAGTTTCTATTCCACCTGAAGTTAGTGGGAAGCTTGTTTCTGGTGCTTGTCCGTTGGTGGTTCTGAGAAATGACATTCTTGATAGCATAGGTGAGTCTCTTCCAGAGATTGTAATGGAACAGGAAGAGTTAAGTGACTCTGATGAAGAAACTGGAGAACATGTGGAGTTTGAGTGTGAGGAGATGGCAGACTCAGAAGGTGAGGAATCATCAGACTCTGACGTTGTGTTGACTTGAGAAAAGTGGCAGCTTCCTTTCTGTAGTATTTCCAGATGGTTTTGAATTAGACAGAAGGACGTGCAATAGTGTTATTCCTTCTGAAAGCTAATAGTGAGGTGTCGCTAATGTGCATATGCTCTTTCTGGTTATGGTGCAACTCGATGTGGCACAAGGGCATAGCTTTTGCTTCTGTTGGCCGAAATGTCACTTGGCCTGGTACCTCTATCAGGTGTTCTCTAGATGGATTGACCGCCAACCACCTTTTTCTCTTTTTGTTTTGTTGGAAGTATGGCCATGGTGAAGCTTTGTGTTTATCATCTGCACCTTATTAGTCTTTTTCAGCAATCGCAGGCACAAATCTTAGTGTTTCGCAGTTTGGGGTATTCACAACCATCTGTTTTTTGCCTGTACTTTCATTTTCTTCCTTTTAGGTTGTGGGACGGATGGTGATTTTGTTTATTCCCCGGATCAGGTTCATGAACAGGGTCTTGAATGGGGCCTCACTTATAAATCAAGGCTCACGATCACAGTGTTAAACAATGGCCATTCTCACAAAAGCTCGACTTGTAGGATTTGGGTTCAATATAAACCTCATCTGCTTTATCTGATTATAATAACACATCAATGGTAGAAAGTCAAGTCTACACTGAGAGTGAAGCTTTGAATAAATCTTTGATGGCCGTTGTCCCTCAATTGCTTCTTTCACTGATTATCTTTTACTGATTAACTCAAGCTTATTCCCATTTTGATGGTGACACTTTTTTAGCTTTTATTTGAAAGCTAAATAGCTTTCGATGTTCTTTGTTTAGTTTTTTAACTTTTTCATGACTTTATTGTTAGTTTTATGACTTTTTGTTTGAATAAAAGTGAAAATATTTACAGCACTGACTTTCTTGATGCTTTTTTGAATGTTTTTTGTAAAAACATTAGATAATATATAATATAGAAAATCATATTTTTATGATCATTAGAAACTCTCATGACTTGTTTGTACTAATTAAATAAAAACATATATATTTTTAATTTTTTATTTAAAAATTTATTGTTTCAAAATTTAGATAAAAATGAAAAAAAGGATTATTTTTTAGGAAAAACAAACGGCTAATTACTTAATCCTATTAAGCACTATTCTATACAAAAGTTCTATTTAGCATTAAATAAAAAAAGCAAACGATACCTATGACTTTGATCAGTTTGTGTGTCTGTTCTTTTTCTTGTATGGGTAAAATGTTTGTCATGTTGTTTTGGGTTTGGTTTCTTTGTTTTTGTGGCACACACAACCTGGTGGGCGATTCTGATTTTGCAGAAATATATGCTTATTTGCATCGGTTTTGTACTGAAGTAGCAATGTTCTCAGGTCGTCTGACATTGGAACTGTAAAGGCTTGTTCAGGCTACAGTTTTTGATAATGTGAGTGAGAGTGGACTTAGGGCGTCGACAATCCTCAAAACAGCTTAGGATTGCATGACAAAGGACAGCGCACCCTACCTGTTAAGTTTGGGTTCCAGCGGGTGAAAAGAAAGGTACCAGACTTTGCAGTTCTTCCTGGCTGAGCCTAAATTCAGGTCCTCCAGGCTGTCGTCCCCGGGCAAAGACTCATTGCATACAGAGCAGCAATGGAGAGGTCCGTCCCAACAGATCTAATAGGAAGGCGGCTGTGATCAAGGGCGTTGCAACAAGAAACAACATGAACATGCGGCCCACGGGTCGGCAGGATTCTTGCTGTCATACCGGTGAGAAACAGAGACCCAGGCCAAAACTCATCGGATATAAGTCAGGAATTTACCATGGAAGAGAAGCCCGAAGCTTGTAATGACGACCCAGGTTCAAACTCCAGTAGTACTGATACATGCATGATAGGATTTTGAGAAGAGGCATGATGAATTACGTATGATTGATTTGTTCATGTTTTTTTTCCAAGCCATGTACAGACATTTTGCTTTGTATAGGTGATTTATATTATACCACAAACTCTGTTGCTTGTATAGGTGTTTGATTCAATACCATCCCAAGTTTGTGGGTTGAAATTGGCAGCATTTCAGAGAACTCTTTGGAAACCAACAATACCAGTCCTCCATTGAGTTAGTTTAGTTGAGAGCTTTAATGTTATAAGAATTCACTCATGATGACTTTGAATGAACTCCTACCTTTCACAAAGTGTTTTCAGTTTCCATAATTATTCAGGAATTTTGCTTGGTATATCTTGATCATCCAGATTATGGAATAGCTTAGATGGCTTTTTATTACATTCCCAAAACCGCTCAAACAGGAGTTTAACCTCAGAGTGTCCAAACAACCTCCCAAAATGGCAGCAACTGACGATAAAGAACGAGAGGGTTCGAGCGGAGTGTGACGTTGGGAGTGAGCAAATGTAAATCGGGACTTTAAGGGTGGCTTGTGTTGGCAAACTTGAAAAGAACCAGAAAGTTGCAAATAACGGTTGAGGCGTTCTTTATTCTTTCTCGATGGTTATATTTAAATCAAAGTGTTTCAATGAAATTTAATTATATGTTTTTAATAGCGTTGAATTATTAAAATGACAATCTGATTTTGTGGCATATCATTAAAACAAAAATACTATTCATAAGTGTCAACATACTGTTTAAGATTACAAAATAACATTGGCGCACTTGTTTTTATCTTTCTATTAAGATTGCTCTATTCATTACATACAGAAAAGGGAAAAGTATCTTCACAGAGATAGCCACGCATATATACCTTCAGGGGGCCTCTCTCATTGAATGGATCTTTACCATCAGCAGGACTACAAAATGAAGAAAGATATAAAATCTGGGGAAATCAGAATATCTGGCAAATTCAAACCACTTGCTCTCCCATACAAACCTCACTTCCGTTTCCCTCCACTGTTTCCCCTACTCTCCCTCACATTAAATTCGCACTAAAGACAATCCTTCCTTCTCTCTCTCTCTCTCTTCTCTTATCTGCAGTTAGAGAGAAAAATCTTCATCTTCTTCCTCTGATCATATCATCATCATGTCCTGCTCCAACCTATCAATGTGGGTGTCCTCAAAACCTTCCCGCACCCGACACGGGTTCAAAAAAGCACATACAGCTTTCTGCTCTTCTCTCAACCATTTCAGCTTTTTAATTCTCACGATACCCCACCATAAGCCCCTCAGATCACGGGACTGATTGCCTCAGGAGCTCAGGAACGCCTTATCAGTTCCGTGAAGAACACCCAGAAGATCACTGAAGCTATGAAGCTCGTTGCAGCAGCTAAAGTGAGGAGAGCTCAGGAAGCTGTCGTCAATGGCAGACCCTTCTCTGAAACTCTAGTCGAGTGCTTTTATCAGTAGGTGACTCAGATGAACAAATCGACGTCCCTCCACCAAAGTCCGCTGACGGTCGGGGTCTAGCAGTCGTCATCACCCAGCAGCCATGATCTCATAGGGTTTCAACGAATTATAACCCATAAAAAAGCAGTCTAGGATTAAGGACTTGAGGATCTGATTATTTGTTATACTGTCATCACGGCGTGCAGGAAGAAGGGAATTCAGTATTTCCTCACCAGAGCACCATTCTGATCGATAAGTTTCTTGGAAGGCACCTCCCAACTACTAAAAAAGCTCAGGCAATCGCAAACGACATTTTCTCCCTAATTCTACACCGCGAAAGGGTTGAGCAAAGATGAGCTTCTGTACAAAATTAATGTCCTGATGAAATCCAGATCTTTGTTCCACCTCGCACCCACTCTCTCCCCAAAGGGAGATCTGTGTATCAATGGCATGTCTGTGGCGAGATGCTGCTGAGAATGGGTTCTTCAGGTTGACACAGCCAGAGAGAAATTATTCATGGAGAGAGATGTTATAAGGACTAAACACCATGAATTCTCCCCATTTTGCAATTCAGGCAGGGACCCAGTTCAATTCTGATCTTGCTTCCCCTCTACCTAACAGCCCCCTATTAGTTTTGAGGGCCCCACCGCAAAATCACTGGCTAGTGAGCTTTATTTATCGGATGAGCATATGAGTAATGCTGCAAACAACACTTGAGTGGAGGCTTAGGAGGAACCTCTCCATCGTCAATCAAGCAGCTTGGGGCCAAAATCTGGAATGAGATTTTTGGGATTGCTGGAGCTGGTCACGCCTTGGTCTAGTCAAACACGGTTCAATTCTCTTCCTCCATCACATTTCTGCTCCTGATCTTCTCTGTAGATCTTGTTATGGTGTTTCATAATTTATTCAAATATGAACTTTTAAAAGATCAGCTATGAGAGTGGACACTTTTTTTAATCCCATAGTTCTCAACTGCATATAAGTTTCATGCACAAAGAGAAATCACAATGTATTTCGGATCATCTCTATATGTTAATTCTATTGTTTAATACTTGAACTATTTGGTCTATAGCTCTCTTCTGATTGTTCTATGTTGAACAGTTCATAGTTTTTTTTATTCATTCATTCATTCCTATGAGAAGTCAGATATAATTCTCCTCAAAAAAACCGAGACTTCTGCTATGATTGATGTTCTTCATCAGAAGTCTTCTGAAAATCTGCATCTGTTTTCTTAGAATTCAGTTGGAACCTGGTTTTTATGATCAAAAAATCGTTTACTAAAATGGATAATTAATTGTTCATTCTTGCATCTAATTAGTCCTTACACTAACCTGGTTCCCTTGGAAAGAAAGGATAGAACCTGGTGTTACATTACCGATTTTTGTCACGATCTTCAAGGCATGGCGGCTAGGGGTATAACTAAAACGTCGGCCAAATACGTGAAGCGACTCGACCATTTCAGTTTTAAAGGTAGGTTCAGCTTATTCACGAGCTGTTCATTGCAAAAAGCGGCGAGGTTACGAGGTGCTCGAAGATTTCGGCTGGTGATTTCAACACCGGCTTGTTCTGACGGATTCTGCGAGCTTACTCCGAACTGGATCTGCTGAAACTTTGTCGCGATCGCAGTTATGACTATATTCGGCGGCTTATTTACGGCGGCGAGGCGCGAGTTTGGTCGCGAAAACGGTACCGTTTAATTTCACGAGCCTCAAAAGCCGATATTCGAGGAATTAAAATGTTCATAAAATAACCAACCTTCAAGCTGCATTAAAAGAATAAAGGCCGACTAAATTTAAATTCGATTCAGTTAAGTTGGCTCAATATAATGTTCATTTGCTAGGAAAAATTTGTTTGTCTTTGTCGGCGCCACCATGCCCGCGGCGCATTTCAAAGATTGGATTCTATGAGCTTGTCATGAGCACGTTGAAACTTTCTTTCGAAACTATTCTGACAATAGCCGGTACGAGGATATCTTCGAATGTGATGACTCGTTCGCTTTCTGTGAGCCTTAAAATGATGTTCGAACAAACAGTTTAACAACAAAGCGATTGTGACTAACGCAATGACAGGAAGTAAGCTCAGCGTAGCTATTTCAGTTGACCCTATGGCCGACTTTCAATATGAACTGTAAAAAGGGCGTCCGACGGTGTGGGACTATCTTTGATTAAGAGTAATGATGGAGAGAAAAAAGAAGAAGGTTGGGAATGGTTAAATTTACATCCTTTTTTAGTGAGGGAGATCTTCCCACGTTTATGAGGTTAGTTACAAATCTCAGTTTTATTTTGAGGAATAATATATGTTTTCACTTATTGAATGATTCAACGCTGAGATAAAGATATGTTTTGCTGCAGGCCCTCTGGCACTAAGGGATGACCATATGTTTTCCTTATCAAGAATTACCTTTTCAGGCAAAGAGTTTAAAAATTAAGTTTAGGGATGAAATATCTGTACCTTGTATTTTTCCTATATAACAAATTTTGCTATCTGCAGTTGAGATGGTGGCCCAGGGGATTTCAAAAAAATACGAGCAGTTAGAAGCTGCATTTGGTGAGTTACATATTTGATTTTCTCTATTGAGGCATGGCTAACTTGTGAAGCCAAAATTGCAAACAGTGATCTATTTGTGAGGCCCTTAAAGTCTATTGATGATGGGTCTGGGCTAAAAATTGCGAATGCTACATAATAGTGCACAATGAATATGAAGCTTTGTATTCGCAAGGAAAGCTACAAAATCCTAGTAGCTCTTTACTTGCTTGACTACGCCTTTCAATTGACCAATGACGGAGTCAGAAAATATAATCAAAGGGGGCATTGTAGTGTAATGTTTAAATATCATACATTCCAAACAAGAGGTTAATGGTTCAAATGGTTAAATATCATACATTCCAAACAAGAGGTCAAGAGTTTGAATCCTTTCCAATTTTATTTCTTGAAATTAATTGCATAATTCTTCCACTGCACCGCATGTTGAAATTTGATAAGTCACCTTTGAGACTTTTAACTGCCGCACGACTCAGTGATCTCAAAGAACAAAATTGGAAGAATGGTGATATTGAAATTTATGGGTGAAAGTCTGAGCCAATATCTTGATAATCGGTTCACTGTTTTTGTTGATCTTTTATCCTTGGAATTTCGGTAAAAAGATTTTTTTGGTGTACATATACCAATTTCAGGTGGTATTTTGGTAATCCTGACATTTTGTGGTTTTTACCAAGCTTTTCTCCTGGGCTATGTTCCCCTTACTATTGTACTAGTACAGTTTCATTTATTCATATTCTTTATTATTATGACCTGAACATATTTTAACCCAAATTTATATATTTTGTATAAAATAAGCAAAAATAATTTGTTTACTTATTTTTAATATGATGAAATGTTTTTAACAAAAATAATTGAGAAATAATAAAATAAATAAATTTATTACATTATAATAAAATAAAATATAAATATAGATTTAGGGTTTCAAATATTTTTAAAAGTTAAATAAATAATATCATTTTTATATGTGAAATAATTTTACTTCATATATATTCTTGTTTAATTTTAATATTTTTTGAACAAAAAATTAACTATTTGAATAATTTTAATTATCGATATTTTTGTAAAAATATCAATCGATATTTTACTGATATTTATGATATATCGATAAAATTCAAGTACAAGCCAATAACAGCACGTGTTTTAAATCCTTAGTGATCCTCGCTAACAAGAGCTGACATGGCTGCTTAAACTATCTGTTGAATGTGTTATATAAATTATTATTTTACATATTCACAGTACAGACCTTTCTGAAATCTATATATATTTTCCATAGGATTTTCCATTAAAACGTCTTTCTACTTAAATATATCTAGAGCTTCAAAACTATATTAATCATTCTGATAAAGCAAAAAACCAAAAACCTTTATTCACAAATGGGAGATTTTAACTAAGGTTAATTGATTTTGCTGGTGATGAGTTAGTTCTAACCACTCAAGCTAAACGTACATATTATTATTAATGATTTGTGATATGAATTTGGTTTGAACTTTATATCAAGCATGAATGCCGGAGGTCGACTTTTATAAGAAACAGTGAGAAAAGCAAATACATTATGAGTAATGCAGTGATATGGTTGCTTTGCTACTGAAACAATTGATATCAACATGATGATCGCTTTTAATTGGGCCAGGTACGAAGGGCGACTGGATCGTTAAGGCTGGAAGCGGGCTAGTTTGGGCGATCAACTGGCGATTCTCTGCAAAAACAAGTATAAGAAGGACCGGTGAGCCGACGCGTGGCTGGCGAAATCACTGACCAGATTCTTACTGATGAAGGGGATCAGACGCAGAGGGGCGAATGTGCGTCACCTTCCGTCGATGGGGTGGCCTTTATTAAGCCCATAGCGTATCTTGGTGGATGGTGATAAATATTAACTAGTTGGATGAAATTATTTTCTTGACTGCTCATATCACGGATTAATAAGGGATAATGAGAGAAGCGGTTAATAGAGAAGATTATCTCGCTTATCATTGGTGAGGTCGATTGATTTATAGAATATAAGTGACTAATGGAAGTCTCAGCCTTTAGCTAGAGACCCAATTTGATTCTGGGGCGTGAACTCAATCCGTCAATGTACTGTAATACCACTTAGGAGGAAGCAGACCCAGAGCTTGGTTTTTGGATGACTGTAAAGGACTAAGTCAGTGCTGTTCAGGACTTACCTCGCAAGAAAGGCATGGAGGTGGGCGCAGCGCACATTTTTTAATCCATCATGTTATGAATTTATTCTCTATTTAATTCATGTGATGCCTGTATAAGTGGCATTCTCTTATTGTTATCAGATTTTACTTTACATGATTTTTCTAGAAAGGTTTTCATCGTCTTTCATATTATCTTTATCCTAATATTTGTTATTATATGATTGATTTCAACGATTGTTATGATTTTCACAAATGAGTAATTTGTCTTACCTTAATATTGGTCGCAATCCATCTCTTCCAGAATTTAATTTTAGTTTCCCACGTGACCAACTCTGTCTATTCCACATTTGTAACAAAATATATGGAACAACCATAGAGAGAGAAGAAAGGAGCTGTCAAACAATGCCCGCTAAATTTTCCATCTTTTTTGAAATTAGTCTTAAAATAATTTAGAAATAGAAAGAATAATGTCTAAACATATGAACAATAATACGTAAAAATTGTGGGTGTAAGTATTCATTTTTTAAGTTAATATCATAGTTGGATTCTGAGTATTATAATATTTTTAAATTTTCCCAAGTTGAGTACTATAAGTTGTTATTGATTAATAAATTATTAATGTTCACGACATATTGGATTTTAAAATATTGTTTTCATTTCCAAAATTACAGCAGTGAGGAATTCAAGAACTAAATAAAATATTAAAACATATGACATTCTTTGTCAAGACAGAACTATTCATTCATTATTGAACTTGTCAACATATTCATTGTCATGAATGTAACAACTTTGTTGTCTCAAATAACAGGCTGTCCATATTTCATCGATCGAAAAAACGAAGTTATATTAAACAAAAGTTTGTTATATTAATGTAACGTGCTCAACATATGATAGACATTGTTTTGCAGATGACATTTTTTTTTTGTGATTTGGGGTCTTTGATTCTATTTTATATTTAATGCACTTTAATATAATTATTCTAGTTAAATTAAAAATTGGGTGATTTGATTAAAGTGGGTTAAACCAATTTGGAATTTAAACATTCAAATTAATTTTTGTCTCTTTTGTTTTAATGAATTTTATAACAATGTACAACTGTTCAAGAAACAACTTAACTTTTATTATAAAGAACATATGTTCATCAAAATTGTAATTGAAGGAACTCAGATTAATTGCTTTAAGAGCACTGTTTTGATAAATGTGAAAAAAATTAGTGTTGAAAAATAAGTATTAAAAAATTAAGTCTGAGCCCACCAGCGAAGTGAATGCATAAAGTAAGCATTTGATAAGTTCTTTGACGATTGAATCACGAAGACTCAATATATTATTTGATAAATTGCAAATGTGAATCTTTGAAAATTACATGTATTTCGTATTCATGTATCGTTCATTCATATTATCAAATAATAAAGTTTAATAATATTTTATTTTACCACTTGCAATTGTATTATTGTAAATAACATAATTTAAAAAATATATAAAATCTATTTATTCTAATAATATATCAAAAAAGACATAAATATATTTAAAATATGATAGAATCTAAAACTTTTGAAACTATCAACTAACCTAATAAAATATTGAAGAAATAATTTATGTTGCATTTTAAATCTGGGTTTTTGATCAGATTTTGGTATCATTTAAAATTTTTTTTTGTTGACCGTATCCACCACATCTCTCAGATTAAAATAGATTAACTACCTCTTTACCTATTTTAACAATTTTCATTAAATTTTCAATTAGAGCTTAACAAAATTTTGGTATGAGAATATATTGAAAATTAAACAATATTAAAAATTATATTTTTCATGGTTTTAAACCTCTATTTTCAATAGTTTATCAAACTAAAACCTAATTGAAACATCTTGTTATTCTTTAATTATTTTAAAAATGTACATTAGATTGATATATTTAAAAAATTATTTAGGATGAAGTCATTAAAGATCATTTGTAAGGATTGTTTTTTTTGAAGAAAAATATTGAAAGGTGAAAATAAATTGGATTATTGGAACTTATTTAACCAAATATTTTTTGAAAATTTGGAGGCCCCACCAGCCAACGTGGCACATTCCCATTGGGCGACGGTACCCCTTAATCCTCAACCGCTGCCGAACTTGTCACGGATGTGAGCCCCTAAAATTCTGAGCCAATTAAAAAAAAATATTTAAAATCAAAACAATCATTTCCTGCTGACATCCACGTGGAATCAATTCTGGCGTAATCCTCCCAAATCGATCTGAAGTGAAACAATGCAGCGTCCACGTGGAAGCACGTCAAAGCGAGGGCTCGCCCTTCCGGTGACGGCACCACACAGTATGGCTCGTAACTACGCCGGGTTATACTTGTGGACTCTCTTTCTGCCTGTACTTCATCAGGATGCAGGACTGATACGATTTTCCCTTGATTTGGCACTGATTTTGCAATGTTATGCCTATCAGAGAGACAAGAGAGAATCGTCAGAGGAATGTTTTGATCATTTTGGTGTGAAGTAGAGTGAATAAAGAGAGAGAAAGAGAGAGATTTTGAGTAGCTATGGAGTGGCTTCACAGCTTTGCAGAAGACCCCGAATGAAGCTGTGGAGCAATTTCTGATGGGACAGACATTTCAGATCACAAACCTTTTCGTTTCTGTACTTTTCCAAAATGGAAAGAAAACTCAAATTCTACAAATAAAAAAACGTTCCTTTTTCTTTAATATACGATATGCCTATAATAAGTTGCCGTTCCCAGTGTTTTTTTTTTCTCTTCTCATTCTTCTTCTCTGTCTTGATGGTTGTTTTGAAATGTTTTGATAGTTTTTGATAAAGCCTTTGTTTTCAAGTGGCACTCATTTGTTCACTGTTGACTTTAATTGTTGCGTTTTGAATTATTATTAACGATGGACGTCTGTTCGGTTGATTATCATTAAATGGTTTGCATTATCATTCTTCCGTTTTGCTGTTGTTTGATGGTTGGTTTTCGTTCGTTGTCAGTTGAGTTCGCTGGTTTCTATCGATACTCACTAATAAGTGGATTCGCGTACAATCAGTTTGTTGCCATGATTGTTGTTGTTAAATGAAAAATGTCTTGTTTTGATATTCTGGTTTGTTTGTTGTTTCGCTGGCGTTAACGGCGCGAAGTTCCCATTAAGTGGGGTTTCATATAGGATCTGTGCGAGCTCTACTGGTAGTCGTGGTGATTGTCCTCCTACTTTGGTTTAGGTTAATTTTGCCATTTTTCTGAATTTTTTTTTTTTTTTTTGTGTAAGAAAATCTGTTTGATGGTGCAAGGAAGACAAGAGAAAGAGAGTCGTGTCAGAGCCTAAGGGGTTCTGAACCAAAGGGGTTATACCGAGGACACCTTTGGGAACAAGCACACAGAGGACAGATCAAAGAACTACTGAAGAGATAAGGACTCCCCGCCTCCCACTTCTAGAAATATGTTGGCACCAGGAGGAGAGAGATGCTGAAGCGATAAGAAGAACAGACTGATAGAACTTACTCAAGACAGAAGTAGTGAAAACAGGGTAGTGAGATTGAAACGGTCTACATTTAGTGAATCTGATAATGGGAAGAAAACACTTGAAATGAAAGTTTTTGCGGGTGAAAAACAGACATTTGGAATTACCAAAGGAAAGAAGGTTGTAGGAGAGACAAACAATGAAAAGACCCAGAACAGATAAACAATGAGACAGGAGGCCACAGACATTTGAGTTACCAAAGGAAAGAAGAGATTAGTAACATGGAGAGACCAACAATCAGAAAAGTTAGACAGATGACAATGAGACAGAGTTGCAGAAAGTAAAACCTAATGCTAAGAGTGATGCTGCACATGCAGAGGACAGAACTGGTTTGAAAGAAAAAAATCGGGCTATCACAAAGCGCAATGTTATTGAAGGAAAGGAAAGCATTAAGCCTGATGAAGATCGGTCTGAGGATGCTTCTCTAAAGGTAAAGCTGGAGATTGAGGCAAATTTGCTTAAGAAGGCTCTTGAGGAGCTTGCAGAGGAGAACTTCTCTAGAGGGGACAAAGTGTTTTACTATCCTCAAGTGGTGAAAGGTGACCAAGATATAAAAGTGTTTCTAAATAAGAGCCTCTCGACTTTAAATAATGAAGCAGATGTTATGATCATGGGAGCTTTTAATGATTGGCGATGGAAATCTTTCACCACCAAGTTGAACAAGACTGATCTCCAAGGGGATTGGTGGTCTTGTGAGGTTCATATTCCTAAAGAAGCATATAAAATGGACTTTGTGTTCTTTAATGGAGGGAATGTCTATGACAATAATAACGCAAATGATTTCTGCATTCCTGTTGATAGTGGAATGGATGCACTTGCTTTTGAAGATTTCTTGCTTGAAGAGAAACATAGGGAGCTAGAGAAACTTGCAAAGGAGCAAGCTGAAAGGGAAAGACAAGCTGAAGAGCAGAGGCGAACAGAGGCAGAGAAGGCTGGTAGGGAGGCTGATAGAGCACAAGCAAGGGAAGAGACTGAAAGGAGACGGGAAATGTTGCAACATTTGATGAAGAAGGCTGCAGTTTCTGTTGATGATGTTTGGTTCATTGAGCCTCGTAAATTTACAGGTGATGACTTGATCAGGTTATACTATAACAGGAGCTCAGGTCCTCTTGCTGATGCTAATCATATTTGGTTTCATGGGGGGTATAATAACTGGAAGTATGGGTTGTCTATTGTTGGAAGCCTCATCAAGGATGAGAAAAAGGAGGGTGACTGGTGGTATGTCGAAGGTATGCACAGATACATTTCCTACCACTTGTTAAAGTAGTATACTTACTGTTATAATTGCTGGATAGATTTAAAGATAGGTTGATTGCAGGAAAAATATGCAGAGCTTGTGTTTATATTTTTATCCATGGCTCCTAGAACAACCTATTTTAGCTGAAAACCTTTTGCTTGATTTGGATACTCAGATCAATTGCTTCATAATTGCTCATGAGAAAGATCTCCAAGCATAGGGATCCACGAAAAAGGTGGATTAAGCCTTATTGCATGTGCTCTCTGTAAATGGTCTTATTATCATTATCTGCGTTATCTATACTGTCTAAAACTTAGGTGTTTTCCAGTAACCATCCTTCAAATCAATTCTTTGTTTTGTTAAGTTTGTATTTAATACTAAATAAGAAATGTTTGTGCATCCAACCAATCAGAAATCATTTTTGTGAAGGAAGTACAACTTGGAAATGAGCTAACTTTAGTATATTCGATAATCTGAATGGGCCTGGTCAAGTGGTTAGTTCTGATCCTTTCCTTTTGTGCCAATCTTTATATCACTGTAAGATTTCTGAAGGACGTTCCTTCTAGGTTTTTTTTTTGCTAACTACCTCCAAATGATACTGCTGTGAATTTAGAAGGGATGCATAGTTTTATCGTTGTTAAGCTAATGATGTTCCTGTTGCCAAGTTTATGAAACGCCATAAGGTTTCCTTTGTATCATGTATCCTAGTGAAAGTAACTTATTTTGATAGCACATATCATTGCAAAAGTAGCTGTGCTCTCATCACGAACTCATTTTTTAAAAGCCTATGCAAAGTCCATGACATTGTGATCTTATTATAACATCTTTAGTAGACTCTCAATGCATGCTGTTCTGTTCTGCAACATCTTTTGCAGTTACTGTACCTAAAGAATCCCTTGTCTTGGACTGGGTATTTGCTGATGGACCACCTCAAAGAGCCAATCTATATGATAACAATCACCGTGAGGATTTCCATGCTATTGTACCGCAATCTATTTCTGAAGAGCTTTATTGGGTTAAGGAAGAACACCGGATATACAAGAAACTGCAGGAGGAGAGGAGGTTAAGAGAGGAGGCTATACGTGCAAAGGTCAGTTTAATAGGAAAGTTTACATTCATAGTGATCAGATTGCTATCCTGCCATATGCACAGGGAAGCATAGTGCAGATGCAAGAATTTTACTTTTTAATTTAAGAGAAAAGCATTCTTGGCCATTCTATTTCAGTGTGGGGACACCTCAGATTGTAGTCAGGTAACTAAGAATGGTCTAGTCTATCTCAGTAGAGTCGGAGGGGGCAAAAGATCCCCCTATTTGAATTTCAAAGTGGTGGGTTCTTGTTACTTGTTCTTCTTATGAGCAAGTATGCATTTTGGTGGACTTTCTTTCTTACAACACTAAAGTACCTGAGATTTTATTTTTCTGCTTTATTTTCTTACCACAAATTTTCTAAGGAGATATTTTCTCTCTTTCTTGCTTTTCTCATTTCTTTGGTAATGTTTCCAAGTTTCTTTTGTTCTTATCTTGTCACAGGCTGAAAGAGCAGCACGGATGAAAGATGAAACAAAGGAAAGAACTTTGAAAGCATTTTTGTTGTCTCAAAAGCATATAGATACTGAGCCTCTTGATGTTCAAGCAGGAAGCACAGTATCAGTTTTATACAATCCTGCCAATACAGTTTTGAATGGAAAATCTGAAGTTTGGTTTAGATGCTCATTTAACCGTTGGACCCACCGCAGGGGTACCTTACCCCCTCAGAGAATGTTGCCTGTGGATAATGGTCCTCATCTTAGAGCTACTGGTAAGTTTTTCAATTGATGATTATTATTATGGTTAATTATGTGTTTCAGACAATCTGTTCCTAGTCACATAGTGATTGGTTATTCTGTTTGGCTTGGTGGGTTAAAGTTTCTTTTTTCCAAAATGATCCATAGCAATGTGGTATCCATCTTCTTGGTTAGGCTTCCATTATAAACCATTCTTGAGATTCTGTTTTTCATGATTGTGCCATCCAAGTTAGTGTTCAGTTACTCTTTAATGTTTAAGATAGTTCTTGAAACATATTTTCTTTACATGCAAACAAGTAGTCGAGATTTATTTGATATTTCAAAGGGGCAGCAATGTAAACAAGGGGATTTCTGATATTGAAAAGTTGATGAAATACTAGGTAATCCAGCATATTCATCCTCCCAGAATAGTTCTGTATCTTCCACTACTTAGTGTTACATAGGCCTTTCTGTAACGAGTGAATATTTCTTTTCTCAAGCAATCTATGAAAGTTTAGGAAGTAAAGTCCTTTGGTCCCCAGCACATTTGGCTTTCAGGGTCTTCCAAGAGTGTTATTTATGTGTGGTTCAATACAATGGCTGCTCATGAAGATAATGCTGAGAAAGCCCTAATATCATGTTACTTTTAGGCCTTAGAGCCACTGTTAATTGGTTTCTTACAAACTTTGGTCGGCATTGGGACTTGAACTGGAAGTTTGGAACCCCGTAACCCAGTTTCCTTTACCACTTGAACAGGCCTCAGGACTTACCCTCTTGGCTTACACGAGAAAATAACAACATTAGTAGAACTTAGTTCTAGCCGAAACTCCTTGATAAGACTATAGGGTTAATAGACATCATGTATTGGGTTTGCAAGCTTTCAAATCCAATTGTGTCTTCTTAGGCTGTCCTCTTAGAACTGATTCATAACTTGACCATTATTAAGATTTCCAAGTATTGAAAATAAACCATAGAGCTATCCATGTCATGCTCTGAGTGGAAATAAGCTCAGTTTGTGCATTTTTACATTAAGAACTATAATAAATGCTTGATATATTTGAGTAACTAATTTGTTTGATTATAAAATTTCTGTTAAAATGTGTCTTTGCAGTCAAGGTTCCATTGGATGCATACATGATGGACTTTGTATTCTCCGAGAGGGAAGATGGTGGAATTTTTGACAACCGAAATGGCGTGGATTACCACATACCTGTTTCTGGATCAGTTGTAAAAGAGCCACCCATGCACATTGTGCATAGTGCGGTTGAAATGGCCCCCATTGCAAAGGTACTTTTTGTTTTCAGTTTAATTGATCATTTTACAAAGCGGCTTCCTCCTGAAGACGGAAAAGTATCCTTGACGTATTCAGTTGCTACACAATCACTTGAAGCAATGGCAACTGACTGAACATTTCCATCTGGAAGACTGGGTGCAACCAAAACCTCCCCTGCAATAACCCTTCCTCTTTTAGATAGTAGCCATCTGTTAGCCCCTAGACTAGATAACACGAGGTCAGGTGGCATGAAATGTTGCCTTGGCCCACAAATGGCGCCTGGGAATCGAGCAAAGCGAAAGAGGGAAAAGCAGTGTCTGGAGGCACAAAGGCGTGAGCCCGGACACGCACTGAGGGAAAGCTGACAAGTGTCCAAATTTGGGACGCGCACGGTGGGCATCACGGCACTCACGGCTTAGAGGGGCTGGGGCGTGGCACTTGGGGGCAAGCGAGGTCGGTGTGGGGAATGTCGACGAATTTATAGGCGAAGGAGCCTTGGGCGTGAGCTTCACAATGTCAGGAGTGCGATAAAGTTCTACTGACCCTGGGGAGTCCTATGCGGGAGGACTCCTGGCGGGAAGGACTCCCCTCACAGAGGCGGGAAGGAGCTCCCAGGCGGGAATTTACGGACTCACAGGCGGGAAGGTCTCTCGGTGGGAGGAGCTCTAGGCGGGACGGACTCTGGGGGGAGGACTCTACTGCAGTGGTGGGGTGCGTGGTGTGGCCATGGGAGTTTCCATTCGGTCGGGACTCTAGGCGGGAAGGATTGTCTTGGAGCTTCTTTGGATTGGAAGACTAGAGAGTTAGAGTAGGACTCTTAGTCGTAATTATGTCGGGATTGCCACGCCAGGCGTCCTATATAAGGTATGCGTGCCCGGCGGATTTAATTCATGTGCGGAGTTGGATCCACGAGGAAAACGCCGAGCCCAGAGATGTAGGGCCTTTGAAATTGTCTTGTGTTTAGTAGTAATAAAACAAGTTGGGAGAAGTGCCGTCACGCCTTATGTTCAGGAAGGGGTATTTGGGCATTAGGAAGAGGGCGGCCTAGCGGGTTCTGGCGTGCACACGAGCAGGGCGTGTGACCGGTTGGTATCGGCCGAGATGACGGCGAGGATGACGGTTGAAGCGGCTAACGTGGCCAGTAGCGAGGATAGAGGCGAGGTAGGCACTGGGTGTCCTAGGCGACACGGGAGATAGAGCACGTGGCCCGGGGCGGAGCTCCACCCTTTTGACTTCCGGTCGGTGATGCGGAGTCTGCATCTTGACTCACGGCGTGAATTGATGGGAACCCAGAAGCGGATTGAGAAACGGATGGGGTCATTCCATGGCCGAGTGCGGACCATGGCGAGGAGTTGGGGAGCGGATCGGATCTAGGGGGAGATCGTGTTCTTTGAAGAGAGCGAGTGGTGCGAGGGCACGCGGTACTGCGAATCGCCTCCTGCGAAGGTGCAGTACCCAGAGCCCGAGACTTTGGTGGCGCGCGCATGAGACTTGGAGAACTTCCTCACGGGACATGGAAGCGATACTTCATCGTTGCTCGAATCTGGAGTGGGTGAGCAGTGTGATAACCACTATGTATTTGTGGTGTTAAAGCTTTGGTGGCGGATTTAGAGCCCGAGCGGCAGTGTGGCTATTCTTTGTGGAGGCCAGATCGAAAGTGGGAGATCTTGAAAAAGGAGTGAAGGATCGGTTCTTACCCACGAACTGGCCCGTGGGATGGCGAGGGAATCTCTAAAGAATGACGAGGAGCGGGCTCGGTCGAGATTATGAAAAAGAGTTTAGCTCGTTGATCCTTGACATCGAGGACATGTGCGAAGTAGACAAGGCGTTCAGCTTCATGTCGGATTGCGGGGATGGGCTCAAAGCGGCGAGGAGGTAAGGTGTCGAGACTTGCTCGGCCGTAAGCGGCGGCGGACTACTTTATCGGCTCTGAGTGACTCTTCTACTCCCACCCAAAGGGAAGGCGCAGCAAAGAGTCGAGCCGGAAGTGGATAAGGGCCTCCCGAGTGGGCAAGGGTTGGAAGAAGCCGCGAGGATATGCGAGGCTAGAGAGTGGGAGAAGGGACTTCCTCCTGGCTTCTGGTAGTCGGGATGCTTTATCTGTGATGGGCCACATCGAGTGAGGGATTGCCCAAGCGAGAAGGAGCTCGATGCACTCATGGGTGATGATGGGGAAGATAGCGGGCGGAGGTCCCGACAGGCTGACCCTCTCTTGAGTTGTTGAATGCGATCTGGTGAGCTACTCCACGAGAGGATTGATGAATGTGGGTTGGCGGCGGAGGGGCGAGAAAATTGTGGCATTGGTAGGCGGTGGGGCGACCTGTTTTGTATCGACAAAGGGCTGACGGTTTCGGTTTGGAAAGCCCAGCTAAAGATGGCGGCAAGCTCAAGCGAAGTAAATAGTAACCTGAGGCGCGGCATGGCGAAGAACATGGCGAGGTGGATGGGGATTGGAAGATGCGATGAACTGTAGTGTTCCTTTGCGGATGATTTTGATTTCATTTTAGGCAGCGATTTCTTCCAGGCGAGGTAGCCTTGTTCTGCTTCACTTGAATGGGTATTGATCATGGATGAGAAGCGATAGCCATGCTTTGTGTGACGTCGTGGCTAGCCTAAAGACTACGAGGAGAAGACTTTGTAGTAAAGCCTGCGACTCGAAAGGCATAGGAAGGGTGAGCACACATATGTCGCGGCAATGATCGAGATCGGCCGGACGAAAACGAATCAGAAGTACCGAATGCCATAGCCCCAGTACTAAGGAGATTTCAGCGTGTTATGC
Source organism: Tetrastigma voinierianum (assembly GCA_016808115.1). Lineage (NCBI taxonomy): Eukaryota > Viridiplantae > Streptophyta > Magnoliopsida > Vitales > Vitaceae > Tetrastigma > Tetrastigma voinierianum. The sequence goes on from JAEQBH010003624.1 coordinate 299,405, forward strand.
CTCCCAGAGTTGCGAAGAAGCCATCGAAGGCGGACGGTTATCGAGATAGAGTTCGTGCCGGTCGAGACCTCCACCTTGAACTCATATCGGATAACTCCACGAGTTGAGAGGATTCGCGGGCCGGTTGCGGAGTTCTTTGGATGCGGAGTCTGAAGTCGAAGTACTCAGCCGTAGAGTATGGAACCTGCCGGTCTTTGTTCGGAAAAGCAAGATGGGACGCTTGGATGTGTGAGTGTGGATTCGAGGAAGACCTTGGAATAGTGCGATCGAGCAGTATTGATACACTTTGGTACAGGCCCAATTCGTCGATTAGAAAGCGAAATTTGAAGTACTTCACGAAGCTAGACTTGCGATCGGGATATTAGCGGTGTGCGTGGGCTGAAGGGACGAGACGAACCCCATGTGTAACTTACGATATGGAAGTTATGAATTTTTAGTTATGCCTTTTGGTTTGACTAATGCTCACGTACATTTTGTAACCTCGCGAATGATGTCCTATTCGACTTCACGGATTCATTCGTGGTGGTATACTTGGAGCGACATAGTGATCTGACCAGGCTCTGAATCCACGTGGTACACACTTGAGATGGTGCTTAACCGGTGAAATGAGAACCCGGTTATATGTAGAAAGAGAAGTGTGAGTTTGCTTTCGGGCGAGATCAAGTTTTGGGTCATCCCGATTTCAAAGTCGAGATAAGGATGGATGGTGCGAAGAGTGCAAACAATTCGAGATTGGCCGGCCAGGCGAGGTGACGGAGACGATTGTTCCTCGAAGCAGCGAAGCTACTCACGGAGATTTATCACGGGGTATTCCCGAGATGGCCGGTGCTCTCACGAACCTTTTGAAAAGAGGAAGTGGGAATGGGATGCGAGTGCAGGGCTTCCTTCGAGCTTTCAAGGAATCGATCACCTCGAGGCCGGTTTGAGGCCCGCCAGGCATGGAGTTCTTAGTTTAAAATTCTGCGCGGATGCGTCGGACGGGGCCACAGGTGGAGTCTTGGTGCGAGAGGGCATCGGTAGCCTTTGAGTGGAAGTTGAATCACGGCCCGGAGGAAAGGTACAACGCCCGTGAGAAAAAGAGATGGCTGCGGTCATCATTGCATGAACTTAGGCTGCGCAGTGAGACTCGGTTCGTAGTAGTGGCGACAATGTTACTGACACCTTCTTCTGACTCGAGAAGAAACTGCTAGAGCAAGCTCGATCGCGAGAGTTCTTAGTAAATTTGATTTTGTGTGGGTGCATGGCCAGGGTCGACATAGCCACAGTGGCGGATGCTTTGAGTAGGAAGGAAGTGGCAAGGTTATGGGATCGTTGAGCTCGGTTGTGACAGTTTCAAGCCGAGGTTAAATTTGGTGCCTGAGGGCTCCCGACTATCAAAAGTGGTAGACGGGTGAGAGATGGCACAGCACAGGCGATCTGGCTCGAATGGAGTTGCTTTACTTCGGAGGGGAGAAGCTATATGTGCTGTGACGGTAAAGGCGAGGCTGAAGAGACCCACATGATCGCAGAGATGAAATTTGAAGGTCACAGAGAGGAGAGAACTTTGGCGTTGTTAGCACGGTCTTTTCATTGCTAAGATGAAGGAAGACGTCTGGCATATGTCAGAGACATGCCATGTTTGTCGAGTTGAGCGAGGCCAGGGCGGAAGAAGAGCCCCGGGATTGTTACGACCTGTCCATTCAGAAGCCATGGTAGTGTGTATCGATGGACTTCATCGGTGCGTTTTCAAAAGTTGAGGGCTTCGGATCAGTTTTGGTGGTGGTAGACAAGTTCTCAGTCTGTTTGTCTTCATACCGACCCAGTGAAGTCATTGAAGAAGCGGCCAGCCCATCTTCTTCAGCAATGTTGTGAAACATTTTGGGATGGCAGAGACATAGTAGCGATCGAAGTCACGCGGTTTACGAGCGAGTTTGGGTTGGTACATTGAGATGTGGAAGTCTATAATCACGAGTTCTGCGCTTCGCAGAATCCACCTGGCGATGGTCGAGACGGAAAGTGAATCGAGTCTTTGGAAAGTATTTGCGCCACTTTGTAGTGACCTCACCGAAAAAATTAGTTGGAACTTCTAAATGCGGTTGTCCTACGATCTGCGGCGGATCGACCCACAATTATGAGCCACTTTTGAAGTGTGTCGGGTTCCGACCACGCGCCCCTGGACGTATTGGTTCTTGACGACCTGACGGCGTCGCGATTAGCCAGCTCTGTCTGAAGTTTGCGAGAGATCACCGAGAAGCGAATTTGCTTGATGCGAGCGAGAGAGCCTTGACCTAGAAGAAGGCAAGTAGAGCGCATGAAAGTATGGGGAATGAGGGCGGAGACCTTTGGAGTGAAGCGAGGGAGATGGTTGTTGGAAGCAAACTCCTGAGATGCGGGAAAAGATCGGGAATAAGCGGTTTGAAGGTTTGATTAAATCGATGGACCCTTTGAAGTGTGAGCGTCTGTAGGAGCGTGGCGCTTTCTGGCCCAGTACCGAGAGTTTGAAGCTTCACGGAGCATTCCATGTAAGCTTCTTGAAGCCTTATCTGATGATCCTAGTCGGACTGAGTCTGACAAAGCGGAACAGCTATGGTTAGAGTCGAGTTCGACAAAGAGATTGCAAGCATCTGCGGGATAGGAAGATAGAGCTGGAAGAACAAGTGGACCGAATGCAGTTCATTTGGAAGGGCGCCGTCGGTGAAGCGAAGTTAGGAAAAAGAGTCTTTATTATGGCCGGTTGAAGATCGAGATCCTTGAGTATGCGGTTGGAAGTCAGGGGCGTTGAATACCTCTAGTGGGAGGTTTGTTAGCCCCTCGACTAGATAACCTGATCGGTGCGCGGCGTAGTGACGCCTTGGCCGTAGCGCTGGGGGAAATCGGTGAAGGGAAGCGAGTGTGCGGGCGCGAGCGTGGTGACACGCTGAGGCAGCAGTGTCCAGTTTGGGACGTGCGGTCTGTTCATCACGACTCACGACCTGGGGGCACGGGGCGTGGCACCCGAGGCGAAGCCCAGGTCGGTGTGGGAATGTCCGACAATTTATAGGCGAGCCTTGGGCGGCGAACTACTGTCAGAGTCTGGCAAGGATTCGCACGGCCTGGGAGTCACATGCGGGAAGGATTTCACAGGCGGGAGGACTCTGCTCTGGCGGGAAAGACTCCCAGCGGTGCGGACTCCTGCAGGCGGGAAGGTCTCTCGGGCGGAAGACTCTGGGCGGGACGGACTCCTTGGCGGGGAGGACTCACTCGTGGTGGGAGTGCGTAGTGTGCATGTATAAGGGAGTTTCCCAGCCCAGGTCGGGACTCTAGACGGGAAGGATTGTCTTCTGGCAGTTGGAAGGCTAGAGTTAAGAGTGGGACTCTTAGTCATAATTATCGAGTTGCCCTTGAGCATCCTATATAAAGGGCACGCGTGCCCACTTAGTCATGTCTTGGGTTGGATCCACGAAAAGGCATAGAGGCCCAGAGATGTAAGGGCCTTCTTGAGGGTAGCCTTTGTGTTTTGAAGTAGCTAATAAAATACAAGTTGGGAGAGATGCCATGTACGCCTTGTGTTGAGAGGGTGTGAGGCATTGGGAAGGTGACCTAGCGGGTTCCTAGGCGCCGCACACGAGCCAAAAAGAGGGCGTGTGACACCATCCATCAGTGAATCTTCCTATATTCCTTATATACCTATGACTCTAATATTTACCATGTTAAACTTTAAAAGATCTTGAGGATCCATTCTTTGAACTGCACAATGGAGTTTAGGTGCTGGACTGTTTCTTAAGTGCTGGACTGCACATATAAGAAGTATACTACAAGAACCTAAGGCCTATACAAAAGAGTTATCACTGGTTTACTTAAAGATCTATTGTCCCATTTATCTGCCTCTGAGTTTGCCAAAATTTATGTTTATGGAGTGTTTGTGAAATGTTCTTGTTTATGGTTCCAATATTGTGGCTGCATATGAAAAACATATTATTTTCTTCTGATATTGAAATCCATTGCAGGTGGGAGGCCTTGGTGATGTTGTCACTAGTCTATCCCGTGCTATCCAAGAGTTAAATCACCATGTGGACATCATTCTTCCGAAGTATGACTGTTTGAATTATAGCAATGTAAGCTTCCATTATGTATCTTCCTTCCAGATTACTGATTCTTATTCTTGAATTTTAGCCACTGTTGCTGAGCTTATACTGTTGTATTCATGGTGAAAGAAACATGTATCTGAATGTCAGTTCTATAGATGGTGTTTTGGTTCAACTGTATCTGTTGGAGTTTGAGGGTGCATTTCTCGGAGATAGTTGAAGAAAGAGTTAATTTTTACTTTTAGAATTTTGTCTGGAAAATTTCCTATACAAATTTCCTTAAATTCCAAGGAAATCCAGATCTACAGCCTCTGGCAATGTGATGTTTACAGAGTACAAGTATGACAACCTGTACAACAATTCTTGATTCTGATAAAGTAAAATGTGGATGTCTGTTAACATCTGTCCATGGTTTCATGGATGATGTTGACCTTGCACTTATTATTTCCCTTTCTTTTACATAGGTTAGACTGAATTTTTCCTATGTATGCATGATGTTTTACATTGTTACACTTTTATTTTAGTTATTTTATTTATATTTCAGTTTATTTTATTGAATGGATAAATTTTGGAGCAGGTGAAGGACTTTCAATTTAAAAGAAGCTACTCTTGGGATGGGACTGAAATAAAAGTTTGGACTGGAAAAGTGGAAGGCCTTTGTGTCTACTTCTTGGACCCTCAAAATGGGTAATCCAGTTGTTATGTTGCACCTTTTAGATATTCTTTATTATAATTTTGGTAGAAATTTGCATTTCGTATTTATTGTTCATGCATTTATTGCTGAACTACATCTCTGAACCATTCTCATATTAGTTCTTTGTTTCCTTTTTGGTCCTTTAGTAGGTTCTTTTCACTTACAAATATTTGTGCCTTGCTCAATTACCAATAATCATTCTAAGCACCTTAATTGATCACATTTGCTCTAGTAGTTATGTTCAATCCATTTGTAAGATTGGACCATTCTTTTCATTGTTTTTCCCAGGCATTGAAGGTGCAATTAAATGATTTGCAAGACATTGTTTTATTGTTTCTTTTGGGTGTTGTGTAACCAAATAAATTCGTGCCAAAACCGTTCTTTTATTGTTTTCTTTCAGGCATTGCATGGCTTACATAAATGCATGCCCTAATCATGATAAGGTAGTTGTCCTCTTCACTCTCTCTCATTTTGCTTCTGGGAGGCTTGGATTGTTGTGCATGACTGAAAATTATGATCTAATTTATCCCTGAGGAATCCTTGGTTGTTCATGTTCCTGACTCATGCCTTTGAAATCTTGACTGCCAAAGAATGAATTCTGATGCCTGCACTGCAAATGATTCCGACATTCTGTATCAACATCCTTCAAATATTACATGTTAAACTGTGGTGGTTCTCAGTCTCATCCTCATCTTTGCCGTTTGGGAAATTTGGACTGTCATGCTTGGCAAAAACTCCAACTTAATTCGCCCTTAAAGAATATCCGTTCACGTTCTCTTAGTTATGCTTTTAAGACAATTGAATTTGTGCTGCAAATTATTTGTTGGGTTCACGGCAACTTTTCCCTGAGGTTTCTGGAATTCACAGTTTGAAACCTTCAGTGCATCTCCAAAATTATTCTTTCCCACATGCATTATGCAACAAAGCTCTGAAATGGAAAATTTTGTATCTATAAATGTTGTATAACAGAAATAATCGTAGCTGAGATGAGTTTGAATCTATAATGTCAAACTTATATTTCATGTGCAAGTCATGTACCTGATGGTTTCGGAATGATCCATAAATCATAAGAAACTTTGTACATAAATTATCTAGTTGTTAAGTTGGCAATTTGTACATAAACTTTGTACAGTGGCCTTGTTAAGTTGGTCTTCAAGATATGAATATAAATTATCTAGTTGGACTGCAACAATCTTTACCATAGTTCCCCTCAGATACAACTTCTACTCATTGCCCTCTGTTGTGACTGGTTTTACAGCCCTGAAATATAAGTTGTCAAAGACTCAAAATTGTTTTTATTTTGTTTCTAGTTTCACTTGTAACTTTTTTGTAAATTTCCATCAGTGATGGCTGTGTCTAGACCTTGTTCTTGTCTTAGCAGTTGCAATTTATCATGGAGAACTGAATTCTGGACATTTAATTTGTACAACACTGGTTCTGAACATGTATTCATGGTTGTTTGCCATTATGTTCTCTTAAAAATCCAACTGTTGGTTGCGACATATCCTCTATAGAAAATTTCTTGATGCACTTTCTCCTGCAGATTGTTTTCGTCAGGTTGCATTTACGGGTGTAAGAATGATGGGGAAAGATTTGGTTTCTTTTGTCATGCTGCCCTTGAATTTCTTCAGCAGGGTGGATTTCATCCTGTAAGTTTAATAATTTGACCCATTTATCAAGTTATTGCTTTTTAATCTATTCTGCTAATTCATTCATGTGCTAGCTTCCGTTGTTAAACTCGATGTGTCTGCATCCTGATGTATATTATTATGTTTACCATTGTTATAACTCACTAAGTGACTTTTATTTTTGGTTTTAATTAATTGTAAGAAATAATAATCTGTTTCGATTATTGTCACACTAAAATACATAATTTTATTTTTTTTTTTTTGTAATCTTCTTTTATTCTGTTAGTATGCTCCTGTTAAGTATGTCCATTCTGACTTGTGCTTTATGCTGGGCAGGATATTATTCATTGCCATGATTGGTCTAGCGCTCCAGTTGCATGGTTGTTTAAGGACCATTATATGCATTATGGGCTTAGTAAAGCTCGGGTTGTCTTTACAATACATAATCTTGAATTTGGGGCACCCCTTATTGGGAAAGCAATGACTTATTCAGACAAGGCTACAACTGTTAGTACCTGCCATTTTCCTTCAATAAATGTCATTCTTAGTATTTGCAGCACTATCTATCTATCCTTAAACAAGTTACTTTTCATAGCAGCTTCTTTGTTAAGAAGTCGGATTTGACTTCGATCACCAAATTTTGTGCTTGTTCTTTATTTTTTTTGTACTCTATCTATCTATCTTTTCTTTATTTGACTTTGGATTTGACTTCTTTGCATGTAGTCATAATCCATGTTATGATGCTTTAACATGCTTAATTCTTGTTTATAAGTGCATTGATTACTTCTTTATTTGACTTCGGCTTTTACTTCTTTGCATGTAGTCATAATCCATGTTATAATGCTTTAACATGCTTAATTTTTGTTTATAAGTGCATTGATTACTTTGTTACAGTATCCATAAAGGTCTTGATGAAACTATAGAACATTAATAGTAGATGAGAAAAAAATTACTGAGAATTCTAGGAACTGGATGAAAGATAGGACCACTATGAGGTTTTCAGGACCACATCCTGTCTTAAGAAATGAGGATTAGGTGAAGGTAACATTTTCGAATCTTTCAGATTGTTGGCTGGACTTGACTAGATGGAACTCTCTTTAGTAATAGAAAAAAAAAGCGAAAAGAAAAGATCAAATTTGTTATAGACGAAAACTCTAAGCTGCACTTTTGGATGGGGATATTCAAGTAAGACTTGTGAACCATTGATGCATAGAAATCAGTGGAACCGATAACACCCTCTCTGTTCCATTTGGAAGTTTAGATTTCATGATTTTCCATTGTATTGATTTTTATTCCATTGAAAAAATTGTTGATATCAAAAAGGAGAAGCCATACTTGATTTATTTGTGACTTGTGTTTTGTGTATGGTTGTGACAGCACCTTAATTATGAATGTATATCTTCAGGTGTCCCACACATATTCAAGGGAGGTTTCTGGGAATCCTGCAATTGCCCCTCATCTGCACAAGTTCCATGGCATATTAAACGGAATTGACCCAGATATATGGGACCCATACAAAGATAAGTTTATTCCAGTAAGTAGATTACAGTAGTTGAAATCCTTGACTTGTAGCTATCTTACTAAATTCCCTCCATGTTTTGTCATCCACAAATATATGACACGATGTAATTAATGGTTTGCATGAATAATCATGAAATGGAAGAAAATTTCCATCTACTACTATATTGGGCTTGTTAAACTTTATTAGAATGGGATTTTAACCAGAAGGAAACCCTTGAAGCTTCTTTCTTTTTCTCACTATATTTGGAATTAAAGTATGACATCCTAATACCTTTGTGAATGTGGAATTTGATGGACATTGCTTCTGTAAATTTGTGCTTCCTACGATATATTTAAATTGATCATATTGATAAAATTTGCTGAAACCTGGTTCTTTCATCCGCTGGAAAACGAGAAACCCTTTTCCTTGCTAAGGCACTTGGCCATGAAAAAAGGTTGGGCGGAAACACCCTTGTAAAGGTGTATTGATGACTTTGTGGTAGGAGTTTGCTATTAAAATAAACTTTAATTGAGAAGAAGGTGAAGTCATCACTCAAAAACCAAGAAATTAAATGCAATCTAGGAGATTTAGTTCACATCAGTATAATTAGATCATATTGACTGAGCTCTAAGAAGTGATTCTCTTTAATCTGTTTCCATCGCCTAAAATTTTTGAGCCATGAAGCGACATCAGTAATTTTCATTAACTAATTAAACAAGCACATTTTGTCTCAATTAAGAAGAGATTATATGGAGGTTTTTAACCTTTATAATATGATCACAAAATCAATAATATTCATGCACTCCATTCACACTATTGCATTATTAAGTGTCAAGAAGTGCTCAATTTGCTATTCTAATCTCTATATTTTAAGGCGTAAATTTAATGGAACTAGGTAGTTAATTGGCTTATTTTTCTTAAACCGTCGAATAGTTTTCATTGGGTTGTATTTCTTGATATGCAGCATGTTGTCTGTGATTTTGCAATTGCTGTTGAAGGCTTGACTGAGGACAAAATGCATTGATTTTCCTTTGTGTCTGATTTCAAACTTGACATCATTGAATATGTTTTCGAGCATTTGTTCCTTCATGGATGCTTTGGCAGCTGTGGCTGATACATCCATCTCATATTTTTTCTAGGTACCTTATAATTCAGACAATGTTGTTGAAGGCAAAAGGGCTGCTAAGGAAGCCTTGCAACAAAGGCTGGGTTTGAAAAAGTCTGATTTGCCTTTGGTAGGAATTATTACTCGCTTAACTCATCAGAAAGGAATCCATCTCATCAAGCATGCCATTTCGCGCACCTTAGAACGCAATGGACAGGTTCTCTCTCTCTCTCTCTTCCCCTCCCTCCCCTTTTCCAAGGGTTATGATCATCTATACCTATGCATTATATTCAATCCAAATTACTTGATCAGCTCCTGGGGATGAGTGGGACAGGAGTTAACCTGAGAATTTTAACTTATGTATCAGTGAAGTGTGGATTTGCTCTGTGTGTGTGTGAATCGTATCTTTTATACTCAATGTTTTTTATTTAACCAAACTCAAACTGTATAATTCAAGTTGGTGCAATCGCTACGCTGTTTCCCTCATTTAGCGATGCAATATATGATGGCAGGTTGTACTGTTAGGTTCAGCACCAGATCCTCGTATTCAAAATGATTTTGATAATTTAGCAAATCAGTTGCATTCTTCACATGGTGATCGTGCTCGACTTTGTTTGACCTATGATGAGCCTCTTTCACACTTGGTATTCTCTCATGCAACTTCAATTATATAGCTCTCAGATACATTAATCACCAGTTGCATATGTGGTACAAAGCTGGTAGTTACTGACCCATTTGATATTATTGTAGATTTATGCTGGTGCCGATTTCATTCTAGTTCCTTCAATCTTTGAGCCATGTGGACTAACCCAACTCATAGCCATGAGATATGGTTCAATACCCGTGGTTCGTAAAACTGGAGGTGAGTAAATGTTTTTTACTTGTTATCAGTTATCAGTGATAAGATTAACTGTTCATATCTACCATCACTGGTTATGGACATTTATCATGGGAATGTTCTGTTATATGTTTATGGCAAATTAATGCTGTGGTGAGTAGGGAAAAGGCTCTGATAGTAATGGCTGCTTTTTTTTCCAAAATCATTGTTTGCTTGAACTTCCTTTTTTTCTGCCCTGGGGTTGAACATATATTTTGACAGCAAGAAATTGATGCACACTTCTATATGATATAACAGTTAAAAGTGAATTTTAATTTATTTTCTTATTAATCAAGAAAGTGGTTGAATCATCATATCTACCTTTTGCAAATTGAGTTTCAGGAAAAGCATAGCTGCTAGGTTGAAAAGAATCCTTTTGCAATTGTTTGCAAAAGTTAGTTTGAGTTTTTTCACTTCAGGAATCCTCAATTTGTCAATATTTACTTAGGCTTCGTTTAGAACCCGGAAAGTACTAAGAAAATAAAATAGTGAGGAAAATAAAAAATAGGTTTAAACTTAATAATTAATTCTATATGTCTATTTAAACTCATTTTATTTGTTTTTCTCTATTATATAATGACTAAGAAATTTAAAAATATGTAAAATTTTGAGTAATTTTGATTATATTTGATTTTCTTTTATATTTTCCACCGTGAAACCAAACATGAAAAAATCATTTTTCTTAACATTTTTTTTCCTTTCCCTAGTACTTTCCGGGTTCCAAACAGAGCCTTGGGGTTTGCCACTTTTTTTGAACACTTGCCTCTTGAGTGTCTTGGCTATAATATGTGGAACCTAGTGGTAACTGGAGAACTTATCTTGGGGTTGAATGGAAATTCTTTGTCACTTTCTTCTGTTTTGGTTTGTATTGGGGGGTAAGCATGTTTACCTAGAGTATTTTCGTCTACCTGAAAATTATGTAGTTCATGGAAATTGAGCTCAGCTTCCCTATCCAGATGCATCTGTCATGTCATTATGATAATTCATTTGTTCTCATTTGCTTCCTGTAGGACTTTATGATACTGTATTCGATGTTGACAACGACAAAGAGAGAGCACAAGGACAAGGCCTTGAACCGAACGGATTCAATTTTGATGGAGCTGATCCTGGATGTGTTCAGTATGCTCTTGATAGGTGAGTGGATGTCTGCTTTGTCTTATCAGTTGGGTAAAAGTTGTGTTTTCTTTGTTCATTCTCAATTTCTTTGATCTAGAATTTTTTGTCTGTCCTAATATTGAAATTGTTTTATGTTAAAATGTATGATATTCATATTAAACCAAAATCCTATAAGCTGGGAAATCTTGCGAAGCTTACTGCTTAACACAGACAGACAAAGACGGCTAGATGGCGGGCCCCAGTTCAAGATCTCTATCTACAATTTTTGTTTGACTCTCCACGTGCAGGTATAGGGTCACATGTGAGGGAAAGTGTTAAAAGACATAATATGCACATTAAACCCAAATCCAATAGCCAACTTTTGTGAGAATGGCTGCTTAACACGATATCGTACTCGATTGGCAGGGCGTCCCAGTTCGGACTCCGCACTTGCTTCCCGTTTGTCACGGAGCCCATGAGTGACTATTTATGCTTCACTCTCCACGCGAGGCATGAGCCTACGTTTAGGGCCTACAAACTTGAGCTTTTAGGAGGGTTGGTCGTTTAACATTTTCTTTGTCCATTTTCAATTTCTTTGATCTAGTGTTTCCTGTCCTAATCTTGAAAGAATAAAAGAAAGTAGTACCATATAGCTGGACCCCTCAAGTGATGAGCTAGTAACATCAACCCATGTGACACCAAAGCAATTAGATGCCACCCCTCTTTTTTGAGTTCCTTTCATTTTCTTATCCTATCACTTTCCTCTTAGCCATTTTAAAAAGTGGCAAAGGATGAAGTCTTTTTTGTCTGCAATTTATGGTCTTGGACAATTTTATATATGGTGAATAGGCCTAACTCATTGGTCGATTTTTTTTACTCGGTTGGATTGTAAATGAGGTTGGTGGGTATGGTTTTGCCTTTTCTTTTTATCTTGCTCCCCTTTGTGGTCCCTATTGTATACTTCCCTATACACGTAGGGACGGCCATTGGACGCTCTTTTTTTATGAATATATTTGCTTTTTTACCCATCAAAATTTTTTTTTTTTTTTTTTTTTTTTTTTTTTTTTTTTTTTTTTTTTTTTTTTCATGGGCAGAGGGTTGAGAAGAAGAGGGACAGTTCCTAATGCTCATGTTATCAGTTAACTCGCTTTTCTCCTGTAAACTGCAAGTTTATTTCTGGAAGGACTTGATTTGGAATGACTTTTTTTTCAGAGCAATCTCTGGTTGGTATAATGGACGAGACTGGTTCAACTCGTTATGCATGCGGGTGATGGAGCAAGACTGGTCCTGGAACCGGCCCGCTCTCGACTACATGGAGCTCTACCATGCAGCTTGCAAGTGAAAATCAAGAAACTGCTCGGTGTTCTAGCTATGGAGATTAAGGTGCAGCCTGATTTCTCCCGACCTCCTATACAGGTTTAGTGACACGTTCGATAGCTCTGTTTCATTTTTCCGGTCTTAATAATGGAAGGTTAGATAAATTGTAAAGCTTTCATCCTTTTTTGTGTTAGCATAAATTGATTACATGGTATAGAAGCCATTATTGTTTCATTGCTCTGGACAATAATATGTCAACTCTGAAACAGGAACAATAAAAGATGGCTGAAAAATAAAAACCCAGAGAGCTATATTTCTCTCTCTTTTCCTTCTTCTTTAACCCCTCCTGTAAATTAGAAGTTTAGAAGAAAAGTTGTATTCTTTTTATAATTTGGGATCTTATGGTTATGCCAATCTCCATAGCAGGAGATCAACTGAAGTTCAAATATTCAGTTGAGATTCGAACTAAGCTGGTAGTGGTGATCACATTTCTGATCGTTTCCTATCACAAATCCCTTTGGTTCCGTTTGGAAGTTGGAAAGTACTAAAAGAAAGAAAATAGAGAGGATTTAACTCGAAGTTCAAACTCGATCAAACTTTTATTAGATGTTCGAAACTCGACCTGAAAAATAGTCGAATAGTCGAGTTACTCGAATTCGACTCGACAAAGTTCGAATCAATTCAAAAATCAATAAATAATTATACTCGACTCGAGTTCAACTCGATTAAGCTCGAAGAAATACTAAAATAGTAAAACTCGATTAAGCTCACGAGCAGTTTGAATCGGGTATTGTGATACTCAACTCGATTAACTTTGAGTCAAATTTTAGCATTTTTCGAGTCGATATCGAGTAACTCAAAGTAGTTTAACTTGTTTACACTCGCCGTACCTTTACTTGCACCATGGAAAAACCGTTTGGAAATAGCACTCATGTCTTGGACCACAGGTAGAAGTGGGTAGGTGGGCAGATTTACTTTTCATTCATCCCCAAGCTAAAACCTGTACAACATTTCTTTGAGAAAAGATATATATATATATATTAATATATATATATTGCTGTGAATTTGAATTCTTATTGATCACATACATTGCAGCCAATAAGGACTAACAAATATTGGAGAAGAATCCAAGTGGGGGAAGTTCAGTTTTCCCCTCACAGCCACAAAAAAAAGAAAAAAAGAAAAAAAAAAGAAACTCTATTTGGGTGGGCAATGAAGCGACCAAGACTTGTGGAAATGATTGTTCTGAGACTATGTGGGGCTATTGCCTTTGACAGATAAATAGACTGAGGGAAGCATATTCAGTGGAGAGAGAGAGTTCTTCTCCATTTTACAGAAGACCCCACTTATCTTCAGAAAAAAAAATAAAGGCCTCCTCCGATGTGCTTATCTTATCAAAATTCAAATCCAAGTAGATGCCCTTTGGATGGTAGAAAAAAAGTGTTCATCTTTTTTTTCTTTTTATGATAAGAAGGATTTGATTGGATTAGAATTTAGAACTCTCTTACTCAGACTCCACTCAATCATATTCAGTTTAATCCACCATCATTCAGATGCATCAAGTCATATATATTTGATTGATTTCTTTTAATAATATTACTAATTATGAGTGCGTAAACCTACTTAAAGGGGTGGATATTCCTTTAAGTAGGAGGGTAGATTCCAATAATAATTTGGATCAAAAAATAAATTCCATCCAACTTCACCCACCACCTTGAATTACTTAGTTTGTTAGATTCTTTATCCATACCAATCAGATTTCAGTTAAAGGCTAGTTCTGTCGATGAACTGTTTGAACTGGGACTCCAATGACATGGAAACTGATACGTTTTTATGAGAATCAGATGTTACATTTCTTAAAGCCTGGGTTATGCTTTCACTATCGACGCAGATTGATTCAGCTCTTTTATCGCTTGCGCACTTATTATCGGACGCTTTTATTAAGAATTTATGCCAGAAGAGCAGTTAATTATCCGATGCCTTAAAAGAAAGGATTCGGAATGAAAACTATTCATATACGAAACATCCGCAGACGCCTTACTTTCTTAGCTTAATATTAACGATTCGCTTCCACGGTAAATCGCTAATGATACTTAAACTGGCAGTTTCTTTCCACCTTCGCCCTAGCTTTTCGATCGGCCTTCCTATTGCGCCTTGCGTGACTTATTATCGATGCTTTCACCGAGCTAATATGTAACAATGGTGAAAGGATCCGACGTCCCCAAAGAACGATATAGCAGCTAAAGCTCTATCCAAACTCGTAGCTCGCTCATGTACGTCCGACTTTTTGGGCGACGAAGAATTGATATTTCTACAAAAAATTATAGAATACATAACACTTAAACTTGAAAGATTTTCTCAATGTTTCGGGTTAAGCTCTTCTATCAATCTTAAATACTATCAGAAACAAGAAAACCCACCCCACGAACCCTTTGAATTTAGAGGTAAAGTGGTCAAGAGAGAGACAATCATTACAAAAAAAAAAGGGAGGGAGTACTCTAAAATGGGATTTGCAGGAAGAAGAAGAAAAAGTCCAAGCATGGATCAATATTTTTCAACTTCATTAGGTGGGTGAATGTCAATTGCCATGAACAATCACTGCATGGACCCAATGGGGGAGGGGAGGTTGACCCACAGATCACCGTTGTGTCTCTCTCTGGTGGACCCTCCTGATATGAAACTGAGAAGACCTCACCCTACCAGTCTAGCACCCTGACATATAATTGCACCCACACTCACACTCACACACACACACACCCATCTCTCTCTCTCTCTCTCTCTCTCTCTCTCCCTTCCCTACTGTTGGTAGTCTTCTTTCTTCTACTCTCTACTTTCTGACCCCAAAAACCCAGGAAGCATTGAAGAGGATGAGGCAATAGATATATGGCAGTTCAGTTACAGTTGAATGAATTACAAACACCCACCACAAATCTCAATGCATACCAGTGAACGAACTGCTTTTATGACTACATGAGCTCCATCTCCAAGGCAGGCAAAACCCCTCTCTCTTAAAAAAAAGTTGGTTCAGAGACAGAAAAAAAGAGGAGGATGGAGAGAGTGAGTGCAGAGAGGAGAGAAATTGGAGAGTTGTTTCTGACTTTCTCTCTCTTTTTTCCTTTTTTTATCTCGTTGTGATGCCTCTGAGAGAGGTTCTGCCAACCTTTCCAATCAAAAACTCTGGTTTTTTGAAAAAATTGGGAGGATCCTTTTCTCGAGAAGTATCTGGATATACAAAGGGGTTTCCAAAGGAGGAGAAAAGAATCAGTGCTGTGGGAATTGGTTTTTGGGGTTGAACAATGGGCTGTGTGGCTTATTATTCCTGATATTATGATATATATCCTTGCTACCTTCTCATTCTTCTTCTATTTATTGTTCTTTTTTCTGTGAGCTTTTGGACTTTTGTATTAAACCTTATCTACCTACCAGAGAACATTTCCAGGGGGGGGAGAGCTTGGAAAAGAGTAGAAAACTGAGATTCTCATTGAAAAAGAAAAAAAAAAAAAACCCATCAGTTTCTCTTCCTTTTTCTAGCAATGATGGGCACCCAAAGGAAAAAAAAAACACAGCTTATATTCATATAAGGTAATACATCTGCTTTTGATGTCTTTTCCTCACTGATTTCTGCAGAGTACCAGTTTTAGGCTCTCGAAGTCTGTGAGCTTCTTTGGAGGTTTCCTGGGCCACGGAAAAAGGGTTTTCACAGCTTTCTCTCTTTCTTCTCTTCTGGATTTCCCATTTGAGGGTATTGAAACAAAGGCAAGGTAGATTCCCGTTTATTGTTCTCTTTAAGTTACACCCTTTTCCTTTTTGATTCCCAAGAAAAAAAAAAAAAAAAAAGAAGAAAGAGAGAGAAGGAAAGAAACCTTTTCTTTTTCCTTCTACTTGTATTACAGGGAGTGATTCTGTAATCAGTCTCAGTCCTATCTCTTTTCTCTCTCCTCTATCTGGTGGTTTTTTTTTTTTTCCTCAAAACACCCATTTCAATTTTGTGGGGTTTGGAGCAATCAGCCATGGCTAATAGTCATGCTGCCATAGGGAACAGAACTGGTGGTAGGGGTAGTAGATCAGTGAGGGATGAAGATATTGATGAAGAAGATGTGTGGGCTGTTGTGAAGGACAGAGAAGATTCAAGTCCTAGAATGAGGAAATCCAAGGACTACTCCTCTGTTTCTTCTTCTTCTTCTTCTTCCTCTTCTTCTGCATGGCGCCTCTTACCGACTGCTCCAAGAGGGATCAGAAGAGGCAACAGCAACACTCCTTCCCATGAATCCAAAATGGTTCACCATTCATCAGCTCCAATGAACATCCCTGACTGGTCAAAGATTTACAGAAAGAACTCAAGCTCTATGCCATGGATTGATGGTGGGGAAGATGAAAACAACAGTGCTGGGAACAATCATCAAGTATGTGTTCATGATGATGATGATGATGGTGTTGGTGAAGATGATGATGACATAATCCCTCCCCATGAATGGATTGCTAGGAAGCTTGCAAGCAGTCAGATTTCCTCCTTCTCTGTCTGTGAAGGGATTGGGAGGACACTCAAAGGTAGAGATCTCAGCAAAGTGAGGAATGCTGTTCTGACAAAAACTGGGTTCTTAGAGTAGTGTCTTTCATCAGCCCACCCACCTATGTAATTTTTTTTTTTTTTTTCATTTTCATTTTCTTTCACCTTCAGCTTTATTGTTTGTCTGGTGGGGTAGTCACAACTGCCTTTTCTAGGTGCTGTCTGGGAAGAGTGAAAAAAAAATGGAAAAGAAAAAATGAAGAACAGCATCAGAGATTTTTTGTCAGTTAGGACTTTGTGTTTTGGTTGGTTTGATTGGATATTGCACCTCTGTAAGTGGAACTGGGGATATGAAAAAAAAGAAGTAATTGGTTAATCTTTAGGTCTTTCTGGTAAGTGTTTTCATGTCCTGTTCTCCTTTTTGGCTGTTTTTCTGCACCTATTCTTGGTTTTTTTTAGTCATTTCATGGCTGTTTGTTTCATTCCTTTCTTACTTTATTTTTATTTGGGTGAGAAACAAGTAAGATAGCATCCAAATGTTACATCACTAGGGACCCTCCATTCCCAACTTGGCCTAATCACTTGCCTCTTGTTCTTAGGATGCTACTTATAGCAATGTTTTAAAAATCGGATTGAATCGATCGATCGGATCGTTGACCTTTTTGGTCCTAGTTTAATTTGGTTCATCGCAGTAGAACCATCAATTCAACTCCTTAACTGTGAATCAATAACTTTTCCCATTCAATTATCGATCCGGTTTTTAAAACATTGCTAAAGAAAGCTAATTTTTTTAGCTTATTATCAAAGTAATTCATTTTTTTAAACAAAATACATGAGTAATCTTCTTTTCAAAATAATCATTAAATTAGTCTTCAATTTTTAAAACCGTATTCATCAATTGCAATTTCAAAAATTACCTTAAAATCGCAATTGATGATTACTGTTTTAAAAAATTAATCTTAAACCCACGGTTGGTGAATATAATTTTAAGATAATTTTTAAAATCGCATTTAGTGAACGGGGTATTAAAAACATGTGGAAGACTAGGGTTTTTTTTTTATTTATTTATAAATATAACCTATTTTGACATCATACTCCCATTTCTTTGTGCTGGTAGCCATATGTCTATTCATCTCTTCCCTGGACAGTCCTTTCTTCTTCACTTGGAATTTTCTTAATTGTAGTATATGCTTCTTCTCAATCCCAATACATTCTCACCCGCAACCAACACATGCTCTTGTGTCAGATTATGTGGTCCAAATATTTGGAATTTTGTCATTAGGAATATCTTTCTTGATTGAATCTGAATTTTGTCATTAGGAATATCTTTCTTGATTGAATCTTATCAAATTCTTGATCCTTGATACTATACTTTCCAGCCTTGTCTCAATCTATATCGGTATTATCGATTTTGGGCCTACGCTTTCATGGTTTTGTTTTTGGACTTTTCCTCTAAAAGGTTTCATACTAATCGGATGTTGTCTATGCTTATATAGTCATAAGTCTTATCATTTCTAACAAATGTGAGACTTTGTCGATTTTAGGCACATACCTAACAATCCTTCTCTAAAACAAAGTTTCATCGTTCTCCCATCAACCGAATTTTCTTCATCAGATTCAAGACACCTTACGAAGACCACCGCCATGGCCATCGTCACAACACTATTTCAGTTTTGAAGATCCACCCACATGGTTAAGTTTAAACCTCACCTGATACTCACTTCATACTGGTAACCCTACGACCATTTTCTCATCCATATTTGCACGATATCATTAACTTGACTTAAGCCCTCACTTCGCTTTGTTTTTTCACCTTTCTCCCAAAAAGCCTCATACCAAGTGGATGTTGTCCTTACTTATATACTCATAAGTCTTCATATTCCTAACCGATGCGAGACTTTACGACTTCACAAGACACTCCAACAATCCTCCTCAACAAAGGTTCATCGAGCCTCCCTCAAAACCAAGATTTCTTCATCAAGGTTGAGCACACACGCCTTACGCGAAATACGTGATCACTGGGGGCTTATCGCTCACAACACCATTTTGTTTTCGGCATTCACCCATATGGTTAAGCTTAAACCCAACTTTGTTACTACTTGTTGAGAACCCCATGGACCCTTTTCCTTATCCATGTTGGAATGATATTATCCATTTTTGACCCGGGTTCTCATGGGCTATATTGACTTTTCCCAAAAAGGCCCTATACCAATCGGGATATCATTCCATACTTATATATTTATATAAGTCTTCCTGTATCAACCAAATTATACCCTGATTAGCTTCCATAACACGCTTATAGATACTAAAGAAAAGCATATCTTTCCTAATAAAATACTAAAAGAAAAATTTCTGAACCCTGACTTTATACAAAAAGATAAGGGTAATTGAGAATTTACTAATTTAGTGACCCAAGGTCATAATTTAATAAGAATATATGCTAAAGTGAAAATAAGATAAGTCAAGATTGCAATTAGATGAAAGTTGAATTGAGAATAGATGAGAAAGGAAGGACTTAAATGAAATAAATGGGAAAAGAATTCAAATATGTATAAGAATTCAAATATGTATAAGGCCTAACATGGACTTATTTTGGAATCAAAATATCTCATTTGGTCATTTCGGAGCAAAACGTAGGTACAGGCAGGCGAGAAGAGTATAAAGGGGTTAAGAAGAGAAGAAGAAATTAGGAACAAAGCAGTTTATTGACATAAAAAAAGAGCAAAGGTATGGAATTAGTATGGTTTTGAGAATGGAAACTAAGATTTTTGTATGGTTTGTATGGATTGTTATGGGTTGGTGTGAATTTGTGGACTTTTGTATGAAATTCCTATCGAAAGCTAGGTTTGAGGTGTTAAAGAGCGACATTTGTAAGAGTATGAAATCTTCTTCAAGATGGATTTTAAGATTTGGCACGTTTTTAGCTGACATTTCGATTTTAGCCGACTTCTGTTAGACTTTAGTATGGAACTTACTAAGGTTTGTGTGTAACTTGTATGGAGGCTAGTGCTTTCGTATTCAGATGGATTTTGAACTTTGGTTTTATTCCTACTTGGGGTGATTTTGGGATTGATCGTAGGGATGGTTTTATGCCGTGTTTTGGCATGTTTCAGGCCGCTGTCATAAGACGCTTTTTGCGTCTCAATTAAGAGGATATCAAGCGCTTGGTGGACAAGGGTTGTTCGAGATGGTTTCGGTCAAAATCGGGTATTTAATCGAGCTACCAAGGAGTTTTCGGGGCACGCAATAGTGAAACCCACGCTATTGCGTGGTTGGCTCGTACTGTAGCCCTTCGGGTACGCAATTGGCGTGGGTTTCCACGCACTCGCTGCAAATTCAGACACTTTCAAGTTGTCGTACCGCGGGACGCCATAACTTCTTCGGCCCAAACTCCTCGCTGGGGTGTTCTTAGACTCTATGGAAAGCTCCTTTGAGTCTAGAATCATCCATATATAGTTCGATAATATTGAAACTCATTAAGTCCGTAAATCACGAAAATAGCAGCCCCGCAGCCTCCGCCAGGTCACCGCTCATAGGAAACTTCCAACTTTGACGGCTATAACTTCTTCAGCCCAAACTCCTCGATGTTCTCGGGACTCTATGAAAGCCTTTTGAGTCTAGAATCCATCTATATATAGCTTGATATTGGAATGATAGTAAATAGCTCATAAACATACATGTTAACCATAGTTATTCATGCATATAATGAAATATGAAAAATGCAAAGATACGAATAAATGAGTGAAAATATCGCGTATGATTACCGGATGAAAATAATCATTCGAATATGAGATATGTAACAACATAAAAATACACATGGATTGTCCGCTTAACCCTGGTAGGGATAGGACGGGCATGCCTATTAGTGGAAAAACAAGTTCTGGCAGCGATATCATCGGGCCTCGCTTTGGGTCACATTACAACGCCTTCTCGCCCTTATAGATGATCATCACTGCATACAATGATAACAGCCGCCGTCCTTATAGATGGTCATTGTTTTCGCATACAATGATAATAACGCTTTCGACCTTATAGACCATCGTTTCGCATGCTGGGAAAGAGGCAACGCCTTCGCTCTTTACAGGCTCCTTTATCCACTTCTAAGGTTTTTGCAGGCATGAACATAAAAGCAAATGACAAGTATACATGCAAATGAAACGGAGTATGATATACACATGATATGAAAAAGTATAACATTGTTATGTGACATATGTAAACAAGGATACATGTTAACAAGAATAAGAAGAAAAGTGTAAATGACATGAAATGAAATATGATATGATAAGAAAGTATAAGATTGCATAAGCATGTGTAAATTATAGGTATGAAACATATATAAGCATGTGTATATGACAAGTATGGAATACGAAATGTTATATGATATGTTATACGATAAGGTATATGTGCGGTGATGACTTTGTTGCAGTTCGTCCACGAGTATGATTTCCCCATGTTTATAAGCGAAGACGGATGTTCATCCACGTGGTGCACAAGCAGAAGAAATGGCGACATGACAATCCACATCAGCCTCTAAGGTTAACACATAGTTAGATGCCCATCGGAAGACTTTTTGGTCTATTTTGTATATGTAATATTCTTTTTGTTTCTTTTCCAAGCAATGTAAATATTGTAAATGTTGAACATTTCCATAATATGAATGATATATTTGTAATTCGCTACTACTTAATATATTATTAGTTAACCTGCTTAACATTATAATGTATCAGAACAAGCTTAAATGTTATAAGTTTATAGTAAAAATGGACACCCTCGCTGACACCGGTGCCGAATGCATGCCACACCTTCTCATTCCTAACAGATGTGATACATTGCGGGACAATGTGTCCATGCTTAAAGACATGATATTCATTAAACCCAAACCTCAAAGCCAACTTTTCTGAAAGAAATGACAAGTAACATGTCATCAAAACTCCTGTTATTAGCTGCTTCCTACTGCTTCGCCTTTGCAATTTATCCCCATTTGTTGATTTTGAAAGTCCTGTTAGATTGACCTGGCCTACTATTTGACTCTCCACATGCAGGTATGGAGCTGCACTTGCACGTGAGGGAAGGTATTAAAGACATGATATTCATATTAAATTCAAATCCTACAAACTTGAACTTTTAGAAGAGTTGGTCATTTAACAAAGTCCAATCTCTGCAGTCTCTCAATTATGTGGGGAGGGCTTAGCAGGCATATGTATGAGCATTGTTTGTTTGCATTCAACACAGATGACAGTTAAGATGCTTGTTATGGGTGATACAATTAAGAATTTAATCATAGGAATATTTGTGGTCTTAAGTATCTTTCCATTTATAGAGGTTCTGAGCAGGACTTAGGGACCAGATGACAAGCTAAATTAGCAAGTAATACGCAATGTAGTAGTATTATTGTACATGACAGATAATAGGAATGCTGTTACTAGTAGGAAATTCTATTGCCTAATTAAATGGTTCTGTGATCTCCCTGGCTGATATTTCTATTCCTGATCATTCCTCATGTGGGGATATTCAAATCTTCTAGTAACTCTACACTGGTTGTACTTAGCTTCCATGTGAAAATAGGTTGTGTTTGAACAATTTTCTCATTAGGAAGAGATTGATTGTGTTATTCATTACCCTCTTCATTAGAAACTATGTTCAACTAGTAAAAAAAAGAAAAAAAAATCAAACCTAAAAACTATAAGATCTATGCGACTATGTTGGAAGTGCACCTAAGATCTCACATCGGTTAGAAATGAGAAGATTTATTATTATATAAATATGGACAATATCCAATTTGTAGGAGGCCTTTTGGGGGAAAAGCCCAAAAACAATACCATGAGGGCTTAGGTCCAAAGTAAACAATATCATACCAATGCGGCTAGGGAAAGGGTCTATGGGATTTCATAATAAGTGGTATCAGAACTGGGTTCAAACTTAACAGTGTGGGTGAAAGCCGAACAAAATGATATGGGTAGACGTTGTTTCACGTAAGGTATGTGCCCGAATGCAGTGAAGGAAGTCCTAGTTTGAGGGGATGCTCGGTTGGAACTTTGTTCGAGAGGAAGATTGTTGGGAGTGTACCTAAAGTCGCACAATGTTTTACATCGGTTAGGAATGAGAAGACTTATGAGTATATAAGCATGAACAATATTCAATTAGTAGGAGGCGTTTTAGGGGAAGAACCCAAAATCAAAATCATGAGAGCTTAGGCAAATTGGACAATATCATACTTAGAATTGTAGCAATTGAGTAGGCTTGAGCTAAGTAGAATCGGTGACATCGGTCAGACAAAAAATTAGAGCATAATAAATTTATGTAATTTTTTTGCCAATAAAGTAGAGGCTCGACCCGACACTAATTCCAGGCGAACTGAGTCAAATTGTCTTATAAAGCAAAAAAATTGGCGGGTTGGATCGGGTCGCGTGGGTCGAGCCTTGTGGCGGGTTTTAATGCCAATAAAATTAACATGACCCAACCTAATAATGAGTGGGCCAGAATTTGGTCAGGCGACTCACCTCTAATCATACCAATATAGCTAGGGAAAAAGTGCATGAGGTTTCCCAACAGACTAGCTAGGCTAACAAAAGTTCTTCCATCACCACTCTAGAGGAATATATAAACACAACCATGTAAGATAAGAAAAAGTACACTGTAAACCTCTAAGCAAAAGTTCTTTCGGAGGCTGCATTTTCATTAACTGGTTCTCTAGAAAGTTCAAAGGGAGGCCAATAGCTTTCAATTTATCTACACTTTTTTCCTCCAAAAGGCATAGCATTGGTATAGAATTAGTAGTTCAAAAGGAGAATCCGCCCAATCCTCTCCTATGGGGACCAGTTCTCCTTTTGCTTTGTACCTGTTTCTTGAATATATACAACTCAATCTGAAGATCCTTGAGCTCCAATAGGAGGGTCAGTTTTACCCCCTTTTTCCAACAAGATAACAATAATTTTGGTGAGAGATTCCCAGAAAACATTCCCTCCCACCTGTATTATGATCATGGTCTGAGCATCCTCCAAAAGTTATAAGAACAAACAGTTGAATTAAGACCTACATTGGCACGATACAATTCAATTAAGTTCAACTTGTTCCGGTTTTTGGCTACAACCCTTCTTGTGATCCTAATCTGTATGCATTATATTCCCATAGATGGTCCACCTGGCTCCTCCTGCTGACCTTTCAAGGCTAAGTTTTGTGTCTTTTTCATTTCTTGATGCCACCCTAGCTTTTTATTGCAAGTGTACTAAGATTCTGAAACCACCTCTCTTCTTGTTTCTCATCAGGACTTCCTATAATTGAAAACTAGTGGACATTCCTTTAGTGAAGTAAAATTTTTGTTTTGTGATTGTCGCTAGGCTTATTGAATGTAATGACCCATTTGGAGTCCCACATCGTTAAGAAAAGGCTTGGACATGTGGGTTTATAATTATAATGATTCGGTTCATTCTCTTTATCAACTAGCTTTTAAGGATGAGTTCTATCAAAATGGTTGTAACTATGTTATCAGAGCAGTTCAGTTCTTAGGGATACCTCCCGTCCTAGAATTGTGGGAGGGCTCTTACCCATAAAGGAGGTAGGGTTAGCGAAGTCACCAACTATCGTGAACGTTGATTCTGAAAAAATGATGAATTATAATAACCCATTTAAAGTCCCACATCGCTAAGAAATGATTTGACCATATGGGTTTATAACCATTGGGCTTCCTCCCCGTATGGGCAAATTTGCATGGTAGATCAATTGAACAGGATGCAAGAAGAGTCAAGTCAAGAAGCCACATGGCCTTATCAGATTGCTCGGTTTCGGGCTGCATGGGTCTGGGTTCAGGCTGGGTTTGGGTTAACCCATCAAAACCCAGTTTGTTGAACACAATGACAAGGTCACTGGCTCACTAGCCAGGCCTTAATGCATGGTCCTCAGACCAAGCTCAGCTTCCCTGTTTCAAGCATGGTTTCTAGACTTAAAATGCTCAAACCCTCCTGAATCAGATTGGGCTGATACTGAGAATTCAAAACGGGCTTCTCCTTTTGAACTAAAAAGGCAAAACAACAAAAAAGAATTGATCACCCTTTTGTATGCATATAAATTTGTCAGATTCTTAATTCTTTCTTTACAAGATTGGTCTCTTCTGGTTTCAAATTTCAAATCGTGGAACTTCCAGGAGAAGAAAAAAAAAAAGAACACACACATAAGCAAAAATACCTGACAGAAAGAAAGAACAGTTAAGCTGTAAGCAATTACTTTACTACCAAAATAAAACTCCCTCTGGCACATTAAAAGAGCGAACTGTTAATTGAATTCTGGCAGATTAATAACTAATATTTGAAACATATGTATTTATTACTGATTTTTCAAATTAAAATGACATGATATTTTTAAAACAATGAAAGGAAAGATGTGGAATTACTTGAAATAAAAACGGAAATGAAATTGAATCCATTAAATTTCAACAGAAAACTGAATCAGATCCAACCTAATATGGAACTGTTACTGTTACTGCATTTGTTTCTTCAGTGAACTTGAAGTTTATGGGAAACGTTTGTTGAAGGGCGGTTCTGTATTTTGGAATATTAAGTGAGGGCTGTTGGTGGGTCTTCACTCTTCCCACGCCAATGCAGGGGAGGTGAGAGAGGGACGAGGATTGAGTGGGACAGAGTAAAATTTTTATCTTTCGTACCCAAAATTTCAAATCTACTTCTGTGTTTTGAGAATTGGGGTGTCTCTGAATTGTTGGTTTGGGGAGTATAGGGTAAGTACGAGGAGACGAGACGAAAAATGTATTTGAAAAGCAGAGGAACAGAGTTTCCTTCTAAGACTTTTATATCTCGGAATTTGGCGCTTTTGCTTTGCCTGAGCAGCTTCTGTGCAGGCATGTACTTCACCAACAGGTATTTCTTTAATGGGTTGCTGCATTTCTTTGAATTTGGTGCTTTTTCTTTTGCTTGTGCTGCTGTTTGGTTGGTGAGAAAATGCGGGAAAAAAACAAAGAAATTGGATTTTTTTTTTTACGTTGGGTTCTTCCTTATTTGGAGCCTGAATCCAAGACCCTGATTTAACCGAGTTTAGTTGAAGTATTTGGCTTAACAAAGAACTTAAATTCAAATCTATATGTCTCTTCCTTTTTCCCCTGTTTTTTCGGGAACCAAACGGTTGGTGATGGTTGTTCTTCAAGAGGAGAGGTTTTGGTTTGCTTCAGTACATTTTTCCCACATGAGTGTGAATAGTTTCTTAGACACAATCATTTACGTCTGGTTACTAATGGGTTTTGATGAGACTCTAAAAAATTGGTTGATAATTGTGTTTGTGATGGGGTTTTCTGAATTTGGATTTCTTAGATTAGGACCAGCTTCAATCCTTCTGCACTTTCTTTCCTGTTTACATTCAATCATTGTACTTACAGATTTCTTTGTCTGTGCGACTCACATTGTCCCATTTGTTCATAGATGATTTTCCTTAATTTTATTTATTTATCTATTATTTCACCTTCCTGTGGATGCTGTGGTTGGCAATTGGTTTATCTTCATTATGTTGAAAGAAAACTTGACTATCTTGGAAATTTTTTCTTATAATTTAATTTTCAAGGGCCGAGAAATGATCGGGTGGCTTGGTGTTAGTATATTGCTTTCCTTATTAATCAAGAACTGCTGGTTTTAGGATGTGGACAGCATTTGAAGTCAAAGATACAGAGAGGATGACTGGAATAAAACATGAAAGAAATAACTTAGCTTCTGATGGTTGTACTCCAAAATTAGCAAGTGTATGTATCCAACTTTTTTCGCTTTTGTTCTAGTCTCGTTTTTCTCAGGGTCAAATTCATGGAAGAATGTTATTCAGTGACTGTTAACACAAGTTTTTCTGGCATATCTGGTGTGTATATCTTTTGTTATTTTTCATATTAAGCACAATATGCCTTGTTAGTTTGGCTTCTTCTTTATTATTTATGAAACACAAGGGCAGTTCCATCCAAAATATTTGTATTTTAACTCATAATCACAAAGAGTACTTGTTTGGGATGATAATGCCTGGTTTCCCAGTTGTATTCTTTCTCTGAAATAAAGTATTCAAGATGAAAGCATGGTGCTTGGGAATTCGATTCCCGGATAAACAGCTTCTTAGTAACTCCAAGGTGGTTTTTAGCTCACTGAATTCCACTTATTTTTCCTCACTACAGAAACTTAAAAATGGCTTCTTGATATTTTTCAGATGATAACTGCTATAGAGATATGCAAGAAAAGCTTCTTCTGTAATGTTACCACCAAGAAGATTGCCTGTTTGGCATAGTTGGCTATATGCCTTGATTGTTGTAGGTAATACGATATTGGCGTGTTTATTATAATTTCTCATTAATCTTTTTGTCTCACTCAGAAGGTGATAAGGGACAAAGCCAAGAACATTCTGGAGGAAGTTTCAAAGACCCATCATGCTGTCCAGTAAGCAAAAAATCAGTGCTTGTTTTCTCTCAATTTCTCTTATATTAGGTACTAGTCTATTTTGTAGTCTTAGCGGAAAGTTTATGCTGTATATGGAATGCAGAACACTAGATAAAACAATTTCAAATCTAGAGATGGAAGTAGCTGCTGCCAGAGCAGCTCAGGAGTCTGCATTACATGATTCTCTCAGATCAGAAGACCAGAATATCGCTGAATCAACAAAAAAAAGAAAATATTTAATGGTTATAGGAATCAATACTGCTTTTAGTAGCAGAAAACGAAGAGATTCAGTTCGTGCAACTTGGATGCCACAAGGTGCATAAACTAGTGTCTTATACTTGTTTCTCACCTATTTGTTGCCTGTCTTATACTAATTTTGTTGCTTATTTTACTGTGGAAAAAATAAAACTAGGTGAGAAGAGAAGGAAACTGGAAAAAGAAAAGGGCATTATCATGCGCTTTGTTATCGGTCACAGGTAGGATTTATCATTCCCTTCTTCAATGCTCTGTTATTTAAGGACAAACACATTCTGAACTCATTTTGACATGCTCAGCTATGTTATTTCCTCTAATGTTTGCTTATGCATTTTGCGGTCTTCACTTTACGTGGGATATTAATGTCCAATTACTCTATAATTGAGGATTAGAATTTAGGTTTAGTGTAAAGAAAAAGAACTTATTATTAACACAATGATGAAATGGTAAATTTAGGACCTTAGTGAGTGACAAAGAATACACCAAGCACTTCAAATTTATCTGGAAAAAAAAAAACTTTCTGCTTCTCTTAAGAATTATCTTTGCCCTTTTTTTTTTTAAGTTATATCTAGATGGTCACTGAATGATGTTGCCTTAAGTAAAAGATGGAAGCGAGGCATCGTTAAAACATGTTTGAAGCTTAACATAACCTCCCAAAACATATATGGCCTGAGGTTGGAATCCAAATACTCGGATTTTTTATAGGTTGTTACTAAAAGCACAGCTTCCATGTCTACATTGTTAGAATGCTGGAAGTACTCATGGTTCTTCAATAAGGTGTTTTACGTGTCCAAACTTTCCACCATTTTGTCATATCAAGTTTTTTTTTTGTCATATCAAGTTTTCTTGGAGAACCATGCAGATTAAGTCATCATGAGGTTATTTAATCTGCATCTTTTTTGGATTGTTCTTCAAGTAGATATGTACTTATACATGCTGACTTAATGAAAAAAATGGAATCAGTATCACTGTATGTCATCTGACTGGACAGGATTCCCTTGCATGATTAGCAGAAGATTTAGTCAGGTTATTCAGAGTCTCACTTAACTCTATTTTCTATGACCACCCTCATGAATTGAGCCTCAAAGACTTGCAATTTGGTGAAATTTGTTCACTCAATTATTCTAGTTGTTTGTGAGTTCTTAGGCTTTAGAATGTGGATTTGGTGAATATGATGAATTTTCTTAACTGGTTTCTGTCACTAGTTCGACATCTGGTGGTATTCTTGATAAAGCTATTGACGCTGAGGAAAGAATGCATGGAGACTTCTTGAGACTGGTAATGCTGTTGTCCTGTTCTTTATACTTTTCATACTTTACTGGATGAAACACAGATATTTTTTTAAAATTCAAAATGAGAGATTTTATCGGTATCCATCTGTTTTTCTACATTTCTTGCAAATAGGATCATGTTGAGGGCTACCTGGAATTGTCAGGCAAGACAAAGACATATTTTTCTACTGCTGTTGCTTTGTGGGATGCAGATTTCTACGTCAAAGTTGATGATGATGTTCATGTCAACATAGGTAAAGTTTTTCTGCTTGTTTCCTACATTTTATCCTTCATCTTGTTAATTATAATAAAATCTTCAGGACTTTTAATCCCATAATCATGAAAAATATTAAAATGTAATTTGAGACAAATAGGTGTGATTTCATTGTTATGATCATAGCTCTTACATATGCAGAGTCAGAAAACAAATACAGAAAATGAGAAAATATTATTTAAAAAATGAAAAACATTACATGAGTTTATGCACACAACTTCAAATTATTGAAGGTCATATTGAATATATATACTTTTAATACTTGAAAATGTCAATTCAGAGGAAAACCTGATAAATCTTCCACATCTTTATGTCTTTCTTTCTTTTTATCTTTTATTTTTTATTTTTGATAAGTATTTTTTTGCTTTTAATATCTGTACCTATTGGAATTTGAACTTGGAACCTCCCACATCCCTACCCCAACCCCCTTGCCACCTCGAGCCAGGCCTCAAGGGCATAATGCTGTTTCAAACGTCAAAGCTTTAAGTATTGTATGCAACAACTTACTTGTCCTCTGAACTGGTTTTAGCTTGGAATTGCAGTGGATGGATGATCTTAGCTATCTCATTTATCATTTTGGTTGCGATTTCAATAGAAAAATGTACATTGTGTAACTTCATATAAGTTGGATTGCTCATGTCCTTCTTGTAGTTTCTTGATTTGAGGATTAATCTCAGTAGGGTATATCGTGTGCTCAGGTGTGTTATAAAACATAATTGTTTTCCTGGTACTTAACTGCACATTGGAAACATGCCATTTAGATCTCTCTGAATTTTAAGCACAATTAGCATGAGTTTAGAAATGGAAATCTTTTTAAAAAAAAGTCATTTTCAAGTTTGAATTTTGAACCAGATTATTGTACTAATAGGGGCTTGTTCTTGAGAAAGTATAATTATGGTCATAAGAGAGTTATTTTTGCTGCATACTGTATTTTCATTTTATCTTATTGCAGTCCGCTTTGAATTTACCTCAGGAACACTTGCAATGACTTTGGCTCAATATCGTTTGCTACCTAGGGTGTATATAGGCTGCATGAAGTCAGGTCCTGTCCTTGCTCAGAAGTAAGACGATTGTCAGATTTTCAATTTTCTAAACCTCGAGGAACCGATTATATCTAGCTTCTAAATTTTATTTTAATGAAACAGGGGAGTGCGATATCATGAACCAGAGTACTGGAAATTTGGTGAGGAGGGAAACAAGTATTTCCGTCATGCTACAGGACAACTATATGCTATTTCAAAAAAATTGGCTACTTATATATCAAGCAACAAGTAAGTTCCTACTATCCTTGCACAAAATGTTAACTGAACCTCACGCCTGTAATCTTTGAATGAAAATTGTTGAGTATGCAACTAAAACCATTTCTGTTTCCCATGCCATACGTTTAATTCTTGAATCGAGACCGCTTTATAGCTCAATTTCTAACATGATGACTAATATTGGTACTTAAAAATGACCTTTCAACCTTTACTTCTTGTGGTGATTTTTCTTTCAATCATTCCAGGCATATGCTCCATAAGTATGCCAACGAAGATGTTTCACTGGGATCTTGGTTTATTGGATTAGACGTGGAGCATATAGATGACCGGAGACTATGTTGTGGAACCCCGCCAGGTAAAATCTATAATTACTATTAATGTTGTTCTACAATGTTCTTTTTACCTTGAAAGTGTCTTCATTAAAACCGGTTTAGTCTTATATTGGGTAACATTAGATATCTGATGTTTGAATTCATCCAAACATATCTGATCATGTTTCATGCCTCTACAATTACAGAGTCTGTATGCTATATTAGTGTTCTAAACCCAAATTCACGTGGTGAGTTAACTGTAAAACCTATCATCCAGCTAGATTTCCATGTTTGCCCCATTTGGAGTACATGGAATAGCATTATTGCATGAAAAATATTAGTAAATATCCAAATATTTGTCGGTAGCCCTAAATTTTGTTGCATTAGCTATGTTCTCTGTACCTATGGAAGTCCTATTATCTTAAATAGTTATTATTAGGCTTGCTGGGTCCTCTTAAAATACTGATATGAGCATCCAACTTGGGTAGGTGTCACAGCATATTAGGAGACTGTACTTCAAATTCATAAATATCTTGAGGTCAATGCCTAGTTTCCTTTATGGTACCAAGCTACCAATTCACCGACATGATAATTTGCAATTTCTGTGGATATGTTATTTGCATCTGTTGTTCCTCTTTTCCTTCTTGGAAGTGAAAATTCTTAGCAATATTCCCTGTTTGCTAACAATCTGTCTAGAGAGAGAGAGTTGCTTATGTGGGAGAACTTTAAAATGATGATGTTACTTATTACTGCAGATTGTGAATGGAAGGCTCAGGCAGGGAACATATGTGTTGCTTCATTTGATTGGAGCTGCAGCGGGATTTGCAGATCTTCTGAGAGGATTAAGGATGTTCACCAGCGTTGTGGTGAGGGCGAGAACACTTTGTGGAATGCGGTTTTCTGAG
Organism: Tetrastigma voinierianum; assembly: GCA_016808115.1. Lineage (NCBI taxonomy): Eukaryota > Viridiplantae > Streptophyta > Magnoliopsida > Vitales > Vitaceae > Tetrastigma > Tetrastigma voinierianum. The sequence goes on from JAEQBH010003624.1 coordinate 330,856, forward strand.
AGACAAAGCAGATGTCTTAACTCAGGAAGGGAGCTTTCTTTTCAGAGACTAGCTAGCAGATCCCCAGAACAAGAAAGATAGCCATGAGAAAGCATACCCTTTTTACTTTTTGGAAACTTTGTATATGCTTATAGTGTGTATTAATACGAAATATTTTAAATTATAGTGAAAGAGGAGAGAAAAATTGCTTCTGGGAACTGTTCTCCATTTTAGCTGAGGAGACCAACCCTCAAGAGCAGCCAACAGGGATACCAGTGACTGTCACTACCCATTCTTTAAATGGTTGGAAGGACTGTATTGTAAGTTGCCATGGCCATGATCTTTATAATAAAATATCAATCTTTGTAGGCTGCTTTTGCTGCCTTTTGCTTCATAAAACAATATGTCAGATGGGCTTTTCTTATTTCTTTGTTCTTTATTCTCCTCCTCCTTTATAATTGCTAGTGTCGGTGTTCTGTTTCAATGATAATTCATTTTATGATAGAGTTCTAAAGCTTTCAAGTGTATTCATGATTGAATGAGAGAGATTGTCTTGTAGCAGATATACAACATCCCCAGTTAAATCACTTCAAAATGATAGAACCCCAACATAATATGATACGATTCCACATCAGTTCCACAAGAGATTGTAAAGTGAGAGGTTTTCCTACCTATTAGGTCGGTCTTTTGGGTTGGGCTATCCTATTGGGTTTGGGTTCCTATCGTTGGTACTTTTATTGAGAGCCGATACATAGTGGGAAAGGGCTATCTGGTGCCCCAAGAGAGAGTCGAAAGTGAAAGCTATCTAGAGTGTGACCATTGATACAATCCCATATCAGTTCCACAAGATATTGTGGAGTGGTACTTAAGCTTGAAAGGTTCTCCCACCTATCAGGTCGGTCTTTTGGGTTGAGCTCTCTTATTAAGTTTGGGTACCTATTATTAGTCTTTTTCATTGAGAATGGGTGCGTAGTAGAAAGAGTATATGGTGCCACCAAGTGAGTTAGTAAAGGCGCTCAGGAGTGTGAGCAATGATATGATCTTACATCAATTCCACAAGAGATTATGGAATGGTACTTAAGCTAAGACTTTCATTGAAAGCCGGTGTGTAGCAGAAAAGAACTCGTTAAAATGCGTCTCTGCATGCTTGAGGAAAGAGTGTGCTTTGAGGAACTTTAAGTGACATTCAAGAAATGGTATGGAAGACTCAGTCTTGCAACCAGATTGGATTGTGGAGTGATACTTCTTTAAAATTGCTCCATTTTTCTGTGACGATCTTTGGTTGGGCTTTCCTGAGCTTGGAGTTTGCTATCATAATATCTGTAATTTTACCATCCAGCTGATAATCTCTGTTTTACCTTTCTATTTGAAGTCTGTTTCAATTCTGGAGACCACCTGACTGAACATGTTGGTTTCTTAACACTAAGTATGTTATCAGACCTCATGCATTTGGTGTGAAGTCATTTTGGGGTGATTCATATTTTTTGGGGTTCATAGTGACTGGATTTTACCTATTGAGGAGTTGGGCTTTGTTAATCTTATTATCTGACCCCCTGATCTTTGATCTTGTGATAAGTAATAGACCAGCCTGAGGAACTTTACTCTGTTCAGTTGTTTGAGCTGGGTTTGGAGTACCTGGTTCTCTTTAGGGCCCATTGTGTTTGATGCTATTATCCGTCTTAAACCTCTGTTTAAATATATAAAGTGGAAGGATGGGTGGTGTCTTTGAAACATAGTTCTCATGTGGGGTGGGATCAGAACATGTCTTATCTTTACTTTTATGATAAGTTTTGAATGGGTGGATACTTTGCTGGGAAGAGCAAACTTATGAGAGGGTTTATTTTGATGTTTAATAGTAATGATATGATAAGTGTTCTTTGAAATAGGGTTGCACAAAGAAAAAAGTATGTTTCTGTTTTGAGACACACACAAGTGGGAGCCTGGCAGAATGTGCTAGGATCATGAACAGTTATCATGCATGCATTCAAGCAATGGCAGACTCTAACCTGCAGGGAAGAGAACTCAGCAACATCCATGACTCAACATGATTTTTCTGAACTGATCTCACTGCTAAATTACAACATACTGACAGTAGTTGAAAGAGAAGCTTACACTAATTCAGTGCTGCTAGCTGCTACTGAAGAAGCATCCTAGTGAAAGTTTGAGAGAAATTGGACGCGATATTGGCGCGGCTCAATCAAATAGCAGAGTTCTTAACTTAGAACACAGATTTCTGATTGAACCGTATCAATATCCCGTATGTTCATACCTCAGTTGATTGTGTACATAAACTTATTGCTTCCAGGACGGTTAGGGAGAAGAAAAGAAAATGAGATCCATATGTCTGTTAGGAGAGGAGGAGATGTGAGCAGAAGGCATGTGGTTTTTAAAGAAGATGACATTGAATTCCTCAACAACCCAGTGAATGAAAAGAAGGGTATATTTATTTTAAAGCTTATGGAGACAATGGAAAAGCTGTGTGTCTGAGGCAAGGCTGGAGCAATAAATTTTTGTATTTATGAAGTTGGGGATGTCATGTCCCATTTGAATTTGAATCAAACTTAAGAAGCAAGTCTAGGGTTGGTGAAGCTATGGCAAAGCGTTTTTAAAACTGTCTTGTGTTTACAAAAACATCTGTTTTTGAGAACCTCAAATACTTTTAGCTGTCTAATGTGTGTCCAATGTCTCACATCGGTTAGAAACAAAGATCGAGGATTGCGATTTAATAATAATAAACAATATCTAATTGGCATAAGGTTTTTTTGGGAGAATCCCAAAACAAATCCATGAGGACCTCGGACTCAAGATGGACAATATCATACAAATGTGGAGGGATAGATCCATTAGGTTTCCCAACATTAGCTTGTTTTTATATATACTGCTTCATTTTTTTAATAGTTTTTGCTTAAAAAAAGTGAAAAACAACAAAGAATAAATAACAAAATATATTTTAAAAATGTTTTTGCTTTTTATTTTTAGCAAACATTCTATATAATTTTTAGCTAATCAACAAGCCAATGATTTACCAAGCAACCAACGGATATGTACCTCATTTTCAAAAACTTAAAATCCACACAAAATCCTTCTTCTTTCCCTCTTTTTTAGGCCTTGTAATACAATGGTTATTATGTCCTCACACTACCTTTTTGTCTATGGCTCAAATCAAAGATGACAAGATCAAGATGGTTGAACATCTTCATTAGCCTAATTTAATGCCCATTCTATTCAAATTAGTACTTCATTAATTTTCTTTGAATAGTGCCTTGTTGAAGATTAATTCTAAATCCAGAAGTTGATAAGAAAATCTTAACACTACTAGGAATTGATCAGTGTTTAATCCACTGCAGAGACATCTCTATCCTTGATTAGCTCTTAATCCATTCAACCAATTTGTGGATGGCGCCTGACCTGACGGATCATGCCTGCATGTTTGCTCTCTGGTGTGAAAAATCTTTGTTTGGAATCCGGAAAATAGTAAGGAAATAAAATAGAGATGAAAAGTAGAATGAAAGAAATAAAAAGTAGATTGAAACTCAATAAATTAATTTTATTTGTTTATTCAAACTCATTTGATTTGCTTTTCTTTATTATATAAGGACTAAGATATTCAAAAATATGTAAAATTTTGAGAAGTTTTGATTATATTGATTTTCTTTTATATTTTCCACGGTGAAACCAATCATGAGAAAATCATTTTCCTCAATATTTTTTTTTTCTCTAATACTTTTTGGGTTCCAAATTGAGCCAAAGGAAATTACGGCTAACATGAAAGCCCCAAAAAAACCTGATCGATCTTCGTCATAACTCTGTGAGCCATGTCTATGGAGCCAAATTGAGGTATGTTGCAAGCCCTATTTGTGATAATCATCCATGGTTGCATAACAAAGCAAGAAGAGGAGCATTATGTTATTGAAAGTGAAAGATGGCCAGCAGATAATGAATGATTAATGATGAATAATGAATAATGAATATGAGTATAGTCTAGCCCACTCATTATGAATCGAGGGACCAAGCATTTGAAACAAACATAACTTTTTCTGTTTACTTATAAGTTCAAACTCAAAATTCAACACATAGGGGACAAAAAAAAAAAAATCAATGGAGATGCTTTATGGTTCATCTATTTTCTTCTCCTTTTATTTTATTCAGAAGAAAAACTTTGGAAAGGCTTAATCAACTTTGATTAATTTGCTTAACCTTTACATTCTCGATTAGCTTTAGAAACTTACGTTTATAGTGCATTGATTAAAGATAATATTAATTACCACCACATTTTCTCATCTACAACCTTCAAAGATTAATGTTTTCAGTATCATGTTATGATTAATAAACTGATGTTACATATTAGGTGGGTCATCATCATCATGCTATAGCACAACCATGAAAACATGGTTTAAACCATGAAAATTATAGTACAATCAAATAACTAAATATATACTTTAATATCAAGAACTGACTCTAATATCATTTATTTGTTCTGACTTAATTGTAACACATATATAATCGTTTCATCTTGAAATTGAAATGCAATACAAATTTGCAGACAATGATTTCTCTAACTACATCATGTGTTTAATTGTAACCAACAGCTGTATTATAGGAAACCATTTGCAGCTCAAGTTGAATGACTTTTTAAAATTTATAAGTGTTTTTTTGTCAGATTATAAGGTGTTCTAAGTGGGTTTGTATACATACCAAAAATGTTTTTAAGTCATACCATATCCAAATTAATCCTCGTATAAATAAAAAGGAATCACAAGAATGATAAATTTTGACTGCATAACACAAATTTTTTCCCAAGCTCGAATTCAAAAATTTAGAAGTGGCAATGAGTGACTTTGAAGCTTTGCCTACAATTATATATATGGATCATCAATTGACACATCTCTCTGGAATAGAAGACAAGGTGACAAAAAAAGAAAAGAAAGGGCAATCATCACCCTGTTGAAAACCATTGTTTGTGTGTTAAGAGGAAAAGAAGCTGAGAAACCATCTTGTCAAAATAATTGTACTTGGTGATCATTTCAACCAAAATAGAAACTATAAGACAACAGCTTGCAGAACTGTTTGCATGATACTTTCTGCTTAATTTGACTGTATTTGAAAAAGAAAAAAAAACCCTAATTCACAGCTTGAAGATGATGACCCTACTAACTAAGATTCAATGGATGAGTGCTTTACAGCCCAATTGAACTTGTGGTTAGTCTCTCCATCCATGTGCAAAACCTAATGTTAATGTAGCACATTGAAAACGAGTAGGATCTAACTCTAACTAATAAACATAGCTAGGTCCAATGTTAAGAAGTCTTGTTCCCAAAGGCTACAAAAACACAACCAAAGTTTTAGAAGGCGCTAGTCACATCCAGGCGTAAAAGTATCCTATAGCTTAAGCGCAATGAGAAATACAAGACAAATCTAAATGTGAAAAGTCTTATTCCCAAAGGTTACGAAAACACAGTCATAGTTTTAAAAGGCACTAGAGGCACCAACCCAGGCGTAAAAGTACCCTATAGCTTATGTTCCATGGGCAATACCCAAAGGTAAAAATACCCTATAGCTTAAGCTCAATGGGCAATACAAGACCTCTTGGATACACATCAATTTTGTAAAATATGATTATATTAATAAAAAATTAAGATTTCAAGGTATAATTGAATTTCAAGAAAAAAGAAATTAAAGTCTACAAATCACGCCTCTTGTTATGCATGTCTTGAAAGGTGATGCGCTGTAACTAATAAATGCCTTGAGCCTAAGCGCAGCCTTTAAAACCATGAACACAGCTATGATCAGTACGAAACCAAACTAATTAACAAGAATATATCTAGGTATTCCCCAATCAACCGTTCCTCTTCTGAGTTCGTGGCTCTATTCCCTCTCTTCTTTGGCAGTACATTGCACTTTGCAGCCCCAACCATATGGCTTTGATGATCTGTATTCACGTGAAACCATATGACCATCCTCTCCTTTTTATCAGTCATATAAATGTAAAATTAGATCTGATGTGGACAGAAATTCGATGAGTGCTATGAGTGCAAAATATCAACGTTCGATGTCATACGTGTGGTGCAATGTCGGGAAAACCGGTTTGGGGGAATGACGGGAAATGATAAATGACAAGCGGATCAATACTACTGCCTGAGTTGGAGATAAATACCTGGGTGGGACAAATGAATAATTTTCACCTTGACATGCATGATGTGGGAAATCTACCAGCCTGCCTGATCTATTCAGATCCTTTGCTCCTTTGCCTTGGCAAGACATCTTTTCTTCAAGCTTGAACTCTCTTCTTCATGATGATGACAATGGCTTCCCTGATTTGGTGTTGCAGAATGACACTGACCCATCTTCTGGTTCCTGCCCTAATCTTCTTCTACTATGAACAACCACCTGTTAGTTTATGGAGTCTGAAGAAACACAAACACCCAAATGGAAAGAATTGAGAGCTGAGGGAGACAGAAAGATAGAGAGATAGATGGATGGATAAAGAAAGAGAGAGAGGGGTTCATGAAAGGGGGAGAAGAGAGATTCTTTTCCTTTCAACCCAAATTGGAAGAATTGATCAGGATTGAGGGAAGACGGAAAGAGAGAGAGAAAACAAAAAGAAATACAGAAGCAGAGAGAGAGACGTGTATCTATTAAAGGAGGAGAAAAGAGATTCTCTTTCACTTATAAAGGGGCCACTTATATTTCTACCGTTAGGTCCAAATCAATCAACGGTTAAAATTTAATTAAAAAAAAAAAAAACCTTGTTTGGTTACTGGTTTTTAAAACTGTTATTGAAATCAGTTTTTAAAAAAACATAATTTTGGAATTCTCCTATTCTTATTCTCTGAAATGTAAGACATATTTGGTCTCCCTTTTTTGAAACACAATGAATACTATTTTCGTATTTTCTAAATTTACAATATATTTGGTTATTGTTTTTTAAAATTATTTTTTAGAACTGTTTTTAAAAACACACAAAATATCATTTTGACGAGAACCAAAAGTATTTTTCATGCTTTCCTTATTCTTCTTATTTTTTTAAAAAAAATACACTTCTAAAAACTTTAACCAAACAAGCCCCAAAGTAAACTGTGTTAATGTTAATTGTCTCACACATGCATTTTTTATTTTTATTTTTTATCAGGAAAGTTGCAGTTGCCCCATCAATTTATACATTCCAACTCGTGCCCATTAACAGGATAGACAATCAATCAAAACCCCACCAAGAAAAAACGAAACGAAGCTGCATAATTTCCCACACACTGTCAATGAATAAAACCATATTCCACACATCTCATCTATCAATTATAGTTTATGAAGGCTTTTGTTTTGGGCCACTTTAATTTCCTTTGACAGATTCTCTTGGATCAAAGAAAAAATTATCACCAAAGTACATATCAATTCAGTGGTTTGTTTAACTCCACATCTCACTTTTCTAGCCATACTTTTGAGAGGGAGTTGCAGGAAACCCAATAAAGAAGGCAATTAATATATATAAGAGCTGAACCACCCTACATGATGGGATGTCCGGGGTCTCTCTGATCCCCGTCTTAGTCAATTATTTAGAGTTCAAATCTTGAAAATATATTATATTTTATGTTAGAACTTTATTATTTTTATAATTTTTTTTATTTATATAATAAGGATTAATGTAAGAATCGCATGATTTAAATACACAAAATAATATCTATATATATATATATTTAAGAGCTGGTAGATTTGCGGTAATACAGAGAGAGATGGCAGCAGAAGGCGTATCTCCGGCGTCTGCTGCATCTCGTTCTAAAAAGGACAGATTTGGACAAGACTTGATTGAATTGGGAACGGATGTCAGATTTTGTTTTTAGTGTTAGTTTACTTGTCATGTTCAATAAAAGTAGAATGGAACAAAGATAGGAGAGAAAAAAAGGGAAGAGAGTGTGATCTTGAGGCCTGAGGGGGCCTGTTTTGATAGGGTTTGGGAGAATCAATTAAACATATATTGAGGTTGTAGTGCTGCATGGGAAATTGTGGTCTCTGGAAAGATGCAATGATCCATTAAATCTTGTACCATGTTTTTCAAACTTCTATGTTGCGACTTATTACAGTTTTCAAAGATGGCTTTTTCACTCTCCTCATGTGACCACCCATGACGTAAAGTAAAAGCAAACGTGATCGTATGAAAAGAAAAAAGCCCAAAATCTTGAAGATGGTATTGGTACCTTGATCCTCAGAATTTTTGAGTTTCAACGGTGCAATATGAATTTGTAAAAAAAGTGATTCAACGGTGATATATCGATTATCTTTTCGATGATTAAGTTAATGAAAAACGAAAAAGAAGGAGAAAAAGAATTTTAGTCAAGTTCGAATGGCTTTACCTTGTGGGAGATATCCTTGATTTTTAGGACATGGTTCATTAATCTTCCCTTAATTTTATGAATAAAATATTTTAATTTTAAGGATAAAATATGTTTTGCTTTATTAAGGATTAATATTTTAAAAAATAATAGATTTGGAAACTGGGAAACCCGTTAATAAATATCTTTTTTGTGTGTTTTCGTATGCTTATCCATAACGAACTTCTCATACGTAGTAAGGTGGCCGACTGGGGGACTTGAAATCCTAGACGGGCCGCCATGAAGTGAGTTACTATTAGAATACTCTGGCTTTCTTATATAAGCTTTGAGACTCTCTCGCCTGGTTAGTTCCCGTTTGGTTTTAATTTGGTAAGTTGGCCAAGCAGGCCCTGAGCCCGTCGGGTAGTAGGTCTAGATCTAAAGACCATGGTACTCATAATGCTCCTCTTTTCCCCAGTTGAAGGTTTGTACTTTTTTAGTCAGGGAAAATACGGTGTTTCTAAACTTTGAGTGTGGAAAGGATTTGAAGAATTTATGCGTACATTGAATGCATCGTAAGGTGAAGTGCGTTTTGATATAAAGCGTGTGGGCAGCGCACGTTTCCTAACATGTTTGCTGCACATGATGTCTTGATGGCACATTTAATGTGCCTGTTGATGTTTTGCCCTTATATATAGGGCTAGGGTTCCGAGGCTTTCTCTTTTTACGATTTCACAAAGCTTTTTTCCTATTGCAAATTCCTTTCTCCCTTGTTTCTATGAATTGTTCTTTGAGAGGAATTGTCAGAGATCCCTTCATGACTTTCAATTTTCCGATGTTTTTTTTTTCTAAACTAGTTTGTATCTCCTTCACGCTGTTTTTGTAGCTCTACATTTGTTGAGTATTTTAGAGATTCGAGAGAAAGTTCTCGTTTCTTCTACGAGGGTGCGGGACTTAGTTAGTCGGTGGGTTCTGGGTTTCATACGCTAGGTGGTTGTTCAGACCTCCCGGAGGATTTCTTTTGTCTTTTGGCTAATTAACCCCCCTTTATCTGTTTGTTTGCTTATAGAATGACGAGAGGTCATGAAGAGGCTTTCATTAGTTAAATTTGGGCGTAATAGGATTTAAGGGAAAAGCCCATAGTAAGCGACTGATTCTTTCTTTATGTCTATAGAGGACTTGAGGTCCTTTAGACAAGTTCCTACCGCCATCAGATTGGAGGCGTCAGACGGCATGGCTACCTCGACGATGGGAGTTGCTGTTGGACTTTGCCTCCCCATCCCTTCTTTGGTGAAGTAGTTTCTACATTTCACTAGGGCACCTCCTGTACTCGTACATTCGAATGTCTTTGAATTTTAATAAATTCTGGACGGACCGTGGTTGGATGTTTTGGTTTGGTGGGTTGGTTATTTCAGCGGAAATCGGATTATCGAGGTGTTCGTTAGTGATGACTCGAGCTGTCGTTGTGGTGGTTGGATCCCCGGTTTCGATGAGTGTTGATCGTGACTGACCGACTATCTGAGCCATGATGATTGATCTCTCTTGTTGAGTTGATGTGAACATGATCTGGTGTGTGTTGACTCAGACGTTGTTCTCTAAATCTGTTTGTCATCTGCCGGTACCCAGGTGCGATGGGAAGATGAGTCGCTGGTTGAGACAGTCCGAGCCGTCAAACGACCGGGATCCTGGGACCGCCTCCCTCTCCTCGAGATGGGCACTCAGCTCCTCTGCCGTCCAGTCATTCACCTGATCGTATAGCCTTTATTTAGATGTTTTCTTCGTTATTGACCCTTTTGAGATCAACCGGGACATCCTCACGGGATGATTTCAAAGTAGCTCAATAGAGATTGTTGAAGGAGCCTTGGCTAGATTTGTCCGGCCTGACCAATCACCTTTGGCTGAACAAGATTCACAACCTGCCCCCTAGGCGACGAGGAAGAAGAGAAAGAAGGCAAAAAATGTTAGACAAATTAAGGCTACCGGGGCTGGACTAAAGGGCTTTGTGGATTGGGTGGATCCACTCTCTAGTTAGCCGGTTGAGGAGAGGGAAGACAATATGTCTAGCCTCACTGCTGGATTCGCCTCGAGGATGTGCAAGCTAGCTACAAGTGCTCAAAGGGAGACTACCTCTGGCTCTAAGGGACCAGACGACAGCGACAAGCTTGATCCCCGAGTCTGACAGGTACGAGAAGAGAGGCAGACGAGTGGTGTGTAGACTCTCTAGAGACAAGCTCCCACCTTTTTCGGCTTTAGAGGGCACCGCCTAGGGTGTCCTTGGGGAGGATTGTGCATCGCTGGAGGATGGGATTTCAGTTGGGGGACCTCCTAGCTCTGGTAACGTTGTGGGCGAGGTTCCCTCTATAGAGACAACCGTTGTACCGTTACTCTCTATTAGGAAACTCAACCTTACAATTAGTGGCCCCCGCAAGCCAAGGGGCCACGACAGGTTGGTGCTGAACTCACAGGTTAAATCGATCAAGTGGGATCACCCCCCGGTTGACGCTTTTGCCTTTGGTCCGAATGTTGCCCAATTAATCATCAACCGATGGAACCCATTCAATCAAAGGGACACTTCTATTGTTGATATGCGCTAGCTCTACCCCACTAATCTTCGCATACCGGTGGTGGCTCTCTTTGAAGAATATTCCACTCCCTTCCCCGACTACTTAGATAAAAAGTCCTACCAACGTGTGGGCGGGGCGGGATGCATGTGACCATGACTTGATAGAAGGTTGAGGCGGTATGGTCGGACTTGGTGTTTGGTCGTGAGTCTCACGCTGTGGTTTTCTTCTAACGCCTTTCCTTTCCAGGAACATCGCCTTGCTGGTCGAGGACATGGCACGCCGACGCAAGAGCTTCATCTCGGTATTTGGATGATCTTGAAGTTGAGCGCTATGCTCGATCAATAGCCTCGAGCGAGGCCTTGGAAGATGGCTTAAAATGAAATTTGGGGTAGATCCAAACACTGAGAGAAGACCAAGGAAGCCATAGAGAGGATCGCGACTAGGTACATTGTCACGGGTGACGAGGCACAAGCAATGGAGGGAGGAGTTAGCTGGGTTCAAGATGCCACTGGCGTGCCCAGAAAGACCGGGCGCAAGGCTGAGGCTAAGGTTGCCCACCTGGAGGTTGAGTGGACTTCCCTTCTATTGGATACCGAGGCGGCTAAGGATGAAGTGTCTTTTCTCCAATCTCAGGCGGGCAAGGATAAAAAGGCCATGGAGGAGGACTACTAGAAGACCTTGGAGCTGATCTTCACCTATGGTTACGAGTGTTGTGTGTTCAAACACAACATTAACGGAGACTAGCCAAAGGTTCCAGATGACATGCCTGACTCCTCCAACCCGCTCCCTCTAGAGTTCTTCGTGAACCCTAGGTGCCCGCCGACCCTAGTTGCCACTGAGGCCACAACAGCCGAGGTGGAGCAGAGCAAAAGCAGTAGAAAGCCCAGAAAGGATCCATAGAGTGCTTGTTGGCGACTTTTGTTGGAACATCCCTAAGTTCTCCCCTCCTCCATTTTGTTATGTCGACCTCGTTTAGCCACCACTAACTTATATGTATTATTATTGTTTAGATGATATTGGCGTGTTTGTAGATACTGGTACTTTAGTTTACTTATACCATTGATTAAAATTTAGTAATCTCACAGCTCCAGCTACAGATCTTGACTAAGATAGTTGCTTCATGGATGTCAATGTCAAGGTTGGTTGTTTTTGTTTGTTTTGTTTTTGCATGAGCTAACTAAGGGTAATTAAGGGTTTTACTTTTGTCGTGATGGGTAAGGCACTTCATTACTCCAGGGCCTTAGCTCTAGCCAATAGGCTAAGAACCACACGTCTGTACTCCCAGGAAATTACCCGGTGGTATGAGCCATATACGGTCTTTTGAAGTGCTGATAGGCTAAGGCCACATCGGTCTTTGAGTTTCAAATACCGCAAAAAAATGGTCAAAATCAGAGTTTCGTAGCATGCATATTGATTTACTACTGAAGTAGTGTTGTTCTAACCACTCTTAGCACTCCGGGTTTGAGCACTTTTTGTGTAATGTCGGTAAAATTAGCAGGTTGGCACGTTAAGGTCCCTACTTGATACTTTGTCTAATTTGCAAGCGGTTTTTATAGTTTCTGGGGGCTATAAATAGTGAGATAGGGATTCTTGGCACTCTGAGCATGGGAGATCGGTGGAACTTCAGGCTGCGGGAACTAGAGCGAGGAGCAAAAAACGAACAATTTCGCAATCACGAAATCTCACTTTTAACCCTTTGCAACTTTTGACTTTTTGACTTTTTGTTTTCTTCCCATTTTATCCATGTAATAGTATTCAGCTTTGTTTATTTTGGTAATTTGTATTGTTTTGGGTGGTATATAATGCCCAAACAACACTTTGTAAAGGATCAAACTTTTCATTATTGAAGTTGGAGGTAAGCTTGTCGAACAAGCTCCCGTTTTCTTTTCCTTTTTATCTCATTTTCTCACTAGCCAAACACTCTCTGAGGATGACAACTCAGAGGATGAGTGGCTAAACCCCCTCATTCCTTAAAGTAAAGGGCATGGGGCAAAGGAACCTGAGGCAAACGAAGGTTTCTCATGTTTTCAACGTAGGTATTCACTGACATTTATGTTTTCCTTAAACTCTAGGTTCAGATCCCTTCGAGTCACCTTGAATGGTCAGTACTTGGTAAGCTTTCAGGGCTCATTGGATGTTTATTGCTAGATTCAGTGATGTTCATTAGTTATCATTTATGAGCTATTGGAAGGTGAGTCAAGGAGACATATTTTTATTGTCTGAGACCATTAATGCTCAGTGAATGCCATTTGAGATAGTTATTGAGGATTTAAGTTTTATATGCTAAGATCGGAATTCAAAAAGTAACTATAATGATACTTATCCCCAATCACGAAAAATACCCCTAGAAACCCTCATTTTCCCTAGGAACCTAACCTAGTGACCTAATACTTCAAGGATTTCTATTTTACATTTTAACTCATTTACTTTTAGTTTTTCACCACACAAATCTACTCTTTCTATAACAGCCCCAATCCAAAAGGAATGAAATCACTAGCTTAAACTTCCTTCCTTTGTCGATAATTACACGAAGAAAACCCATATACGGTAGACGATCCTAGAACCAGCGTGCATAGTAGCTATGCTACGCTAGTCGCAGTGTTAAGTTATAAATTTTGTTTGATTTAAGAACTTACAATTTGGGTTTGAAGCGAATCAAAATAGGCGTTGTTACTTGAGGATGGTGCCTTAGTGCAAATGACATTGTCTTTGAACACTTGTGATCCTCATCACAGAGTTACATTGAATTTCTTTTCTCTTTTCATTCTTTCTAGCAGTTTACTGCTAGGTTACTTAATTTCAATATACTGTTTATACCTTTTTATTGTTCCTTAGTTAACATTAACCCCTTTTGGTAGACTTATTTTTTTGTTTCTTTTTTGGAGTTGTCCTGTGTTTTTCATGTAGGAGTTTATGTTCCAATGGTTTAGGAATTTAGAAGGCAGATTAATAAAAATCATAATTACACAGGAATCAGATTTTGAATTGAGCCTTAATTCTAACATAATGGAACCTTCACCTGAAGAATAGAAAAGTCATTAGGCAGTGGAAATGAATCCCAAAGCATATAGATCCATGAGGGACCACATACACCCTCCTCGGATGAGTGCACCGCCTGCATTATTGCCTGGCCCGGGCAAATGATTGTTAGGCCTTACCTGGTGCCACTCCTTCCCACTTTTCATGGCATGGAGAGTGAGAACCCTTATTCACACATGAGGGAGTTTGAGGAGGTCTGCAACACCTTCAAGGAGGAGACTGTCACAATGTATCTAATGAGGCTCAAGCTTTTTCCTTTCACATTGAAGGATAAAGCCAAACTTTTGCTCAACTCCCTGAGGCTAAGGAGCATCTGGAACTGGACCGAGATGCAGGCTGAATTTTTAAAGAAGTTATTCTCCACTCACAAAACAAACAGTCTGAAGAGGCAAATTTCCACCTTCTCAGCTATTGAGAATGAAAAATTCTATGCATGCTAGGAGAGGTATATGGAGCGAATGCTTGTCGCCATGGGTTTTGACACTTACATGGTATTGGTGGAGTTATTTTTATGATGGAATTTCTCCTTCCATGAAGCAATTACTAGAAACTATGTGTGGAGGAGACTTCTTGAGCAAACATCGAGGAGGAGCTTTGGTTTAGGGGTTATGTAGTGAGGGCTTCAAAGGTGGGATGAGCCCAACCCGAGGGAGATGGAAGAATGAGACCTCGATCCGGTACAAGGAATTTGGCATGTACTGTGGGGATATGGACATGAAAACCAAAGTTTCCACCTTAACTAGAAGGTTGGAAGAACTGGAAATGAGAAACCCGCATGAGGTGCAAGCGGTGACTGAGATTCCTATGCCAAACAAGCCATGCTTCATTTGTTAGTCCAATGAGCACTTGTGAGAACAATTTCCAACTGTTCCAGTGATGAGGGAGATGTTAGTGGAACAAGAAATGTTGTTGGTCATTCAAGCTAATCAGTAATGCACAATGTATGTATAAGGCAGCCTGGCCTGTGGAGAAATCACCCAAATCTCTCCTAGAAGCCAAAACCTCAAAGAAAGTATACTCATCATCTTACCTAAAAAAACTTAAATTCTTGCTTGTCCCTCAAGCAAAGGGTTGACTCAAACAAAACAAAAAATTGAAAATGACACGAACTAACAAACAATGAGATGGGTATGATAACATGATGCCAAGTGGAAGAATCACTATGAACAAAAGTTAGCAATATTAACATTTTCAACCAAAGTTTAGGATCCTTACAATTTTAAACTCTCTAAGGAACATGGAAAAAAAATAGCGTAGTGAAGCCAATAGTCAATACCGAGTCCTCAATGACCTTTCCCAAGGAAACCCAAGGTATAGATATTAGCATGATCTCAAGTAGTATGGCTAGGTCCTAATTGCCCCAAACTTAATTTATTTCGCTATTTGGAAGAAGCTACCTAAGAAAGGATAAGAACGCACCACACCCTTTTTATTCATACCAAAATACCTAAAAATAACCTAAATACCTAAAAATGAAAGAAAACCAGTGCTAATGTCACACCCCGATTCCCGGTCCGACCAGGTTATTGATTCAAACCGAGTTCGAGTGCGGGAATATATAATGGGATTTCTTTCTGCGATTTTTTTAAAGCCTCACTTGTACTATTAGGTATGGCCCACATGCCTCTTAGAATCAATATAAATTGTACTATATAAAAACTACCCGCAGGAGTGGTGTCAGTAATCTATCTGTTGTATGCGAGTCCATTTACAAATACAAGCGGCCGCTTTTACAATTACAAATCGAATGACGGAACTACGTGTAGTGAACCTCTACTAGTGTCTTTGGCCCGGTAGCCAGATCAGAGAGAGTGTATGGTACATGTAGCGTAGGGCGTATAAGAGACACCAAGCAGTGAACTTGTAATATTTTTAGGAGTTATTAATAAGGATGATGAAAATTTGAAATGATAAAATTTATGAGCAGAATTGTGATGCCCAAAAGCGGGTAAAAGTGTAATTGCCATAAAGAATATGAAAATCATTAAATGAGTGAGATGGGCCATAATAGAAATATGAGAGTTGTCTTTTGCAATATTAAAGTGATCAGGACACTTTTCAATTAAGGTATAAAAATGATATGGAGATTTATAATGTGAGAAGATAGGATGCCAAAAGTGAAATAAAATAAGTTGATTTGCAAAATTAAAGGATGAAGAACATGCTTAATTAAGAGTATAAATGGGATTACAAATGTGATGAGACAAACAAAGCCAAACTCATTTTGTCTCACAAAGCTAGGGCTCACGTTTTTGGGAAAGGAGAGAAAAGAGCAAGGAGAGGAAGAGGAGGAAGAAGAGGAAGAAGAAAGAAGGAGAAGGAGAAGAAGGCCAAACCCAGGTATGTTTTTGTCTTGAATTAAAGTGGGTGTTTTGGATTAAGGTTTAGTTTGGAGAATTGTTGCTCCTTTGTCCAGGGTTTTGGAAGAGATCACCCAAACCACAGATTTTATTGGAGTTTGTAGAGTAAAACCCCAATTGATGTAAAATAAACATGGAATCATCATATTTATATGGTTTATAGAAGAATTGGTGGACCTTTGGTTGTTCATGAATTCACCTAAGGTTTTTGTGGTATGAATTTCCAAATCACCAATTCAAGTGTTGTAGGTTGTTTTGAGTTAGATTCCATGTGGTTTTTGGTATTATGGAATAGTTGTAAAGAGAATGTTGCTTTTAAAGGGAATGCTGTCAAAATTTTTGTAAAAACCCTGTTCTCATTTGGATATAGATTAAGTTATAATCATCCAAATCAATTGATTCCTAATTGGTAAAGAACCATAAGAGATAGGGCTACAAATGTATAGAAGGGACCAAGAGCAAATTGTAGCTCTAAGGCTCCCAAATACGGACTGAAAGGTGAGCTCATGTAGCTCACTGATTATGCTCTGTTTTGGGTATGGTTGTAGTGTTTTGGTCATAAGTGGAGTTTCACTCATCCAAATTGAGTGATTAAAAATTCTGGAAATAGACTTTTAAGAATAAAGTTATCATCTGAAGGAAGTGCAAGCAAATTGTAACCCCAAAGTGCCCATAAATTTTTCCAATTGGAGCTATGTGCAGATTCTGTTCTGTCAATTTGAGTAATCTAGATATAAAATACAATAACTTGAGTTTTGGTGATCCAAATTGGGTGATTCCAATTGGAGAAGAAACCTTAGAACCATAACTTCAAATGAGTAGATAAACAATTTCCAATTTATGGAGTTAAGATCCCAGAAATCAAGGATAACAGTAGGTGATTCAGTGAGTTAACCAAATTGGCATCAAAAACATGCTGTAACTTGTGTTATGTGGTTGAGGGCTTTAGAGAAGGAATTTTAAAATGAAAATTTAAAGAAATGTCATTGGATATATAAAGGACTGATCTGGAGAGTTTCATAATTTTTGAAGACCTTTTGAATAATTTTTGGGTAATAAAGTCCATAGAGTATTGTTGGAAAAAGGTTGCCAAAATGAGTGGTTTTTTAGGGGTTTTAGTGCTCAGAGTAAATTGTTAATTTGGCTTTATATGAATGTTGTGTGATCACAAGTGACTTGCGTGAAGTACGTTAAGTTTTTCACCACCACGGTATCGCGAGGGCGATTAATACGTTGTTGTATTCGTTGAGTGTGTAAATTTAAAAGCCAAAGCGGAAAGTAGTGAGTTATTGCTCAAGTTTCGAAACAAAGAGGTGAGTGTAAAACTGATTTTGAAAGTGAGTTTTAAAAGTGAAAGATTTTTAATGTTAAAATGAAAAGTTTAATGTAAATGTTTATATATGTATATTAAATATGTATACATAGGTTAAGGCATTATGAAAGTTTAAAAATGTGTAAAAAATGCATATGTGTTTTAATGATAAAGTATAGGATTTAAATGGATTTATAAATGTATTTTGAAGAAATGTTTTACTAACCCCATATGACTGTTATGACTGATATCGACTGTAGTACCTTAAACATGTAAGGATTTAGAGGGAATAGTTATAGGTTTCTAACTGAGGGAGGGAAATAGATTTTTAGCGTAATATCCTTACACGTGATAAGGTGCTATGAATGGAACCCTATGCATGGCATTAGTTTCTCATGACGTAGTGGTTGTATTTGGATTGAGGCGCTCCCTCACTTGGTAGAGTACCGAGAAGCTTGTTCGTGTGTTTACTCCCCCTAGGTTCCATTAGGAAGAAAGTTTAGAAACATAAATTGGTTTTAATTGTATAAGTATTTATTACTTTGATATATCTTTGAAAATGTTGTCTAAATGAAAATGTACACTCAGGCTCCTTTAGCTCACTCTTTCATTATGTTTCAAAAATATTTTCGGGGACCCAGGCAGGTGCTTGTTGAGCATCTGCGAGTGAATCGAGCCATCGAGGAGGCAGCCTATATTGCATTGTATATATATTTGCATATTGTATATATTTGAATATTTTGTCATGTATATATGTATATATGTATATATTTTGAAGGAACTACGCGGGCTTTGATCCTTGGTAGGACTGAGATCACGTGGCGGTCGGCTTAGAAGTCCGGCTCAAGCCTAATCCTTTTATAAAGCGTGCATGGAATTGAAAATTTTGAGATGTTTGATGATTTGAAATAAATAAAATGCCATGTGTGCCATATATTTTGCTTGATTAGGAGTTGTGTGTAATTGGGTTGTGGACGAGGAGTCCCTAAAATGGAAGTTGAGAATTGAAAGATTAAAGTGTTTTAAATGTTTCCGTAGGTTTTTGTAGATTGGAAAGTCAAATGAAGCGAGAGGAAACTGTGGAGACCCACACGAAAAATCTGGGGTTTGAAAAAAAAAGAAAAAGAAAAAAAAAATTTTACTTCAGCTACGCATTATTTTCTAAAGATATGTTAAGAATTGTAAAGGGGTTTGCTCCATGGATTTTAATTGATTGTTTTAAGGAAAAGTTTCTATATCCGTTGGAGTGCCGGGAGGTCCCCTCGGGTTCATGAGGTTAATCCGGGTCGGGATCCTTCACCAGCAGAATGCGGAAGTCTTCAGATGTCTTCTCCTGTACCTACACGGATTAAAACCTGTGCTAAACTTTATGCTTAGTGAGAAACATATGTTTTATGCATATACACATTTAACGCATAAAACAATAACAGATAATAAAAATTTCATGCATTTATATTATGAACTTATACAACTACTTCTTCTTATAACAGGCTTACACTTATTTGGATCTCCCGTAGGAGTTACAGAGCTTATTCTTATGTAGAACTTATGCTTATAACCATCTTAGGTTTATTCGGGACTCCCGTAGGAGCTACAAATCTTATCCTTATTCAGAACTTATATTTATAGCAGACTTATGTTTATTCGGGACTCCCGTAGGAGTTACAAAACTTATCCTTATTCAGAACTTATACTTATAACAGACTTATGTTTATTCGGGACTCAGTAGAATTCTGAGAACTTATCCTTCTTGAACTTATACTTATAACGGACTTGTAACATTCGGACTCAGTAGGAGTTATAGAACTTATTCTTATACAGAGGTACCCTTAGGTTCTACAAGGTTGATACTTATACCATAGGGTTTATACTTATACTACGGAGATTACACTTGTTTGGAGGTACCCGTAGGTACTACAGAGATATTCACGGAGCATTATGCGAGTGACGGAACTTATTCTTATCACAGTACCACGTGAGGCACTACTTGTTCAAATGTCCCCGAGACGCACACTTATGCTTATAACAGAGCTTATCTTATGCTCATACGGGTGCTTATGGTACTCGCGAGTTTATCCTTATCGAACATATGGAGATACGTAGGTACTACGGAGATTAATTAGATACGTGGTAGTACTGTGGAGTACTGCAGGAAATTAATCAAATACGGGAGTACCATAGGTATCGAGAACTTATTTTTTTTATACGAGAAATGCTTTGTATCATGTGCTTGTACTCTGAGCATATCTTGTCTTCACCGGATCTTATACGGGTATTACGAGACTTATTCTTGTACTTCGGATCTTATTCTTGTATTTCGGATCTTATGCTTGTCTTGCCCAGATGCAGGAATTGCCATTAGGTACTACGGGCTTATGCTTATTTTGCAGATGCAGAGTGCGAGTAGGTACTGCGGACTTATCTTGTTTAACCGATCACGGGTACCCGTGGAGTACTACGAGGAGACTTATACTTGTTTAATCGATACGGAGTGCCGTGGGTACTCTGGGAACTTATACTTGTTTAACGATATGGGGCCAGAAGTAGGTCACTCTGAGACAATCGGGTCGAGTGCAGTAGGTACTTTAGAATTAATCGGATCTGAGGGAATACTATTAGGTACTTTAGAACTTAATCGGATACGGGAATGCAGTAGGTACTACAGAGCAGTCTGAGGTACATTGGATCTTTATTCTTATTCTTTATTCGAGGAGTCTTATCATATAGCGTTTTGATTTCCTAGACCCATTAATACAGTTAAGTGGGACCTGACCTGATAAGTACTAGAAGTCTTTGTATGGGACGGAGATGCGGTAGCACAAGCGGGGATTCTTGAGATCTTGAACAAGAGTGCCTTAGCACTAATCAGGACAGGAGTGCCATAACACTAAAAAGAGTGCTAGTACTAATCGGAGTCTTGGGCTTGTATGTCGGAGATCTGCAGGAAATTACTAATCGAGAATCTTGGGAGCACTAATCGAGAGTCTTGAAGTACTAATCAAGGTGCGAGACTGCTTGAGGAGTGCGAGCACCAGCGAGTGCGAAGCACCAACGGGACGTCCACTCATTCATTCTTCGGTCCTAGGTAGTCATACGATTATATGTCTTTCAGAACTCATAACCTATCTTAATCACATTCTGTGTTCATGACATATTACCTTTCATGTGCATGTTCATGTTTCAGTTCGTTTTCAGGTTTCATATCATATTCAGGTTTCATGCCTATTCCATATGGCATTTCAGATACTTATACGGTATGATGCCTATCCACACATCATTCAAGTATTCTTGTCCCTCTATGAATTTATTTTACTTAGAAATTGGAATCATTCCAATTGGATCATCTGAACTAAAGTTATGGCATTTTCATGCCAAACTAGTCGGTTTACCCGGATTACACTAGGAACAGTCTGAATTTCTTATTTTTTTTTCAGGAGGCTTAACTTCATGCCTGACCTTATTCTTTAAATTCGTTTAAGGCTGAGTCTTGGGGTTCGTCTCGACTGGAATCGCTACGAATCGGAGCGAAGCTGGGGGATTCACCGTTCAAAACAAGCAGGGACTACTCTATGATCAGCGATAGGGAATTGGCTTACATAGCCCACTTTGGTAGAATTTCTGGGTCACTTAGATTCAGAATTTGACAATTCCTATTTCTATATGTTTGGTTCTCCTTGAAGTCTAGTTTAATTAGCCACTTGAATCACTCAAATCGGATAAGAAATGAGCAAGTTATGTCTAAAATACAAACGCTGGTCAAAATAGAGCAAGATTGTGCCGGTACATGTGAACTGTCTTAGGTACATGATGACAAAAACGACCCGAGGAACCCAAAGCTATGCCAGTACGGGTTCAGGGTGTAACGGTACATGTCACCAAAAATTGCCCAGAATGTGTATTTTCTCCCATTTTTCATACACTTTCTTCCATAGATCACTCCTATTACATCCTTCATCAAAAACTAACATGGAATCCCTCTAAACAACTCCCCCAATACTTTTAATTAGACAAAGAATCCAAAGATTCACCCAATTCTACCAAAACTTTAGAATTGTGAAGGATTTCATATTTAATTATGATCAACTAGGGATTTTCAACCAAACTTCCCTTAAATCTAGTGTTAGGATGTATTCCTAACAAAACCCTAGAAAAGGGAACCAAACTAATGTCCAAATGAAACCTTAGCAATCCATACCCAAATAATTCTTGTACCAAAATCATGCTAGAAGTCATAATTTCCATACAAAAGTCATGTATCCATACCTTTGCTTTGCTTCTCCTTCTTCCTCTTCTTCTCCTTCCTCTTTCTCTTCTTCCCGTTTGATCCTCTTGTTTGGAGACCAAAAATGGGTTATTTTTGGTCTCCTACTCTATTATACTTAAAGTTTTCATTAATTGCCTTATAGTCCTCCAACTCTTGACTATTTGGCTTTCAATTTCCCATTATGTTGTTTTGGCCTCTATTCTTATCAACTATAGCACATGCCCCCTTTTACAAGGCTGACAATATTGTCCTTAGAAGTCTTGTACAAATTCAATTATCCCTAAATTTCCATTTTTCGCATTTAACTTACGAAAATTCAATTTATGCCTACAAAATACCCTAAACATGTCGAAAACGACCAGGGTATATTTCGGGGCGTTACAGCTAAGAAGTTTTAGATGAGTGTTCCTGTTGCGGGGAGCCATTGATGACTCCCTACCAGTTGGTTAAGGGCACCAGACATTAAATTCCCTTCAAACTTCATCCCGGACACTCAACCAAACTCAAAGGCCTTAAGTTGTGGGAAGGATCCATCTTTTGTCCCATGTAGAGGGCAGTGAAGTCAATGACTCCCGGCCAGTTGGCTTAGGGCATTAGGCTTTGAAAGGCCCCTCAGATTGTGCCCGAGATTTCGATTGGATGATCCCACTTATTCTTATTCACATACTTATTTTTGACATTTTTCTTTTCTTTCGCTTTTTATCTTTCTTTTTCACTTTTTCTTTTGTTTTTGTATTTTTCTCTTTTTAGTTGGGGCTCAATGGCAATGCTCTTTTTGATTAGGTGTCCCGTTACTTAGGTGGCTAGAATCTCCTAAGGTTAGTTGAATTCAAGGAAAATTCAGAGGTGTACGAGGTATCTGAGGGAGACCCAGTGTGTGTGTGATAGATTCCTTGAGAAATAGCTTCTTGTAGCACAAGGGAGGTGACTAAGCTAAGTCACATATACCAAGCAAGCACACAATTCCAGATCATTTAAAAACCTAAGGGTCCAATCCACTTTGCACTTGCCCTTTTTCAAATGTTTGTGTTCAAAATGACCTTATACTAGCCAACAAGGCATCAAACTCACTCATATGAGATATGAAACAAACAAAAGAAAGAAAGAAAAACTCATGCAAACAACCCAAACAAATAAAGCAATAACTAAAATAGGTAAAGAGATACAAAAGCTGGATTTTTGAAAAAAAATTGAATTCACCCCATTAAACTTGAATTAAACATTGTCCTCAATGTGAAGCAAAAGCAGAATGGATAATGAGTACTCCCTTTGAGGTTGATCAAGTCTCTTTCGAAGTTGCTCAATGAATATGGCTTGCTTTGGAGCAAAAGATGTTAGAGGATTAGACTTTAGTTCCAAATGAGAGAAGGCTTGAAAATAGGAAGCACATATATGGAATGAAATGAGGAGGATGCTGGGCGATTTCCTTGTTCAATTTTTGTTCTTTGAACCTCCAAGATACTATAAAATTCCACTTTTCAAGATTCTCCACCTCCATAGCCAACTTTGAACTCCAAAAACCTGAAAAACAACACTAAGAAACATAAGATCAAGCAAGAACATTTATTCAAAAACAAACTTAAAAGTAACTAATAAAAAGAAAATGCAAAAGGAAACTTTTTGAACTCGGGTTGCCTCCCAAGAAGCTGCTCCATTTTTCGAGTCTAGCTAGACTCTACCAACTACGGATATGTTGGTAATTCTAGCTCCATCCTTTTCTAAGAGGCGATAATTGTGCTCAATCAGTAACTTGAGCACATAATCTTCCAAGATCATTATTTTTTTTATATTTTATATTTTTTTTCATTTTTCTTTACAATGACTCCTCTCAATTCGTTGTTCAAGTGAATGATGTACTCATCCACCTTAGAAGTTGGGGTTTTATTCTCATTTTTCACTTCCTCATGCATTGGAACCCAAAGAGTCATCTCCGGAATAGGCTTCACAACTTCATCATTTGTCTTTTCATGTGATTCTAGAGAAGTTGACTCATCTTCCTTCACAATTAAGGTTTCCAAAATTTGTGCATCATTCTCCACTGTTTGAAACTTCTCAAGTTCTTCATTATCCCTTGAGGTGATTTCTTCATTGTATCTCAAGTTTTCTTCTTCTATATTCACCCCAAGAGTAGATGGTGAACTCTCATGTTGTCCTTCAAAGGACATTGTAGTCATATTCTCTTGTTCTTTCATATATTTTGCCACTAGTTCTTCTATACTCATACTCTCCTCTTTAGGTTGTTTTCTCGAATCCAAGTTGAGTATAAGAAGTGGCCCCAGCTGGAACCGTCTCTTCTTTCAAGCTCTGTTACGGGCGTAATTTGAGTGTTTATTCGCCCTTGTCAATTCCATGAAATGAACTTGAGATGTTGCGCATTCGGCATGAACTCTTTTGATTCGGCCGTGGCTACCTCCCAACTTTGTCATTCTCTCACATTGGAGGTTGGCGTATCTCATTGGATCAATAAACCTAGGCAACCCAACTTGAGAGTGGTCCAGTTTAGCCATTGATTTTGAAAATTCAGGTTGTGTCATGGTAGATTCAGGTTGATCTCTTCTTAATTCATCCATAGATTCTTCTAGGCTTGATCTTTGGACTTGTGGAGTGTGCGGAATGGTATAACTTGTATTCCATGAGGTGTTTAGGTGGTGGCTTCATCCAAAATTATGATTGCTTAAGTATGGGGTACCTCCATATTCAGCATAATCCATTGATGCATATGGTCACCACACTTGACCATGTGGGTTATCCCTCCTTCTTTGATGCTCATGTGATTACGCATTCTTGAATTCTTTGCTCAGGTGAGCAATGCATTTTGTCAACTCGATGATAGGATCCATTGTGATTGAAATGCTATAAAACAAAAAAAATAAAATTCAAAAGTAAAATGGACAAAAAGGAAAATAAAACAAGACTAACTATATCCAAAGTAGAGTAAGGCTATTTCAAATCAATATTAATAAAAGCACCAATTCCCCGACAACGGCGCCAAAAACTTGATAGGCCGATTTATGCTATGTAAAATGTATACGCCTATGTGCGCAAGTGTACGCGTCGCCTCAAGTAATATAATGATAAATGAGTATCGTTCCCACGAAGAATTGGGTTACCAAGTACCGACTCTAATCTAGCCTATGCTTTATTTGGATGTTGGAAAAATCTATAAGCTTCAAAAGACACTAAAATCTAGGCATGCGAATGGTTGTATAAAGACTAAAAGCTACAGGGCATAGATTTCACCTAAACAATGATGTATGAACCTCTAACCCAATTAATCGATCAATTTCATCATGAAGATGACTATTTCACTAGTATATATTGAATCTCTCTGAGCATCCATGCATACCCTTAGAAAGGTTACACTACATCTACGCCTCGAACCATCATAACTAGGATGCATTGAACCATATAAATCTTAATACCACACCTAATCTCACTTATATCTCTATCTCATGATAATTAGATGGTAAATCATCCATGGTCTAATTTAAATCTCACTTCTCGAGATTTTGAATCAAACTACAATTCATGCGAATATTGGCCCCGGAAATACCCGCAAGCATTAAGATCCAAAATGAAATACTGACATAAATATGAAATAAGACATCAATCAATATAAGTTAGGAGAGATTCATACAAACATGTCTCTTGGCTACCTCTAAACCCTAAAACTAACTAAACATAAGAATTGGAAAAGAAGTAATCACAACCATCAAAGAAAGAAAAAACGAGGAAAAGAAAAGAAAGAAAACAAATTTGGCATTGAAGCTTCCTTATTCTCCTCCATTATCTTCTTCTTCCTCAAGTGTTCTTCCTCTTCTCAGAAGGAACCCTAGAAATCTCTCCAAGAACAAGCCCTAGGGTGTTTCCACCCAAAGGGAGCTTGTTCTCCCTCAAAAATGCCCAAAATCCGTCCCAAATCGTCCTCCTTCATTGTTTCTAGGGTTTGAGCTTTAAAACCCACAATTATAGGCTCAAAATGGGCTAAAAATCGACCCAAAATCAACCCCTAATGTCGCGACGTCGTGTAGCAACGTCACGACGTCGGGATCTTCGCGTTTACTGCTTATTTCTCGCCTTTTATCGCGACGTTGGTTCCCAACGTCGCGACGTTATACAGGTCCCAGTTTTACTCCGGAGCTTGTGGGCCATAACTTTGTCATCCGAACTCCGATTTGGGTGTTCTTGGTACCGTTGGAAAGATCTTGAAGTGTAGAATCTAGATATGTCTAGGAAAAACACTTTGGAAATCATTATAAAGACTGAATGTATAAAATTCTCCCACTGGTCACTTTTCAGCTCTCTTCTCTTCTTCCTTCGACTACCAAGAGTCGCTTTGTCATTTTGAAGTCCAAATGGACTGAATAAGGTCTCTTTAGGCTTGAGAAGTCTCTGTTATCCCATATCAATATTGTAGCAATCGAGGATCATTGTCTCGACTGAAACATCAAACCACGATAATTTCTTTACTGCATGTTGTTGTTTGTTGATTTTTGGGCTTTATCTCTTTGTTTTTGCTCCATATTGGCTTATGGATGACCTAATCATAAAATTGAACATTTAGAACATTAGATCACTTATTCATATAATAAAACTATATAAGTAAAACATAGGTGTAACACCCCAAAAATACCCTAGAATTTTTATAATAAAATTTATTATTTATTCCGGGTATAATTGGGCGACAGGTATTTTTAAGGGTATTAGATGAATATTGATTAAATGATTATTGAATGCGGAAATAAACCCAGAGTGAAAGAAAATATGGAAATTGTAAAATGGGGACCTAAGGGTCAATTGTAAAAATGTAAGTTTATATGTCTAAGTGATGGAGAAATAAATGACGAGGGGAAAATAATAGGAGACTTAAATGAAGAATAATAGAAATGGAGGACCTAAAATAAAAAGAAATAAAGAAAAAGAAGAAAAAAATCAAGGAAATGACATGTGGCATGTAGGAAAGAGGGAGGAAGCTTCCTCCTTTTTAAAGTACGATTAAGGGTGATCCATAAGAAAAGGAAAAAGGGAAAAAGAGAGTTAGAGAGAGAGGTTCTACCTTCTCTCTAGATTTTCTGACGATCGGACCATAGGTTTCCGACGAAGCAAGAGGGAAAGTCCTTCCTCGTGACAAGAGCTGCAAGTAGAGACTGGAATCGGGGAGTTTCGACAAACTCCAAGAGGTAGGTCTTCTCTACGTAATTTATTTTCTACCACAAGGGTTATTAATGGTGGTTATATTGCCTTAGGGGAATGTTTGGTTGTATTTTAAACGAAGCCACATTGTGGTAGTGCGTGCTAACCGGACCTTAGAGCTGATTTTTGGGTACGAAGTGAAGGGAATTTGGTAGTGAGTCCTTCTAGTAAATTGTAGCCTCATCAATGAACTTGATGTTAGGCTTTTGAATTTCTCAATTCGGACCTCTGTAGACCAAGTTATGGTCCTTTTACTGAGGTCATCCTGTGGAGGTCAACAGACCTCATGCAGCAGAGGTCAGTAAACCTCATGCGGCGAAGGTCAACGGGACCTCATGCGGCGGTAGACCTCATCTGTGGAGGAATCGATGGAGCCTCGTGCGGGAAGGGTTAGCATACCTCGTGCGGCGGAGGTCAACGTGAGACCTCATCGTGAAGTCGGCAGGACCTTACTCATGCGATAGAGGTCATGGACCTCATGCGTGTCAGCGGACCTCATCTTGTGGAATGGTCGACGGACCTCATGCGAAGGTCGGTAGACCTCATGCGGTGAAGGTCGCGGACCTCATGAGGTAGAGTCGGCCGGACCTCGTCGCGGTGGGGTCAGCGGACCTCATGCGTGAGGTCGCGAGACCTCATCTGTGGAGTTTAAGCGGACCTCATGCGACGGAGGAATTCGAGGCGAGACTCATCCTGTGCGGCCCCGGTCGGGTGGCGGCTCTTGGGTTAATACGTATGACCTCCAACCGAGGAAGGAGCCATAACTTCTTAGTCCGAGACTCCGTTTGGTGTTCTTGGACTCTATGGGAAGAAGCCCGCTGAGTCAAGAATACATTCATATGCCTGAGAAGGATAGAATATGTCAGACCAAGTTTGCAGGGTCGGTCATTTCGATCGATCATTCGAGTGGGTGTGACTACGTATGACCTCCAACCGGAAGGTCATAACTTCTTCCATTCTGAACTTTCCGTTTCGGTGTTCTTGGACTACATGGAAATCCATTGGTCGAGCCGCTCATATGCCTGAGGAGGATGGGAATTATGTTGGACCGGCGGGTGTCGGACCGGGGTGTCAAGCCAGGTTCACAGGGTCAAGTCGACTCGGTCGATCGGCTCGGTGGGTGTGACTACGTGACCCAGCCTCGACTTAGGAGGTCGTAACTCCTTCGTCGAACTTCCGGATTTCGAGATTGGACTGTAAAATCTCATTGAGTCAAGAATCCATCTATATATAGCTTGTTGTAATTGGAACTCATATCAAACTCCGAAAATCAATCCTAACCAAAACTACTAGTACCTACGAATAATATTGTTCTTTAATGGTTTGGAATAAGGTGGACAAGGAGGAGAAAAGACAAACTGAGATTGAGATTCCAAGGATTGGAATCAAAGTACAAAGATTTTTGGGTTTGTTCTACCGACTCCTATTCCTCGTTTCAAGTCTTTGCATGTTTGTTCTCTGACTCTATTCTTAGTTCAAGTATTTTGGTAGTTTACCAAGTAACTATGAAATGAATACATGAATGAGTACATGAAATGAGTACATAGATTGAGTATATCTTTGTAAAGATGATACGAAAGTGAATATGGAATCGAAATGTGATAATTGATAATCGAATGAATGCGAATGATAAGGACGGGATTCATCAAACGGAATCCGCCATAAATGTAAATTGAATGATATATTGAATGAACACACGCTGACGGGATGCGCAATCGACATCCGTCGCGAAGATTTTCCGAGGTATCAATGTCACTTGGCGGGATGCACGTCGGCATCAGTCATGATGGCGTATGACATTGAAGAAATGTCCCACTTGGCGGGATACCAATCATCCGTCTTGATGGCGTATGGCATTTAATTGATACCATGTTGGGGTGCACCAAGCGGCATCGTCGCGATGGGAGACCGGGTGTTAAATGTGTAAATACATTGCGAATGATAATAAAGTGATTCATCCATGGAATCCGTCGGGAGATAATAATTAAATAGTCAAGATAAAATAACCAACATTGACAAGTATAAATGGGATTTCTATGTATATGCTTAAATCTCATAAATTGGTTATGAAATGAATTGTTGCATTATGAAATTGCATGATGTGATTCGATCAAATGATTTTAGAAATTGAAAGCATCACGAAAATAATAGCATGAGTATATGTTGAGATTAATAGGCATGGTTTAATTTTAAATGCATCTTGAGTACGGTAGATATTGGAATAGAACTATACCAAATACTAAGCATGAAAATGCTTAGCGTGGTTATCTATGCGCAGGTTTCGAGTAGACAGGATGGGAGACAAGATCGTGCAGCGCAGAGTCATAGAGAGAGTACGGCGTATAAGTGTATACTCCGTCATTTGCATATTATCTCTTTTGAACAAGTGGTATTTTGTAAACAAAAGGGTTAAACCCTGAACTTTGATTTTGTATATCATTTTGAAAAGGAATGAATGCCTTCTTTGTAAATGTATTTTGTAAATGATTATGGGCTTGCCCCAGTGAAACCGCCATGACTAAACAAATTAATAAAATGTTTTGATAAGATAAATGAAAGCGTAGATGGCGGGCTCGGTTGGATCACGCCATTCGGGTCGGGCCGGGGATTTCGAGTCGCGACAATTTTTGAAAAAGAAAACGTAATAAAATGTAAATGAAAAAGAAGGTAAATGGCGTCCCAGGGTTCAGTTCAGGACTGCGCCATTGGTCGGGCAGACTCGAGAGTATTACACCTGATGGTATTGTCAGGCCTAGGTTTTTAGCGTTTACGGAAAAAAAGGGGGCCCTAAACGATTTTGAAAAAGGATTTTTAAAATGGTATTTGACATACATTGCATTTGAATATAAAGGGATGATATGACTCTGACGTGGATCTTGTCGATCTTAATAGGATAAGCATGGACGGTTCGGCTTCCCTTAGGGTCGAGGATGACCAGGGGACTAGCCCAAACAGTCTTGCTAGTGTGGAAGGTGGGCAAGCATCCCATGGCCCACCAATAAGTGAACCAGAACAAGTGGTAGGAGGTACTATGGGTAACCTCCAGCAGCTAGCTCAGGCATTACAAAATGAGGCTGACCAGGCAGGGAGTACTTTCGAAGCGATCGGCCATTGAGAGAATGGTAAGGTCTTAGGCCTATGGGTACATGGGAAAGAAGAGGATGGGCCTTCATGGCGAGAAAATTGGCTCCGAGGGAGGAACCGGCGAATGCTTGTGCAAATGCATTGCTGTGAAGAGAAGTGGAATGTGCGACCTCATTCTTTGTAAGAGATGAGGCTTATCGGTGGTGGGTTTTACGTGACTAGGACCGCACCACGGAGGAGGATACATGGAGGTTCTTCTTGGATGAGTTAAAGCATTATGTGGAGTCGCATCCTGGCCCCAAACAATATCTCTTGTGAGTTTAATTTGAAGCAAAGCGATCAAGTGCTTGAATATGTGAGAGAATTTACCTTGTTGGCTTAGTATGCTCGAGATGTTAGTAGTGAAGAAGAAGTGTCGTAAATTTGAAGAGACGGCTGTGACCACATTCGGGCCCATGTCACATGATTTTGCCTTGATGATTTCTCAAAATCACGACATGTGCTCTAAATGTGGAGCAGTAAAGAAGGAAAATGAAAGAAAGATAGAAGAGCGAGGAAGAAGAAAATCCGGGTCGGTCAAGTTCTCATGTGTGAGAGAAAGAGGTCGGGGGACCCACGGGATCGAGGCGGCTCGACGCCAGACCGTAGAATCTTTGTCTCTTTGGTGCCGTCAGTTACAAGTGCACAAGGAGTTGCCTCTAGAGGAAGACGTTCCTCGTTGTTCCCGGTAATGGGAGAAAACCTGAGGGTGTTGGAGAGTGACTGGTGCTTGCTTGGGTTGTGGATCCATGGAGCACAAAATACGAGAGTGTAATAGGGCACGTCCCTTCACAGCACCCCAAACTAGGGGCAATGTTTCATCAGTTCAGAGAGGCAACAAAAGTGTTGCATCACCGAGTGTTCCGAGACGAGGGACATAGAATTTGGCTAGGCAAGATGGTCGTGCTCCAACTAGAGCATATGCGATGAAAGAAGTGGAAGATACCGACGCCCCGGATGTGATGATCGGTAATTTTCGCATCCACGATACTGTGTGCATGCATTAATAGACCTAGGGTCAACCCATTCCTTATGTTAATGTACTAACATACCCAACTTGGGAAATTCTGGGAGTGACAGAGTATGACATCTTGGTGTGAACTAGCTCGAAGCAAATGTTGTATTGAGCAAAGTGTATAAGTTGTCCCATCAAAATCACGAGAGTATGAATTTTGGGAGATTTGATTGGAGTTATCCTTGAAATTTGATGTGATATTAGGGGATGGATTGGTTGTCAAACTATCGAAGCAATAGTCATTGTGGGAATGAAAAAAGTAACCTTAAGAACACGGAATGAAGATGAAGTAACTTTCATCGGTGAGAGGTCAAATCACCTATCAATGTGATATCGAGCAGCCCGCTGCTTGAAACAGTAGTGCGGGAAAGGATATGAGCCTACTTGACTTATGTGAGTTGATACGGTAAAGGCGAGGCCCTAGTGTCTATCCTGCTTGTTTTTCTGCGACTTTCGGACGTGTTTACGGAGGGTTACCCAGGGATTACCCCCGCGCATAGGAGATTGGTTTGCTATTGACGTTGTACCGGTGCGCCTGCGGCATCCATTACACCGTGCGAATGGCTCCACTAGGTGAAGGAATTGAAATTACGGTGCGAGAACTCTTGAAAAAGGGTTTATTCGACCCGAAGTGTATCACCATGGGGAGCTCAGGTGCTTTTTATTAAAGAAAAGATGGTACACTTCAGCTATGTATTGATTATGAACCGAATTAAACAGTTGACCGTAAAGAATAAGTATCTAGATTTTCGGATAGATGATTTGTTGACCAATGAAGGTCTGGTATCTTTTCAAAAATTGATTTGTGAAGCTGGAGTATCATCGGTTGAAAATCAAGATAATAGTGTGCATAAGACGGCGTTTAGAACGCGATATGGACATTATGAGTTCCTTGTAATGCCGTTTGGTTTGACAAATGCTCCAGCGACTTTCATGGACCTAATGAATCGTGTTTTCCGACCGTATGTGGATCAGTTTGTCGTAGTGTTCATAGACGACATTCTTGTGTATTCACAAGATTCGAAAGTCATAGCCCTTTTACCTTCAGTGGTGTTAGAGACTTTTAGAAAGAAGCCGATTGTATGCAGCGAAGACAGGAGGTGTGAGTTTTGGTTAAATGAAGTATCCTTTCTTGGGCACATAGTATCGAAAGAAGGAATCAGGTAGATCGAAAATAGAAGTGGTTGTTGAATGGAAGCCACCAAAAAATGTTGAAGTGCGTAGTTTCTGGGATTTGTGGGGATACTACGAGAGAAGATTCGTTAAGGGTTTTCTATGTGCTGATAGATGGCAGATTGCTCCAGAAAAATGTAAAGTATGAATGGAGTGAAAAATTTCAAAGAAGTTTTGATAAGTTGAAAGCATTCTTAATCGAGGCTCCGGTTCTTACTCAATCGACCTGCGGTAGAGAATATGTGAATTTTAGTGATGCGTCGCTAAATGGACTTGGATGTGTCCTAATGCAAGAGGGTAAAGTGGTAGCCTATGCTTGAGAGCCCGGTTGAGCCGCATGAAGAACTACCCACGCATGATTTGGAATTAGCGCAGTGTATTTCTTGTTGAAAAATTTAAAGGAGCATTATTTGTATAGAGAAGTGTTTCATCTACACTGATCATAAGAGTCTTAAGTATTTGCCCTCCACGAGAAGCTTAACGAGACAACGAGGAGATGGATGGAACTAATAAAAAGATTATGGTGGGTGATTGATTATCACTCGGGAAGGTAATCTTGAGTGGCCGATGCTTTGAAGTAGAGAGATCCATCACAGGCAGCTTTGGCGTTGAATGCCCATTGTGTCATTATATGACGATGGTATTATGTAGTGCGAGTTGATAATGAGACCGGGAGTTTGTTGAAATCTAGTGCTAGAGGCACAAAGAAAGATGAAAATTGCTGCCCTGTCATCCCGAATTGGAAATGGTAAAGAAACCGAGTTTATAGTGAATGAAAATGGAGTTTTGTATTATAAGGATCGAGGTTTGTGTACCCGATTGCTTAATGATTTGAGAAATCCATCTTTGGAAGGCGGCACATAGTGGATCTTTTGCTATCCATCCGAGTGGCACAAAGATATGTCGAATTTAAAAATGTCATTACGGTGAGATTAGGAGATGAAGAATGTATCGAGAATTTGTAACCAAGTGTTTGGTGTGTCAAAGAGTAAAGGCAAAGCATCAAGTTCCTTCGGGATTATTGCAACCTATTAGAATACCGGAGTGGAAATGAGACCGAATCACCATGGACTTTGTGGTTGGGTTACCATTGACAAGGAAGAAGCCTTATTTCGAGTTTGGGTGGTAGTGGACGATTGGTTGATCAACTCACTTCCTACCGGTGAGCGGAGCTATTAAACGACATGCTAGAAGGCGTATATCAAGGACATGGATTCGATTACACGGGACCTCTGTATCCATTGTTTGAATAGAGATCGTGGTTTACTTCGAGATTTTGGGGAAAATTATACCAAGAGGCCTTGGGCACTCGACTGAATTTCAGTACAGCGTTCCACCCACAAACGGATGGACAATGCGAGAGTGATCCAGGTGGAAGATATGTTAAGGAGTTGTGTGATCGATCTTGAGGTAGTTGGGATCGAAACACATTGCTTTAGTTAATTGTGTGCAATAATGATTTCAAATCAAGTATTGGAATGGCGCCTTATGAGGCTTTATATGGGAGAAAATGTAGAACTCTCTTGGATTGTGTTGGACGAATTAGTGAGGAGAAAGTGATTGGCCTACGACTTGATACAAGAGATTGAAGAAAAGTGAAAATGATTAGAGAAAAGATTGAAGGTGGCCACGATGAAGGCTGAAATCATATCTTGAGCATGAAAGAAAGATATTCGATATGAGATCGACGAAAATGTGTTGTTGAAAGTATCGCCTTGGAAGAAGGTGATGAGATTTGGGAAAAAGGGCAAGTTGAGCCCTAGATTTATTGGTCCCTATGAAGTGATTGAAAAAGTGGTTCCAGTGGCATACAGATTGGCATTACCTCCGGAATTGGAAAAGATCCATAATGTATTTCATGTCTCAATGCTAAGGAGGTATAGGTCCGACCCGTCACATGTAGTCTCTTCGGAGACAATTGGTGGGCAGTTTGTATGAAGAAAGAGCCGGTAGAGATTTTGGCTCGTGAAGAGTGAAGGTACGGAATAAGAAGATTCCGGCTAGTCGAAGTCTTGTGGAGGAAACCTGTAGTGAAGAAGCCATTTGGGAAAGTGAAGAACGTGCGGCGGCCGATCATGGCTTGTTTGACTAAGGTAATTCGAATGAAATTTTTTTTAAATGAGGAGAGTTATGCGCCCAAAAATACCCTAAATTTTATAATAAAATTTATTATTTATTCGGGTATAGTGGGCCAACTTGGATATTTTTATAGAATTGTTAGATGAATATTGATAAAATGATTATTGAATTCGGAAATAAACCTAAGTGAAAAAAAAAATATGGAAATTTTAAAATGGGGACCTAAGGGTCAATTGTAAATAAGGTTATATGTCTAAGTGAAATTAGGAGAAATAAATGAGCAAGGAGAAAATAATAGGAGACTTAAATGAAGAATAATAGAGAAATGGAGGGTCCTAAATATAAAAAGAATAAAGAAAAAGAAAGAAAAAATCAAGGAAATGACATGGCATGTAGGAAAAGAGGGGAGGAGCTTCCTCCTTTTTAAGAAATGCCGATTAAGGGTGATCCATAAGAGAAAGGAAAAAGGAAAAGAGGATTAGAGAGAGGCTCTGCAGCTACTCTCTTAGATTTTAGACGATCGGACCATGGGTTCAGAAGCAAGAGGGAAAGTCCTTTCTCGTGACAAGAGCTGCAAGTAGAGACTGGAATCGGGGAGTTTCGACAAACTCCAAGAGGTAGGTCTTCTCCTACTGTGGTTATTTTCTACCCTAAGGGTTGTGTGGTGGTTATATTGCCTTAGGGGAATGTTTGGTTGTATTTTAAACCATGAAGGCACCTTACATTGTGGTAGTCTCGGCGCTAAAAGGACCTTAGAGCTGATTTTTGGGTACGAAGTGAATGGAATTTGGTAGTGAGTCCTTCTAGTAAATTGTAGTCTCATCAATGAACTTGATGTTAGGATTTTGAATTTCTCAATTCAGACCTCTGTAGACCAAGTTATGGTCTTTTGCGAGGTCGCGGACCTCATCTGGCGAGGTCGGCGGACCTCATGCGGCGAGGTCGCGGACCTCATAATGTGGAGGTCGGACCTCATGCGAAGTCGGCCGGACCTCATCTGTGGAGGTCAAGCATGCCTCATCTGGCGCGGTCGGCGAGACCTCATGCGGCGGGGAGGTCGCGGACCTCATGCGGTAGAGGTCGGCGAGACCTTATCTGTGGAGGTCGGCGGACCTCATGCGGTCAACGGGACCTCATGCGTGAAGGTTAAGCGAGACCTCATCCTGGTCGAAGATCGATGGAGCCTCATGCAGCAGAGGTCAGCATATCTCATGCAGCAGAGGTTAGCATACCTCATGCGGAGGGTCGTGAGACCTCATCCTGTGTGACGACCGGGTCGGCTCGTGCGGAGTTAACTACGTATGACCTCGACTTCGGAAGGACATAACTTCTAGCCCGTCGAACTTCCCAGTTTCGGGTGTTCTTGGACTCTATGGAAAGCCCATCGAGTCAAGAATACATTCATATGCCTAAGGAGGATAGAATATGTCGGACTGAGGTGTCAGACTGAGTTTACCGAGGTTAGGTCAGCTCAGTCAGTCAGCTCGGTTGGGTGTGACTACGTATGACCTCCAACTTCGGAAGGTCATAACTTCTTCGTCCGAACTCTGTTTCGGGTGTTCTTGGACTCTATGGAAACCCCATTGAGTCAAGAATACATTCATATGCCTGAGAAGGATAGAATATGTTGGACCGGTGTCGAACCAGTTCTAGAGGTCGGTCATTTCGGTCGATCGGGCTCAGTGGTGTATTCTCGTATGACCTCCAACCCCGAGTCATAACTCCTTCGTCGAACTCCGTTTTAGGTGTTCTTGGACTCTATGGAAAGAAGCCCATTGAGTCAGAATCATATATATATATATATATATATATATATATATATATATATATATATATATATATATATATATATATATATATATATATAGCTTGTTGAAATTGGAACTCATATCAAACTCCGAAAATCAATCCTAACCAAAACTACTAGTACACACGAATAATATTGTTGTTTAATGGTTTTGTAATAGGGACTGAATGAGAAGGGAGAAGATATGCCGACACGCCTTACCACAGGTTGGAGGGTATGTATAGATTACAGGAGACGAAATACAGTGACAAGGAAGGACCATTTTCCCTTGCCCTTCATGGATCAACTTCTGGATAGAGTTTCCGGGTGCCTATTTTATTATTTTCTAGCAGGCTACTCCGGATATTTTCAAATCGAAATCGCTGTGGAGGACCAGGAAAAGACCACCTTCACTTACCCCTTCGAGACTTATGCCTACATGCGAATGCCTTTTGGCCTCTGTGATACTTTGCCACTCCCGAAGGTGTATGCTCGGTGTTATTGCACAGTGATATGGTGGAGCACGCATTGCTGGAGTGTACATGGATGACATCACCATATATGGGAGTACCTTTGAGGAGTGCTTAGCTAACTGACAGGCCTCTAGCGTAAGTGTGTAAAATTAGGTGGGAAATGCAAACCCATGTGCACAAGTACACGCGTCAAGTTGACGTAGTGTAGTGGTTAGTCAAGTGTCGTTCCCTCGAAGAGAAGCGTGTTGACTAATGATTTAATGACTTCGAAAATATTTGGATCTAATCCTAAAGCGAATTACGACTAAATTACTAGAATTAATAAAAACTTAAAATTGGGTGTATTGAATTATATCGATGTTGAGAAACCTAGGGTTTTTACTAGTCTCCTACCACACTTGATGGATTGTCAATTCAATTAAGGACTTATTAAATCCCTTATGAGTTATGTTGGCGGGTTGATCTTTCCTACAAGATATTCTCTCTCGAGATATATTTGCTTATCTTGCCAGTGGGGTGTATTGCATCTCTGCCTTAACCCCTTGACTCTGAAACGCCTAAATATGCAAACCCTCGTGCCACACTTGCAGTTTAGAATATCTCTATTCTTCGACTACCCAAGTGTTGCTTTAACCATGTCCTTAGAAGTCATCTTCTCTCGATCTCAAACTCCCAGCTTTAGCATATCACGGTTGGCCAGACAATAACATGTAATTAATTCCAGAATTAAAGCAAACATATGAACTCATATTATTATTCAAATAAGTCAAAACTAAGAATCAATCCATCAAACTGTGGTCAGGGTTGGCAAAACCTTAGAGAAAAGAATTAGTTCATCATATTATTCATTACAGATTGACAAATTCGAATCATGAAGTAGGTTGAGGGAAGAACTACAGAAAAATCCGTCTCCGCGATCTTTCCCGAATCCGTCTCTATATATCTCCCTCTGCCTATATCTCATCTTTCTTCTCGATTCGATCCCTCTCTTTCTTCTCGATCCCTTTTATACCTCGGGACACAGACCCATCAATGGCCCAGAAAAATTAGGGTTATGCGAGTTCCCGTTTTGGAAAGGGGACCTCGCTCTATTTGGTGAAAGGTTGCTTCCGTGCATGAACCCTTCAAGCGCTGGTCTTCGGGTTCGACGTGAAGGTCTTCGCTACGGCCCGAAGTGCTACAGCCCAGAATTGAAGGAGTCTCTTCGTGCATGATGAACTAGTAACATACGCTATCCGCTGTTTGTCATTTACCTTACGGTATGTTTTTTACGTCTTTTATTTGCCTTTTTAGTTCAACATTGCCATATTCTATAGAACAATATAATACTGGGGATTAAGCGTATGTGTGAAAAGATTAATGAATCATGCATTTTAGCTATAAAGAACAACGAGAATTCAAATGACCAGGCATGATTCATCGAGAGCAGCACCCCGAGAGCTTGGCTTCTTGTCCCCCGAAGCAGAATGAATCACCGGGGCACGAATAACGTGAAGCTATATGACGATATGGGTTAAGCACATATGACAACAACAAGAAGGAGTCCATATTAACCAGTACAAAAGATCCAGGGACTACCTTAATTGTTTAACTTTCAAGAATCTGCACTGGGTTGGTCTCGGTTGACCAAGTAGCTCAACCCCATTTTTAGTGCTCAATACTTTTTCCCAAGGAGTCTAAGTGCGGTTAAAGTGTGATCTCCAATGTATAGTTTGACTGCAGTACCCCAAACTTGAATCGAACTCGCCTATTTGGAATAGCTTAACACTGAAGGATGAGAACGCAATTTATTCCTTCAGCTATTCTACAAGGGGGTTAACTTTCTAAGACAAATCAGGGAAGTACTGATGCGAGAGGTTTAGGTGAGGGGTTCTGTGTGAGGATCCATTGGTGACTCCCACCAATTGGTTAAGACACTTGGGCATTCAATTCCCTTAGAACTCACCTCGAACACTCAGCAAACCTCGAGTCTAAGATTGGAGATCATCCATCCTCTGTCGTGGTTGGCAGTGAAGTCAATGGCTCCCGACCAATTGGCTCGAGAATGGGACTTTGAAAAGCCCCTCGGGTATTTGTGCTAGGGATTCCAATTGGATGATCCACGTTATATATATATATATATATATATATATATATATTTATTTTTATTTAGGCTACCAGGCGATCCTCTTTTCTAAGGTGTCCCATTGCCAGGCAGTTTTACTTCCTAAGGTTCATGGGGAAGCTCTCTTGCATGGTGAGTCAGAATTCAAAGCATACCTAGAGATCACGTGTGTGTGTGTGCGGGATAGCTATTTTAGAGATTGGGTTCTTTGAAGTCTAAAAGGGCGGCCAGACATGGTTATTCTCGACTTTACACAACGTAGTGCCAATTTTCAAACAACCTCGAAGTCCCTACTTCATTGAACATGGGTTGTTTTTGCAATTACTATAACTCCCTTTTGTTGCCATCATGCTCAAAATTAAGGCGGGGATACTCAATACCAACTCTGGAGACTATCCTATTAGAATATGTGCAATTTGCATACATGTTGGTGCATGGGAAATAACCTAACACACGCCTAAAAAAAGAAATGGACCTAAACAAGAAAAAATAGCAAAAATAAAAAAATGGACCTAACATGCAAAAATAGAAAAAATAAAAAAATGGACTTAACATGCAAAAATAGAAAAAATAACCCAAGTCAAAATAAAACTAAGTCAACATAACAGTCAAAATAAACTAAGTCACACCCCATACACCCACACCCCAGGCAAGCGACGGTGTCCTCGATAGCGAAGAAAGGGTAAAGAAATATGTCCCAGAAAAATCACTGCGGTGGCGGCGGCGGTGGCGCTGTGTGAAATGATAGAAGTTGAGTTAGCTCCTTAGTAATGCAGTCTGGGTAGGCGCGGATGGCGGCCATCTCAATACGATGGAATCCATGTGTCCTAGCTCGGGGGCCCCGATGCTCTAAGACTCGTCCCGATAGGCGTCGGCGGGTGGTGAGTGCATGGACTGTTCGACCGAGGGTGGTCGAGACTAGAGGAACCTCGGGGGTGTAGATCCATTGGGTCGCTCATGCTGGGTGTGGCTGTTGGGACGTCCTCGTTGATCTCCACATCGGACTCGTCAGGGCTCCAGAACTTCACCCTGGGTAGTGGAATGGGCAGGCGCTGCTGTACCTGTTCCTCGAAGTCCAACATCGGAACCTCAGTCAAGCGGCATAGCTGAGTGATCAGGAAGGGATGGATCAGGGCTCCAATGCAGCGTCTGTGAGTCGACTTGATCAACCCCCGCTCAATGACTATCCTGATGTCGAATTGGAATCCCTTGGCCATGGCGTACAGGAGGATCGTCTTGCCCTTTGTAAATGTACTGAGATGCAATTAAGGTATAATCTTGACACATAGAAAATTATACCAAACCTTTTCCATGGGCGTGAGCACTGTCATCGGAAATGTGGTGAACTCGCTCGTAGACGGATGGCGCCACCACACGGCCTAGCTGATTCGTGCCACAGTAGGGTGATCCGGAATCAACAAAATTTATATCCTAAGTTCCTCCTACTGCCGTAGTCAAACTCTTCTTGATATATTGGAATCTAAATTCGAACACGAGGATGGGTTTCTTGTCTGAATGATTTGAGTGAAATCAAAATTGGTGAATTAAATTTGGATTTTAAGGCTTGGTAAAAACAGGGGAGTTGATGGTTGGAAAACTAAAATTTAAATAAAGTAAAATGTAAAATAGAACTCCTTGAAGTCTCGGGCCACTGGTTTAGGGTTCTAAGGTAACTTGACATGTCCACAGGTATTTTTCCTCGCGTTGGGAGGATGACATATAGTCATTTCCCAGCGGATCTTCATTAACTAAAAACTAAACCTATGATTTTCCCTTTTGAAACATAGCATTTTAAATGGGCATAAATGTTCCTAACGGTGGCTACATCTCGAAACCATACTCCACGATAACTAGCGGGAGACAACTAGCAGGAGCCTCTGATGGATCTAGTGAAAGTATCCGTGAACCCCGAAAAAAGCGCGAATACACATTAAAGAGAGCATGCTTAAGAGATTTTAACCTAAGTGAAGCGGAACACAAACAACCATAAATACGTGCGTTAAAAACGGGGCAGTGAGTTACCTCCACACCCTAATAGCAAACCGTCCTCTTCAGGAGGAAGAGGTCTAGCCAGACATCCTGCGAGTTTGTCATCCTCGGAGGTGTTTGGCAGCGAAAATGGAAAAGAAAGGAAAGAAAAAGGAAAGAATTTGGAAGCCTCAGAAACTACTTGCATATCAAAATTCAAGTCTTGTTGATTTGTACAAGCTGAGACTTATATAGTGCTTTGATGTAAGGGAGATTACAAAAAAACCAAAATCGAAGGTTATTACAGGGAGTAAAATGGAAAAAAAACCAAAAGTTGCAAAAGCTGGGGCGTGAAACGGGGAAAAATCGCGGGAGGCAGTGCTCGCGGATGCCACGGTGGGCGTAGTAAAAGCATCTGCGGGTCAAATTTTCTTCACATTTTGCTCTTCTTTCCTTCGATCCTTTATTTGCAATGGTGAGTTTGACTTGAATTCTTCGTGAGATCGACTCTCAGCAATTTTGGCACGATTAGCTCACTTAAAAAGCGCAAGAATTTGCCACAAAATGTGATCATTAAAATAGTAGGGACCGTAATGTGTAAATCGGGTTAATTATAACAATTAGTACACAAAAAGCGCTCAAAACCTATTAAACATAGGGTTCAAAATAGCACTTTTTGGGCACTAATCACTAGCCTTGTGTGAGCTCTTACATCAGGCTCTCTCGAAGTCGATGACCTGAATAAGCACAGTGCTTGCTCCAGCGTTGTCGTCCACAGGTGATGGAGTCCGGTTGATGAGTCACGGGCCCGAAGTGGGACCCACCTACCCGAGCGAACACGGTGGTGCCAGCCCAGCGCGAGGTTGGAATGGAACTCTCGTACGACCAGGGCCACTCCGGGGGTCGGGGGAGCACACAGTGTCTGCCATCCTCTAGTCTGGATGGTGAAGTTGAAGAATGCGTTTGAGGTAGGAAAACCCCACTGGAGCAGATGAGCGGTTGCAGCGACTCGTGGTGGCCTTTGCCTCCGTGGAGTCATCGGCACGGATCGTTCGATGGGAGTCTGCCGTGATGTGGAGCGGACGATTGTCTCATTAT
Source organism: Tetrastigma voinierianum (assembly GCA_016808115.1). Classification (NCBI taxonomy): domain Eukaryota; kingdom Viridiplantae; phylum Streptophyta; class Magnoliopsida; order Vitales; family Vitaceae; genus Tetrastigma; species Tetrastigma voinierianum. The sequence goes on from JAEQBH010003624.1 coordinate 372,686, forward strand.
GCATCTAGGCAGTTGAAGCCACATGAACAGAATTATCCCACTCATTACCTAGAGTTAGCTGCGGTAGTGTTTGCTTTGAAAATATGGCGACACTATATTTATACAAATCACAAGAGTCTCAAGTACCTGCTCACTAAGAAAGAATTAAATTTGAGACAGCAGAGGTGGTTAGAACTATTTAAAGATTATGACTGTATAATAGATTACCACCCCGGAAAAGCTAATGTGATAGCAGATGCTTTAAGCAGAAAGACAGTGGCAGCAATGTCACTTCAACATAGTGAATGGAGAATAGTATCTGATGGAGCTTTATTAGCTCAATTAAAGCACGACACATGTTAAAGCAAATGATTATAGATGCTTAGAAAAATGATGTAGATTCTGAGGAAAAAGGTACGAGTAAGTGGAGATAATGAAAAATGATTTTCGAGTAAAGGAAGGTTGGAAGTTTGTATTTCCAGAATAGATTATGTGTGCCAGATGATAAAGAGCTAAAGAAAAAGTTACTATTTGAAGCTCATAATACGGTATTTACCATGCATCCTGGAGGTAATAAGATGTATTAGGATTTGAAACAACATTATTGGTGGAAAGGAATGAAAAGAGACGTGATAGAGTACGTGTCTAAATGTTTGATGTGTGAGCAAGTCAAAGCTGAACATCAAGTTCCAACAGGTCTGTTGAATCCCCTTCCAATTCCTCAATGGAAGTGGGATAACATTACCATGGATTTTGTGTCGGGTTTTCCACGCAAAAAAAACATGACTTTAATGCGGGTGATTGTTGATAGGCTCCTGGCCGGCCCATTTATACCAATTAGGATTGACTATTCTATGGATCGACTAACTGAGCTATATGTGGAGGAGATTGGTGTGCTTGGTGTCTGCATTTGTACGTGGCCTTGGATAGAGAGATCCATGATTTATCGAGGTTACGGAAGGAACTACAGTCGGCCTTAGGTTACTGAATTTGAATTCAGTCTAACATTCCATCCGCGAGACCAGGATGGACGAGTCCGAGAGGTTGATTCAAGCGCTCGAAGATATGCTTCGGGGATGTGTAATGGAATTCACTGGAAGTTGGGATAGGTATATTCCATTGAAGGAATTTTCCTATAACAACAGTTATCAGTCTAGTATTGGCATGACACCATATGAGGCTTTGTATGGATGGAGATGTAGAACTCCTATGTGTTGGACATAATTGAATGAGCATAAGATGATTGGTCCTGACATAGTAAAAGATACATAAGAGAAAGTACAAGTTATTCGGCAGAGGTTAAAGGCGGTTAGTGATCGACAAAAGTCATATGCCGATTTAAAAAAGAGAGATATTGAATATGAAGTGGGAGACAAGGTCTTCTTAAAAGTATCGCCTTGGAGGAAAATTCTACGGTTTGGTCATAAAGGCAAGTTGAGTCCAAGGTTCATAGGGCCATATGAGATTCTAGAACGTATTGACCCTGTGGCTTATCGATTGGCACTCCCTCCGGAGTTGGCCAAATTACACGATGTGTTTCATGTGTCGATGCTTAGAATCTGCTCAGATGGTCCTTTGTACTACCGGTCTAAGAGATACAAGTCTGAGGAGGATTTGTCATATGATGAGGAACTAAAGGCTATTTTGGCTTGAGAGGTGAAACAACTACTGAACAAACAAGTACCAGTTGAGTAGAAATTCTTCCCAGTAACACCATGTGAGAGGAAAGAGACTGGGAGCCGAAGCAACGATGAAAGCACAGTATCCGTAACTCTTCAAATCAAGTATGAATTTCGAGGACAAAATTCTTTTAAAAGGGGGGAGAGTTGTAACACCCCGAAATATATCCTAGTTGTTTTATAACATGTGTTAGGGTATTTTATGAGTATAATTAGGAAATTTTTCGTAATTTAAATTTAAAACGTGAAAATAGAATCTGAGGAAATAAGCAAGGGTAATGATAATTTGTCAAATGGGACACAAAGTCATATGAGAAAAGATAGTATGCTGAAATAGAATTTGAATAAGTTAGATTGAGAATAATGAGTTAAAAAGGATTAAGGAGAAGTGCAATTAAAAGGAAAATGTAAAATATCAAATAAGGATAAGATCAATTGGTCTCTCTCATTTTGGGAGACCAAAAGCGTGAGAGGAAGAAGAAGAAGAAGAAGAGAGAGAGGAAGAGAGAGAGAAGAAGAAAGAGCCGAAAAATGTGTAGATTTCATGGTCTTGTAGGAAAGTGTTAGTATGGATTTGTTCCAAGCCTAGGGTGTAGTTAGAGATTCATCCTAACCACACAGAATTATGGAAGTTGGGTTAGTAATTAGACTCTGGTAGTGAGAGATAGAAGGGAATCCTTCCTTTGTGTATGGAATTTGTCTAGTTTTGGTATGGAAAGAATAGATGCATGGTTTGAAACCCTCTATTTTGTCTATGGGTTAGGTTTGGAAACTCCCAAACTCATTTCTTGTTAGGTTAGAGTTGTGAAGAACTCTAAGACTCCTATATATGTATTTTTGGTTGGCAATAAACCATGTTTGAGGGTTGTATATGAGTGTTCTTTTGATTTTTGGGTAGGTTTTATAGAAAAAGGACCAAAAACAGCAAAATCTGGGTAAGTTCGAAGGTCCACGCCGCAGCAAAGGGTTCCTTCGCTGCAACGTGGTCGAGAAAGAGAAATCGGACGGTCTCGGGTTCGCCGCAGCGAAGGGTTTCACCGCGGCGAAGCATTGCTACGCCGTGGCATAGCACTGTTCACAGCATGGCAAAATGTTGTGCTATGTTTAGTTTCGCTATTCCGTCCTTCCGAGAACTTGTCTATTGGATTAATGAGGACCCTATAAGTGTATATAAGGGTCCATTCATGTTAAAAAAGTAAAAAAAAAATAGATTGTACCTATGATAAGATAGTAATTATATGACAAGAGTCTGCTATAGGTACAAGTAGGGGTATAATTTGGTTATATGAAAAGTATAATGAAATGTTTATAAGAGATATGTTATTTGATAATGAATATCTCATAAGTATACATGATAACAGTAGTTATTCATGTATATGAGATTTTTTTTTCTAATACTAAAAGATTAATAAGAAAACATAATAAAACTGATTGCCTACCTATGACTAGGTAGTTGGATAGATAGGCATGCCTATAGGGACACAGTTGCTGCAACATACAGTTTACAGATATCGAGGCCCCGTTTGGGTCGATGACATAGATCCCGTTTGGATCATTATAGCAGCCCCGTTTGGGTCATACAGAGATCACTGTCTCGTACAGTGATAGTACCTTCGGGTACATACAGTTCTTCCTGTATCCACTTCTAAGGTATTAGCAGACATGAAACTTAAAAGAAAATGACAATATATATATAGTATATGACATGATATGAGAAGTATAGCACTGCTATGTGGTGATAGTATTCGGTTACAAGAACAAAAAGTAAAATGTACAATGACATGAAAAGTATATGAAATATGATAAGAAATGAAATATGATATATGCAAACATGAATAAGCATGTGTATATGAAAATGAATGTTAAAGTTATATGTAGTTGTCTAACGTGTGATGACCTTTTTTTTTTAGAGGTCATCCATATGTATTAATTCCCACTAAGCTATAAGCTTAGCACAAGTGTTTCATCTGTGTAGGTACAGAAGAGGAAACCAAAGGACAGGACATTCCGCATCAGCAGGCAAAGTCAGCACATCACTAGGTGCCTACTGGAAGACCATTTGGTCTAATATATATGTACTTTTGTTTCTTTTGCAAACAATGGAAATATGGTAAATGTTGAACACTTTCATATATGGAGCTTATATATATTTTGTAATCCGCTGCTACAGAATATAGTACAAGTTAACTGTTTAACATTATATGAATGAACAAGTTTAAAGTTTATAAGTTATAGTAAACAAAAGTAAGTGGTATCATAACTCTAACTGAGGGCGCTACAATTAAGTGGTATTAGAGCATCCCGGATCCGGTTCGGACCCGCCAATGGGGTCGGACGAGAAACGGGGCTTCACATCGGGACCCCTGAATAAAAGATCAATGAGTCTTTCAAAAAAAAAAAAAAAAAAAAAAAAAAAAAAAAAAATTTATGACACTTGCCTTGAAACTCAAGCACAGTCCGAGGGGTATATGGCGAAAGTCTTTCAGCTCGTGCCTGCCAGGCGGTTTGTGTGAGTCATACGACTTTGTTGCTCGTTACATGGTGGATAGGTGGAGTTTAACTTGATTTTATGAGTCTTTGGAGTTTTGAGGTTATTAATCCAGAGAGTAAAACACGGAAAGAGTTAGTGGTTGAGAAATCCTTATGACTTGATGCCACTAAACCTTAATTGGTTAGGGTGTGGTGGACCAGATTACATGGACAATTATAGATTCGATTCCTTAGCATTGCACCCTACAACACAAGAGTTGTGAATAAAGAGGGTCTTGATGCGAGGTTAGTTAGTCTGCTAGATATAGAAAAGAGCTAGGTTGGGGGGAGAGAATAGTTTGACAGACTATTTTTGAAAACTAATCAAGTTAACACTTAGGTTTTTGTGGAAGGTTTCAGGTCGGTTATCTAGGAGTTGACACTATTTTGATACTTGAATTTGCAATAGCACACACTCCTCTTGAGATAGTCATTAGGCAGGATTTTGATGACTTTTGATGCAGGTTGGGTTTTATCACATTAGTGATTTTGAAAACCATTTTTGTGTATATATATATATATATATATATATATATATATATATATATATATATATATATATATATATATATATATATATCATCTTGCTTTTGATTTATTTCTTCTTCTTTCATTGCTAAGGTTAGCAATGTATCGGTTGGGGGGGTTGGAGGTAGATGATTACTACTAAATAATGATGTTCTATACTCTTAACACCTTGGGTTTTGAGCACTTTTTGCGTAGTAATCAGCCAAATTGACCCAGTGTACGTTAGGTCTAGCTGATGCGCGATCGAATTTGTAGTAGTTTTTGTAGTTTTCACAGGCTATAAATATTGAAGATAGGGATGCATCTCGAGCATGAAGAGATCAATAGGAACTCAGAGCTGCAAAACTAGAAGGTAGGCAGAAAACAAAATAATTTCGCAATGCAAAATCTCCTGCCCCTTTTTGCTTTTGACTTTTTGACTTTTTTTTTTGTTTTCTTCCCATTTTATCCCTGTAATAGAATTCAGCTTTGTTTATTTTGGTAATTTGTATTATTTTGGGTGGTATATAATGCCCAAACAACACTTTGTAAAGGATCGAACTTTTCATTATTGAAGTTGGAGGGAAGCTTGTCGAACAAGCTTCCGTTTTCTTTTCCTTTTTCTCTCATTTTCTCACTAGCCAAACACCCTATGAGGATGGCAACTCAGAGGATGAGTGGCTAAACCTCGTTCATGAAGTAGACAGGCGAAGGAACTGAGGCAAAGCGAAGGTTTCTCATGTTTTCAGCGCGTACGTATTCACTGACATTTATGTTTTCCTTAAACTCTAGGTTCAAATCCCTTCAAGTCACCTTGAATGAGTCGATTATGGTAAGCTTTGGGGCTCATGGCTCATTGATGCTTATCATTTAATCTGATGTTCATTAGTTATCATTTACGTAGCTATTAGTGTGAGTCAAGGAGACATGTTTTTACCGAATGAGACCATTAATGCTCGAATGCCATTTTCAGTTGATAAGCACGAGGGCTAAGTTTTATAGTTTAAACCAAGATTCGATTCGAAGTAACTATATGTTATTATCCTGTAATGCGAGGAAATAACTCCTTTGAGAAACCCTTATTTGCCTGGAACCTAACCCGTGTAACTTAATACTTCAAGGATTTTTATTTACATTTTAACTCATTTTACTTAGTTTTCACCACACAAATCTACTCTTTTATAACAAACCCAAATCCAAACAAATCACCACTAAACTTCACTGTTAGTCATTTACACGAAGAAAACCCATCTCTGTGGACGATCCTAGAACCACTGTACTATAGTAGCTATGCTACGCCAATACGAGGTGTTATGTTATAAATTTTGTTTGATTTAAAAATACCCGCTGGGTTTGAACGCGAATCACATATGACGGAGCTTTACTTATCTTCCATGCGGTTTGATCATGACTTCTCAATCTCAGCGAACTCTCATTTTCGTATTCGTTCCCTTCTTGCATCACGATGATAAAACAACGTGCTAAGAATTTTCATGCTTAGTGGTTCTATGTTCTTCCTTCCATTTCGCTTTAATACAAATCATGCAATTTTTCTAAACAATGTTTTTAACTCTTTACCGATCAATGCAATACAATACATATATTCATTTGAGATACATTCATTAACATTTATCGATCATTCCAACATGCACTTTCATTCAATAACAATTCAAACACAAATCATGCATTTCATAATTTTCTTATCATTTCAATTTGCCCTTAAACGAATTTAACTTATGCTTTCGATGCACAGGATAATGGAATCACCAACACGGCCTCCGGCTGCAACAAAGCCGCATAAAACATTTTGTTTTATAACACAAGATACCAATCCAGTTACTAACTGTTATTAAAATTACCAGAACACTACCAATATCGTCCCGCTTAGGCTACTGATCAGTGACACATCATTACGCTCATTTCCAGTGACTGCTAATTTTCACCTGGCTGGTATACCAATCTATCCTCAACTCGAATTTAACGGTTAACATTCTATTAAGGGCGTCCAAATCATTCATAGTAACATACAGTATAATATGTACATTTATATAAACAATTTATTTTCAATACTCACGCAATTTTTCATATGCAAATCATTTCACAATCAATTGCCTCAAATCAATTAAAACAAATCAATATGCTTTTTCTTATAAATCATTTCAGCAATTCAAATCATTTTGTAATCAGTCTAAACACTTTGGAATTGTAGAGAGAGAAGTGGAAAACAAACCCCAAAATGGAAACAAAAGAGAGTCGGCAAATAAACCAAAAGCTTGTTGCACTTTGATTTCAATCCTCAAATCTCGATCACCCGGCTTCCTCCTCGTCAGCCCCTATTCCAATACAATTAACAATAATATTATTAGTCGGGTATTCCAAGAGTTCTATTTAGGTTTACTTTCTACCTGACTCTCATTTTCCATACATTCTTCTTTTTTTTCCTAATTCCTCCTCCTTAGAAAATCCTTAACATTTATTTTAGGCATTGTTATGCCTCATTTTTAATCCTATTTGTGGGTTATGGGATGCCCACACGGTTCACTTACACTTAGGGGGATTCGGGAGAGAAAAAAATCAACTTAAACATCAACACAACCAAGCAATTAGTACACTTGGTGCTATAATCAAATTTTTAGCAAATATTTGAGAACCAATTGCCATTAAATGGCATATGGTTAGATCTAGACTCAAATAGCTTTCCGTAGAGTCTAAGAACGTGCGAATCGGAGATGCTGGGCTCTGCAAAATTTCACAAGGGGTTACGAAATTTTTTTCGCAAGGGTTGTGAAAATTTTCACAGTTTATAAAATTTCCTCAGACTGCTCGCTTTTATTTTCCTCTTTTCATGTTTAATCCACTTGAAACATTTATCCAATACTAAATTAGTCAATTTTATGCTCTTAATAAAACAATGTGCAATTTTCTTTGATTTATGCATTCAAATCACTTACACCACTCAAACATCTCATTTTTGGTTCCAAACAGAGCACACATTCATGTTCATACAGAACAATGCAGATTTGTTTTTGGAACAACATGAAACTTGAAATGAGGAGAGAAGTAAGAAGAACAAACCAAAAAGAGTCAGTTCTGGTCTCTTTTCCTTTCAGTCTTGATCTTAACTTAGGCTTTGTCTTCTCCGACTCCTATTCCAACACAAACACGACAAAAAATAGGGAAATATCAGTCGACCATTCTAGGGTTTCCAGTTAGGGTTTATTTCTACCCCAATACTCTAGCTTTTCCATGCATCTAGACTAGAGTTACACTTACCTTTGGTGCTAAGTGGGCGAAACCCTAGTTTTTTGCTTGGATCAACACTTAAAACGTTTCACCATGATCAACTTACGTTTTTCTATTAGTTCAATCGTTAGCTTAGACAAGAGATGAACGGGTTGGAAGAATGAGATGATTTGCACTTATTTTCTTGCCTTCAAATGGAATGCGGGAGCCGAGGGTTGTAGAGAGAAAAACATGCGGGTGAGAGAGTTGAAACGAGAGAGTGAGAGGAAATGAGAGAAATGTCTCTCAAAAGACCAATATTTTGGCTCCTTTAATCCAAATCCTTCACTAAGCCTTGTTTGCCACACACTAATTCCCATTTTTCATTTTTCTCACTTTAGAGCTTCATTTCACTTTTCATTTTTACTTCATTTCATTTATTTTCATTTTAACATTTAATTCCTCATTTACACTTAGTCCTCATTTCTCTGACATTTTTACCAAATTTATTTGGCTCATGTAAAATTTTCGGGTTTGTATTATTTTTCGTTTTCAGCCATTTAAACGCCGAAAAAATATAATTTAATTTATTTTACACCCTGAACATGTTATAAAACTGTTATAAAACTGTTATGATATTTTCAGGGCGTTACACTTAGGTAGAGGCCGGATGAGTTAGTCACTTCATTTATCTCTCGTTGGAAGGAGAAGATAGTACAGATTATAGATAGACCGTGAGCAAGATCAAGATGATTACGAGCAAAGATTCACTCGATTTGCTGTATCACGGGCTTTCCACTTATGCTATTACTTTGATCATTAGTTCAGCCCTTATGGCATCGAGGAAGGCATAAATAGGATATAGGCAAACCCTTCCCTCCGTATTAAAAGGGAAGAAGCCTAGGTCGCCCCATCATCAAATATCATGCTTATTAGTACATCGGTCAATGTGTTCACGCTGGCCACGCACTCCACGACAGCCTACGATATTCTACCGACAGCCACAGATCATGTAATTCGGGCTTGCCCTGTTTGCCTGTGTCACAACATTTTCCTTTGATTACACCACCAACACCCACAGCACATATAAATGATGTTGATGATGTGGGAGACTTAGATAACCCACTAGGTGGCCAGTCAGAGTGTGATTATGATACAGAGGACAGGAAAGTTACACCCATTACTGGTAGCATAGAGTTAATAGATTTAGACAACGTGACGCCCTAGGGAGATTAGGATTAGCCTTCCTATCTCCCGAAGGAGAAGTAGATTGATCGACCCGCCTGTGTCATACTGATGGCTTCCAGATATCATATGAGACATGCCAAGCCTTGACTCTTCTATAGTACAAAGATCACTTGCCCATTCTACCACATGCTTAAGCCACATGTAAATCGAGGAGACTACACCCTCATGAGTTCAAGTTAAGGAAGAAATTTACAAACTTGTCAGCTTTCACAAGTGAGATTTGAGATCCTAAGTGGCTAGCCACGTCATCCCCTGCTCCCAAAAGATGGCAAGGTTAGAGTTTGTGTAGACTTTTGTGATCCAACAAAGCGCCTAAGGATGATTTTCCTCCCACACATTGATATTGTCGACAAAGATCATAGATATCTGATTTATCCTCACGATGGATTTTATGGGTATAATCATATTATGATGGCTCCAAGAGGATATGGAGAAGACTTCTTTCATTACTGAAAGTGGTACTCTATCGCTATCTAAGTTATGCCATTTGGGTTGAAGAATGCAGGAGCCACTTATTAGAGAGCTGCTACTACTCTGTTCCATGACATGATGCACAAAGATGTTAAGGTATATGTGGACAACATGATAGTGAACTCCTGAGACAAGGCAAATCACTTAGCAACCTTACATAGGTTCTTTGGAGAGAGGATCGTGATACCAAATGAGGTTGAACCCCAAGAAGTGCACCTGGGGGGTACTCGAAATCGTCAACACATCGTTAGCAGAGGGCATAGAGGTTGATCCTAAAAAGATCAAGGCTATACTTGACATGCTTGCCTCGAGGACCGAGAAAGAGATAAGAGGATTTCTAGGCAAATTACAGTATATCAATCGTTTCATTGCTAAACTGACAGACATATGTGAGCCTATCTTCCTTCTTCTGAGGAAGAACCAACCTATAGTTTAGAATGATGATTGCTAGGGTGCTTTTGAGAAGATTAAGGAGTGTCTCATTTCTTCTCCAATTTTAGTGCCTCCTATACCAAGGCGCCTTGCTTTTATTTTTCTAGCCGCATATGCCTTAGGATGGCGCAATTTCGCCGATGATTCAGTAGCGAGCAAGCCATCTATTTAACTGAGTAAGAGGATGCTAGAGTATGAGTGCAGATACATTATGATCGAGCTCCCTTTGTTCGCATTGGCTTAGCCACTAGAAGACTAAGACATTATGTGAATGTAGTATTCATACTTTTTGGTCTTGCTAATTAGATCCTGTCATAAAACTGTTTGATAAGCTCGTTCACCAGAGCTCACGATGGTTAAGCATCACTGGACAGTTTGAAACTCGGGTGATGTCACACAGAAATTAGTAAAGGAAGTGTTGTTGCAGATCATCTGGATTCTTTACCTATATCCGATGACAGACCGATTGATGATAATTTCCGATGAGCGCTTGTTTCAGACCGCACGCATGATGGTCAGACTGGGCGCGCTAATCACGAGATTTGCACTGTATCTCCGTTAATATCACCAAGGCGATCATATTCCTAACCGTCCGGCTGACATTCTTCGATCATCATTGATTGACGAATAATATAGTTGAGTATGAGGCTTGCATTATGCCTGTAGGACTGCACTGATTCGGAGTTAGACAAATAGATATCCACCGATCTCCAACTTGTTATTTAAAGCGTACTCAAGCATTTGGAGAACTGGAGATGAGAAGTTAGTCCTACCATGCTTACTTCCGATTTACTGTTGGATAAGTTTGATGAGTTGAGATATATACATCTCGCTCTAGAGTAGAATCACATCACGCGCTAGCCACCGCTTCTATAATCGAGATTACTAAGGGAGGATCAGGATGACAAGTGATCGAGGATCAGGCCTCAAACACCAAACACTGCTGCTGACCAGATATTGAGGATCAAGATGAGCTACCTTAGCACCACAATATTTTTTCTTTGGGCTTTCATCATGCGATGCTTACCTGCAGTCACCCTCGCCGAGGATAGAGAGCACGAGACATTTCCGGGTCACCAGATTTGCGTTATTTGCGATGCAATCAGATGTGACGCCTAATGGCATGTTGTTATTATGTTCAGACCGTAGCTCTCGCGATCGAGTGATGAGAGAGGTTCATGCAGCAGTCTATGGCCCACACATGGGAGGTCATATGCTAACGCGTAAGATCATGAGGACTAGCTACTTTTGGTTGACCATGGAGATAGATTATTGTCAGTTTGTACAGAGATGTCCGGAGTGTCAGATGCATGAAGACTTGATACACATGCCACCTTCTGAGTTGCATGCACTCACATCCCCTTAGCCATTTTCAGTATGGGGTATTAATATTATAGGGAAGATCTCGCCCAAGTCTTCTAATGGGCATGAGTACATTTTAATACACTAAGAATTTCACCTAAGTGGGTGGAAGTCAGCTCTATGCTGGGACGACAACAATGGAGGTATGTAGTCCATCAGATCTTCACATTATCCTCGCCGACACAACCCTTACGAGCCGATTCTCGATAGCATTTGTACAGGGTAGAGACACTGACTATAGAATACGGCATTCAAGATTACGTATCGCTTCACAGACAGTCGCACTAATGGAGCAATGGAGCCGAGAATACTGAATATCATATATTTTTGAGAAAGATGGGTCACACTCTCGATTGGTCAGAGAAGCTCCTTTTTGCTTTATGGGCTTATCGAACATCTTTTCTTACCTCTGACCAAGCACCCCAGACTTCAGGTAGAGGAGGCAAGGTTAAGCATGTTAAGATCGATATGGGATCTTGCGAGGGAAAACAAAAGCAAAGCCAGATATTCGAGGTCGAGTGGCCTTACCTCATTATGATCAACATAGCCTTTTGGATGAGAGGAGATTGAGGGCGGCAGATCATGTTCAGGCGACCCATGCATTTAGAAAAAAGGTCAAGCCTAGGAAGTTTAAAAAAGGCGACCAAGTCTTGAAAGTCCTCAAGGGATTTATCAATGACCTTAGAGGTAAGTTTAGACCGACTTAGAGTGGACCGTATGTAACGCCCCGTCCCAAGAGGGTGTACAGTATGTGTAACCGTAATGATATACTAAGGCTTTAATATTTGAGTGTTATAGAGTATTTTTAAAGTTGTTTTTTAAGGATGAACAGAAGTTTTCAAAGAATCAGGCACTTGTGCAATTAAGGAAAGTGGAGGGGTGAAAGTACAAATTATGGAATTTCAAAAGAATAATAATAAATTATCAGAATGGTTCAGAGAAGCCTAGAAAATTCTCTAGATCCTGATGACCTAAACAGACTACAATCTATTAAATCTGCCTTATGAATTCAGCAACCCGTAAGTTTCAGCTCGACTCGAGACGCCTGAATATTTTACGAATTTCGGGTGATAGTTGTCAATGATTTTCGTGACTCCAGATTTTAATGTAAAACTGTGCTTTCTGAATAGCTTGAGTTAAAGTTCATTTTAAAAATAATCAACTGAAGAATAAAATTTCATGATTAAATTAACCCAACAAGATATAACATGAGCCATGTATATAAATACACAATAATAATAATAATAATAAAAAAAGGATAAAGTCAAAACGGAAAGGAGAAATCATTACAATGTGGGAGAGAGTTATAGAGAGAGAATGATTTTTTTCTTTTTTGTTTTTCTGCGATTTATGGAATCGTAATCGTAGATTTCATCTGTTAAAAGGTGCAACAGGTGCGCGATATGGCTACGCAGTGGCACTAAAATCTTAGCGTTTCGTCAAACTCCAAGTGGTAGGGAATTTTCCTACTTATATTATTTCTAGCCTAAAGGCTATGTAATGGCGTGGAATTTTCTTAGAGACTGTGAGACGCCAGAATTTCAAATTCCAAAATTTTTGTAGAATTAAAGTAGGAATTTTTAGAATTTTTTGACTATTTTCTGACAAATTGTGAAAGTCAATTTTTAACTGTTGATTACATTTCCGTTGAAATTTCAGGATTTTATTCAGATAGTCCGGACAAAATTTTCAGAAATGTTTTCAGGTGTTTTTAGACTCTATGGAAAGTTTCTTTAGTCTAAAATATGGTCATATGCTTGTGAATGGCATTTGGGGCCCACATATTTTCTGAAAAATTTAATTATAGCACCAAGTTTGCAAATTGCTTGGTCAGGTCGACGTATGTAGTCTAATACATCGAATGTGTGGTAATGAGCGGTTACTAGAGAATCAGGAGTCGTGCCCACTATTGTAAAAGGAAGGTGAGTGTTCTAAACTCTATTTTTTAAAATACTAGTGTTTTATTTATAAATCGTTTTACACTGGTATGTTATGGTTTTAAAGTATTAAACCATATTTGAAAAGCAAGCAAGTAATGGTTTTGATTTGTAAACCATAATTCAAAGAGTAAGCAAGCAAAAATGTGTTTTATAAAACAGGCCTTAAGAAACTGCTTTAAGCAAGCATACCTACGAGGTATTCATAAGTGCACTGAAGTTGTGGGATATCATTTCATGTATTTTTAGATTTGCCTACTTCCAAAACTTAGTTCATGCATCATGGCATATTAAAGGGGACCGTGACAATTTAACTAGAGTATATGTGGTTAAAGGCTACCTATTTATATGGTGACGAGACCAGTCTTTCCCACCACGAAAAGGTGATGTGGGCTAAGGCCCTTCCACCTAGGTATCGTGGACCCATGTCCTTCCAATCTACACTTGAAGCCTCGTGCCCCGTGTTTACTAGGGTACAACACAAAAAGGCCTCCAGTTGGATTGGATCTTGATTTATAAGCATTTTTCTCATAGCGCTTTAAAATCAACCACTAGTACAAGTAAGCCTTTATGGAAAGTTTTTAGAAACTCTACAAAGAAAAGCAAGTTAAGTAGTTTCTAAAAAGTTTTAAACTTTAAAGCAAGCATAAAAATAAAAGTTTTAGAAACTTTTAAAGCAAACAAGCAAGCATAGTATGAAAAGTTTTTAGAAACTTTTAAAGAAAAGCAAGCAGTTTTAGAAACTTTTATAGCAAAGCAAGCAAGGTTTCTGGAAAATGTCTTGTAAAATATAGTTTTACAGTTTTGACATATTTTCACAAAAAGCAAGCATTTTATCAAGCATACACTCACTGAACTCGTTTAGCTCATTATTTTCTTGTTTTAAACACTATTTCTGTGTGTATGTTACTGCCTGATGCCGACATATTAGATTCTCCCGACTTCTAGTATGTTGTATTAAATAACTCGTAAGGAAATACTTTGAATTTGTACAAATAGCATATGTATGTACATAGTTTTGTTTCAGGAAATGTGATGAGCCTCTAAGGCTCTTTCAAAGAGTGTGTCACATATTTTGAAAAAGTGTAAATCAGATATAGATTTTGGGATATATCATGTATGCAACAGAACAATAAATTTATAAAATCAAAAGTTTAGAAAGAAAAAATTATACACAAAGAAGTAACACTAGCTTCGTCACAGATTCTCATCATCGAAGTACCCATCGTGGTCATGAATACACAATCGCCGCTAGCAGGGGTAGCGTGTCAAGTTTGCATCGTGAGCCTGTGTATATGATAACCTAAGGCTTGAGGGGATATGATACCAACACAAGTTTGTATCAGAGCAGGATCTTAGGAAACCTGTGTTGTTAAGGATCGTAGTGTTCTTACACACTATTTTACACTATTGGCAACCACACATTTTCAAATTCAAAGTACATACATATTAAGTGTTTCAAAGTACTAAAAGCACTATGTCAGGCAAAAGACGTCAAGGTTGTCCTAGGAGAGCCATACCAGAGGCTTTTAAGCGTCCTGCAATACCTGAGGGAGTTGAGCACAGCTGGTTCTTCACCGTCTCCATGAATCACCTCCAAAGAGCCAGGTCAGCCGACCATCCGGGGCCACTAAGGAGCTCCAATTTGTGGTGGCTTACTATGAGAGCAAGTGGCACAGACTACTCGTGATAAAGGGCTATAGCTTACTTTGTCGCAAATGATTCAGCCATCTCAACCACCACCAAAGAGGTTCCTGAAGAGCCTGGGAGGTCTATTGAGAGAGTGCAGAAGTTGGGCGCCAAGCCATATGATGGAAGTGGCGATCCGTGAGGCACTGTTATGGTCGATAGTAAAATAAGATTTAGGCTTTAATTATGGGCTGCACAGATGATCAGAGGGTCCTGTTTTCAAGTTTTCTGATGGAAGACAGGGCTAAGGATTGGTAGGATGCCATGGATAGGAGGCATCCTGATGGTATATCATGGGACCAGTTTCAACAAGAGTTTACTGACAGATTCTTTCCTTAGAGTCACAAGGATTCGAAGATTAAGGAGTTCTTCAACAGCGTAAGAACATCCGCATCGAGCATGAAAAGATGTTCTCAGAGCTACGATTGGTTCCATATATTCAAATGATGAGGTTCATGTGCTTCATTTCGCAAGATTACAACACCGGATCGTAGTTCATTCTGTCTGCTGCCTCATAACAGATCAGATTAGCTGAGGCCGTCTATGGGCAAAGTACACACATGTTTCGCAGTAGGCGTGAAAGTAAGAGGATGCTACTGTGCACTTCAAATAGCTCGACACCCAATAGAAAGAGTATAAGGATAGAGGTTACATAGGCCATGTGTGCAGTCTGAGCTCGCTGGGTCAAGGATCACGAGGCCCCTGTCAAGCTGGTCCATGGCAATCAAAAGTATTACTCCCTGCCCGTGATATGTGTCTGAGGCAACATTTCAAAGTGCAGAAGAGATATAGCATGTGTAAGCCTTAATCGTGGCTGGGGAAGGCTATTTCATTAGGGAGGTCCTCGCTTGATCGCAGACATCAATAGCCACTAAATACCCTCGCACCGAGATGAGTACCAGGTCTCAGTGGGCAGGCTTCGGCTAGGGGCTGCACCGCAGGTAGAGTACAGAGGCAGCCCTGTGGGATAAGGTACAAAGACCAGACTGTGCCATAGTTTATGTCAGGATCAAGATGCATTGCAGCCCAGATGTGGTTACTCATATTATTTCTATCTCTTGATCATGATGCATATACATTATGACCTTGAATCGTGATTCCATTTGCATCCGTGCCTTTCTTAGATCACTTCCAAGATAGAGACCCAAATGCATTGGGCGGTCAGATGAGAGTTTCCTTCCACCAGAGATCCGCTAGTCTCGCATGCAGTAGTCGAGATAGTGTATTCGATCGGGGGGGACAAGAGTTCCCACGATCTCGCGGCCCTGTATACGCAGGGATTTCGATGTGGTTCTCTTGCACGGATCGCTATCTCGCCTATGAGCCACATTAGATTGTTATAAAAAGAAAGTAAAGTTGCATAGGCCAGTGGAAATTGAGGTTAAGTTCAAGGAATACGAGTTATCTTCCAAGATGATTCACACAAGAGTCACAGAGGATGTCGCGTAAGTGGTCAGAAGTGGTGGGATGTAAATGGTGGGACTCAGCTGATGAGATTCCAAATGCCAGAGAGTCTCTGCATGATATCAGAGATTTACCTCCGTATAGAGAGGTGGGGAAGTTCACTACTGATTTGATCCCAAGGACTAAGCCCATTTCCATTCCTCCTAGTTGATGGCCCCTGAGCTGAAAGAGCTTAAGGCCTGGGCGAAGAATCGCTCAGTAAGGGATTCATTCTACGAGCATATCCCCTGCTAGGGAGCCCAGCTCTCTTCGTGAAAAGAAAGATGGAGTTTCATGTTGTGTATAGATTACAGCAGCTAAACAGAGTTACCATCCGCAATCGAAGATTCACTCCTAGATCAATGAATTATCTCGATCGCTCCAAGGGTCTCGAGTGTACTCCAAGATAGGATTGGCTGGGCATCATCACGAGGGCAGAAGGTGATGTACCTAAGACTATCTCGTGGACACGCTACGTGGCATTATGAATCTCCTCAGATGCCGCTTGTCACACCCCCGATTCCCTACCCGACCCGATGGAGGATCCAACCAAGCTCGGTGCGACTCAGGATCGACTCTTTACCTGATTTTTTTTTTTTTTAAAGCTGACCGGGTACTCAAAAGGGTATGTCCCACATCATATAACAGCATTAAAATATCATTTACATATCAAAAGAACTACCACCGGAGTGGTGTCCATCAAAATCTAGACACCTATAACTAAGTCCCATTTACAAATACAAAAATATACTTTTACATTTACAAATCAGAGCACGGAACCTACATGTAGTGAACCTCATAAGTGTGTCGCTCACCGTACGCTAAGTCTCGATGTCTTCCAGACTCTACACGGATTAAAACCCGTGCTAAGCTTTACGCTTAGTGGGAAACATATGTCATATGCATATACACATTTAACGCATAAAACAAAAACAGATAATATAAATTTCATGCATTTATATTATGAACTTATACGAGTACTTCTTCTTATAACAAGCTTACGCTTATTCGGATCTCCCGTAGGAGTTACGAATCTTATTCTTGCATGCAGTAATCCCATGCTATAATGTAAACTTGATGCTTATTCAAGACTCCCGTAGGAGTTGCGTAACTTCTATCCTTATCTGTAACTTATACTTCTAATGTAGCTCTATGTTTATTCAGACTTCGTAGGAGTTAGCAGCTCTTGTATCTTGGGTTCGTAACTTATACTTACCGTACTTATATTTTATTCAGACTCCCGTAGGAGTTACTTAACTTATCCTTATCTTTGTAACTTATACTTACCGGTGACTCTATGTTTATTCAGACTCGTAGAGTTACTAATCCTATCCTTTATCTGGTAGAAACTTATACTTAATAGATTTTTCATGTTTATTTAGGGACCCTAGTAGGAGTTATTAACTTATCCTTTCTTACTGACTTATGCCTTACTCTCAGACCTTGCAAGAGTTACGTAACTTATTTTTATACGATAGTACTCTTGTAAGTACTACAAACTTATATCGTATCAAAATGATTCATACTTGTATCAAGTATATCCTGTCTTCTTGAATTTATAATCGGGTCTTCGAGCACATACTTATCTTGCTGATCTTATCCCCAGCGAAGGCACCCGTAAGTACAATAAGCTCAACTAATCATAATCGTATCACATATGTGGTCGATCGTAATGTACACCGATACATTATCGTGCATGGACATTAGTCCAGCAATGTGGCTGCATCAAAAACAAATACATATAATTTATTTCATTTGACAATGAGAGTACCCTTAGGTACTATTGACTTATACTTATTTTACTCGACACGGAGTACCCGTAGGTACTACCGAATCCTTGATTAGATACAAGAGTATCCTGTGAGATACTACTGCATCCACAAGATACAGACATAACTTAATCAATACGTAGAGTGAGATTTTCAAAAGAGGTACTACGTAACTTAATCGAGGCATGTAATCCAATTCAATAATAGGAGTACCATTAGGTACCATGCAATCCTAATCGTATACATGATGTAACTTATTCAGACATGAGTACCCGTGAGGTACTAGCGTAATCCAGATCGGAGACAGACTTTATTCAGATACAGGAGCACCCGTAGGTACTACAGAACTTAATCGTATATGTAGGAGGCCCGTGAGGTACGATGGGTATTTAATCGACACAGAGGTACCCGTAGGTACTACGTAACCGACCGATACAGGAGCACTGTGAGGTACGACTGCAGAACTTAATCGGGGATACAGGAGTACCTGTAGGTACTACAAAAACTTATTCGGGACAGCAGAGTACCCCAAGGTACTACAGACTTAATCAGAGACGTGAGTACCCATAGGTACTACGTAATCCTATCTCGTATTACGTATACCCGTAGGTACTGGCGTAACTTAATCAAAAACAAAGCTTATTCGCATACGTGTGAGTACCCACAGGTACTACTTTAATTCAAATCAGTGGACAGAGTACCCGTAGGTACTACAAAACTTAATTAGATACAATAGTACCCGTAGGTACTACAGAACTTAATCAGAGTATTGTAAGACTCTAATTTAAAATGGAACTTATTCAGATATAGACGTAACTTATTCAGACATGTGATGTAACTTATTCGTATACGTGGAGCAAACTCGTGAGGGTACTGCTTAACTTAAATAACACAGAGTACCCGTGAGGGTACTACTAACTTATCGTATCGAGTACCGTGAGGTACTACAGACTTAATCAGACAGAGTTAATCAGAGACAGAGTACCCATAGGTACTACATGTAATCCAAATCGTAGATGTACTGTAACTTAATAAATATAGGAGTACCTGCAGGCACCATGTATCAATTTCAGATACGGAGGCCCGTAGGTACTACAGAGTTTAATCAGAGATGTGAGGCCCGTGTGAGGGTACTACATGTAACTAAATCGCAGATGTAACATAACTTAATTAAATACAGGAGTACCCGTAGGCACCACATCAATTTCAGACACAGAGTACCAGAGGTACTGACAGAGTTTAATTAGAGACAGAGTACCCGTAGGTACTACAGAATCTCTATTCGTAGACAGGACTTATCGATATGTGTAGCAATTGTAGGTACTACGGAACTTATTCACATGTGGAGTACCCGTAGGCACTAAGCAGACTTATTTTCCGACACGGAGTACCCGTGAGGTACTGGCGTAAATTAATCGTACATGTGGAGTACCGTAGGTACTACGCAGCCGCATACACAGGTACATTTAGATCTTTTACTCTTATTCTTATTCAGTATCCTATCATATAACTCGTTTGACTATCTAGACCAAAGTATCACGAATGAGTAGGACACATCAAGCAATTAGTACCGTAAGATACTTTTCATATAATACGGAAGTGCCGTGAGCACTAGTCGTGACAGGAGTGTCGTAGCACTTGCATCAGACAGGAGTGTCACACTAATCAGAATGAGTGCCGTGAGCACTAATCAGAGTACCATATCAATCAGAGTGCCGAGCACTAATCAGAGTACCAAGTACTAATCAGAGGCTCGAGCACTAATCAGAGTACTAAGTACTAATCGTGACAGGAGGCAAATACACTACCAGGAGTACCCTGTAAGTACTATTCAGATTTAGTGTCGTGTCATTTAATAACTTTGTCTTAAGTGGTTTTACAATTACATGAGTTCAAGAATCTCAATATCTTATAATAGGCATTCTTAGCCATGCATTATGTGTTCATGACATATCGTATTCCATACATCGGTAAGGTATGATGAGTATGTAATCACACCTTAATCATGTATTCTTATTCTATGAATCTACTTTACCCAGAATTGAATCCAATCCAATCGGATCGTCTACAAATCTCAAGTTAAGTGGCATTTTCATGCCAACTAGCTCTGCACTGATTTTACTGAGGGACAATTTGAAATATTTATTTTCCAGTGCCTTGTCTCAATATTTGGTAATCGTATCTCTTTGTATTCTTCAAATCTTTTTCATGGGTGCTAAGGGTTCTATTCCAACTGAATCACCTAATTGAGCACCGGACCTGCTACATCCTAAAAACAAATCTTCGACTACTCCATGTTCAAAGTCGAATCGTAATTTTCTTGCACATGGCCCTAAATTTTGATGAATTCTTGGGCCACTTAGGACCATATTTCATGATTCCTTTCTTTAAGTTTGCCCTCCATGAATTCTACTATTTTTTACGAGCTACTTGAATCACTCAAATCGGATAAGAAATGATGGAAGTTAGTACAAAACACGAAATCGGGTCAAAATTGGGAATGCGTATCAGGTGTACCGGTACACCCCTAAAGTGTACCGGTACACATTGGCCAAAAATGGCCAGAACACAAAGTGTACCGGTACAAGTCACCCGAAATGCCCTAAAATGTGTGTTTTTCCCTCATTTTTCCATATTTTTGATACCCAAATCAATTCTATACTTTATAAACACTTCAAGACCACTTCAAAATCATTCTATTAGATCTTTTCTCCTCACTTTCATCTTTCTTAATTATATATCTTTCTTCAAACTTCTTCAGTGAATTTCATTCCAAAACCATTCTAATATGGGTCTTAACTATACACAAGCTAAACCTAAGGATTTTGTTAGATCATTAAAACCCTAATTCAATTACTCCTCACCAACTATGAATTCATCCTCAAAGAGAGGATTTCATGAGCTTCTCGTGCCACATGGGGCTCAAATTTTAATCTTTTTATTTGCCATCATTTTTGGGTTAAGATGAAACCCTAGCAAAACCCCAAGCTCAGGGACAAAGCTACCAACCCAAATCCAAGCATGGCACCATACATACCCTAGAATCCATAACCAGTTAGTTTCCATACCTTGGCTTTGTTTGATCCACCCCTCCATCTTCTTCCCTCTTCCTCTTCCCTCTTCTTCTCTCTTTCTCCTTCTTCTCCACGTTTTTTTTCCCAAATGAGACCACCTGGTCTTTAAATTCCATGTTTGCCATGGCCCTGTTTACCCTCCAAAAACCCATTTTTGGGTTGGCTCTAATTGCATTTTGGCCTCGTCTTCAGGAATTACAATAACAATTCCCATTATTTACCCTTCTTCGGTCTCCAACCTCTTTAACTCCATGTCTTTTAGGTCCCTTTTGACAATAAATTATAATTTTGTCCTAAGCCTTGTAACTTCTGTCTTCTCGTCAGTTGCTCTGCATTTAACTCTACTCAAAACATTTAAATTACGCTACAAAATACCCCGTAAACATGTCGAAATGACTAGGTATACTCTGGTGTTGCCACCTCCTCTTCCTTATAAGAATTCTGTCCCCAAATTCATACTCTAGCATGTGCAATGTTCTATATCGATCCTTTCTTTTCAAGTCTTACGTGTCGAGTGACTCACCCGAGCCAACGCTCCATCAAAAACTAAATCTCCCGTCTTAATCTTCAAAGTCGGATTGCACTGATCTACCTTAGTCATGGTTGGCTACAAGACAAAGACATCCGTATTAGGCCAAATACACAACATGTAGGTACATCCTTAATCTAAGACTCTTCCAGTAAAACGCCTAAACCTAGCTCTGATATTAATTGTTACACTCGATTCCGGTCCCACCCGATTGATAGATCCAACCGAGTTCGTGCTAGACTCGTGGACTGACTTACAGTTATAGGTGTCTAGATTTTGATGGACACCACTCCTGGTAGTTCTTTGATATGTAAATGATATTTTAATTCGTTATATGATGTGGGCCATACCCACAGTACCATTAGGCTCTTAAAAAAAATCGTGTAAAGAGTCACAGCCCAGTTCAATTAACTCCGTCGGATCCAATCGTGTCTGACCTGAATCGCAATGCTTAGTCTGACTAATGCCCCGCGCTGCTTATGGATTTGATGAATCTAGGTGATTCCAAACTCGTATTTGGATAGGTCTTTGTCATAGTCTTTATCGATGATATCCTAGTGTATTCAGTAGCCTAGAGGAAACATTCAGTGAGCACTGAGGATTGTGTCATAGACCAAGTGGAGCGTGAAATGATAAGCAAGTTTAAAGTGCTAGTTTCTTGTCAGACAGTGGTGGCATTCCCTAGTCAAAGTGTGATCTCAGCAAAGGAGTGTGGATCCCCATAAAATAGAAGTTGTGATAAATTAGAAACCGCCAAAGAATGTGTCAGGTCTAAGCTTCCTTGGCTTAAAGGTGGTATTGCCAGGAAGTCAATGAGGGTCTCCCAGATAGCACCCACCACTCAAGCTGGCAAGGAATGATGTCAAATATGATTGGGAGGATGCCTACCAACAGAGTTCGAGGATTTGAAGGGTTTATTGACCCCCACCAGCCAGCTCCAATGGGAGAGAGAGGAGACATGTGTGTGGCCTGCGGGCTCACAGCGGACACGCCCTGGCCGCTCCAGAGCAGGGTGGCTCGTGCCTGGATGTACCTATTGCCAAGACAATGACATGCCTCAGTACAGACACCGGGTGTACATGAGATATCATCTACACACTATTTGCAGACTCCAGCAGCGCACCGTGTTCGCCCGAAAGTACGGAGGTAATACCATGGAAAGCTCCTCGTAGGATCTTTGGCCGAATGCTAAGAGTCTTCTCAACACACTCTCACCCTAAAGACAAAACCTAAGGCAAAAAGATGGAAGATATTTTGTTGATTATGACCACGACCGTACTACATGATATTGAGTACCATCCAGAAAGCTAACGTCGTAGAGAAATATGCCTCTCTTTCGAAGAGTGCCGTGAGAGAGAGTTCTTCTTTGTCTCAGCGCTGAGATCAAGTATCTTCCACCGTTGGTGGATCCTGGGTATATTTTAGTGATATATTGAGGCCGAGAGATTCAAGACATTGTTAGCCACATTTCATGTTAGACCTCCAAGGATTAGATTCAGTGGTAAAATGGCAGATCCATAGACATTGCTTTATGAAAGAGATAAAAGAAAAGAAAGCAAAGTTTCAAAAACGAGATGACGCATGATAGTAAAGGGTAGAGAATAAAAAAACAAAGTATATAATCAAGAAAGACACATTATGGAAGAAGCACATATTCATCTACATATGCTATGCATCCAGTAAGCATCGCGATGTACGTGACTTCGAAAGAACATTACCGTGAATAGAATGCGAAGAAAAAGAGATCGCCAGGCTGCTCCAAATGCCGGAATCGCCAGGTAGCCGCGCAGCAAGGCGCAGGGTGTGGTGGTGGTGGCAGGCATGGTATATGCAGCATATGGTGGTCGTGGAGTCTTTGTAGGAAGATGCGCTTACCCTCCCCTCCCCTATTCCATGAGTCAGAGGAGATCACTATGATTTTATGACAGTCTTCCACCTGACCGTGGCGCAGAACACGCATGCTATATGGGTGATAGTTGATCAATCACGGTCTGCTCATTTTCTGCCAATTAATGTTGAGGATTCTGAAAAGTCAGTCAATGTATGTGGATGAGATAGTGAGATCATAGGTTCCAGCTTCGATATAGTTTCGTGATCGAGATCTCGTGTTCAACCAGGTGTTTTTGCCTAGCTAGAGTTTTCATTTTAGGTATCGTCATTTCAAATATTACATTATATACATTATTATCAACATTCATCTCGTACCTGATGGTCAAAATGCCATATGAGACCTTCATTCAGAATGCGTTAGAGGATATGTCGAGAGCTTGTGTGATGGAATCTGCCATGGAGTCGATACTCATTTGGCACGATAGTCTCGCTCACAACAACGTACCCATCAAAGCCACAAGATGCAGATGCCGGCTCCACTCAGCGCCAGTCAGATGGCAGAAACATGTGACTCCTAAGTAGGCCGGGACTTTGTGGTCATGAGAGAGTGAGACCAGTAGGTCCCGAGCAGTGTGCATCACTTCAGAGAAAGTGAAAGTTGTTCGTAATAACTTGAAGATAAGATACAAATGTAAAGCTGTGCGATGCAACCGTCGGTAGAGACTCGCTGCCTGCAAACAGATTGTGACTGTGTCTTTCATACATTTCTTACACAAGTGCTCTTGAGATTCGGGAGGCGAGGTGTGCTTCAAGTTCCCAGATTTATAGGACCCATGAGATCAAGTGAGCGCAGGTGGGCCTTCAAGAGGCCTTACTGTGCCAGTTTTACCCCAGTGCCACACATCTTCGTGATTCATGACACCATGTGCTCCATGCTTTTCATGAACACATCCCATCCTCACATGTGCCTCTATAGGAGGAGAGAGCACTTAAAGTGCATCAAAGAGAACCCGATTTTGAAATAAATTCGTGCATTGTGTGATCGCATGGAACAAGTGCTGAGGTGGAACAAGGTATCCCCTTAGTTAAAGCTACTCATGGAAGAACCGCTATGCATATATAGGTATAAGGTACTACCCGAGCCAGAGTGTGTGCTCCTATGCGCTGTCATATCCCCTAACCATTTTCCTCTCGATTTGTGTATTTTCCTTCATCGACGTAGTTTGTCTACTCTTTGAGAAACTTAAATGTTCTAAAGGTGGACGATTGTACGCTTATTCTAAGTATACTATACTTAGATGTAACCGTAGGTCTGATACGCGCACTGTCTTCAAAAAGTTTCCTTAATTATTCGAGTACATGTATATTTTTAAAAAGTTGTTTTTACTGACGAAATTGTAAGTTTTTCAAAGAATCATATACTTATGGTACTTCATGAGTGAGGTGAAAGTGGCAATTATGGAATTTCAAAAGAATAATACTAAATCGTTTAATGGTTCGTAGGTTTAGAAAAAATTCCTCTCAGATCTTAGATGACTTGAACCAGTGCACCTGTATTAAATCTCCTCAACTCTAGTGACTCCAGAAAGCCTCTTTCTACTTGACCTCGGTATACTCCGAATATTCACCTAATCTCCTGGTGATAAGTCTCCGTCAATGACTCGTTAACCAGATTTCTTTGCAATAAAATCCTGCAAGTCTAAATAAGCCAGTTAAAGTTCATTTAAAATAATCAACTGAAAGAATGAAAAATTTTGGACAAAAAAGGACCAATAAGATAATATGAGCTATGTATATAAACAGTAATAATACACACACACACACCAAAAGAGATAATGTCTTTAACTAGCGAAAAATCAAGCAAAAATAGTGTACTGGGAGAGAGCGTGCTGAGGGAGAGAATGATTATTTTTTTTCTTTCTTTGTTTCTCTCTAAGATTACTTTAAATCTGACACAATTTTTGTCTAAAAGCAAAAGTGCAGCAAGCTCTTCGTCAACAAGACATAATATAAAATGGCACCAAATCTTAAATAAGCCAATAAACTCATGTAGGGAATTTTTCTACTAGATTATTTCCAAAATTTTAAAGGCAATATGTAAATAGCGTGAATTTTCTTAGAGTTTAGATGTTTAGAATTTTGGCCTGTGTAAAATTTTTTAGACCGTGTTTAGGAATTTTTTTGACTATTTTTCAATAAACAGCTTAAATTTCGAACTGTTCTGATAATTCGTTGAAATTTCAGATTTTATTCGATAGTCCTGACATAATTTTAACAAAGCGGTGTTTTAGACTCTATGAGTTCCCTTCGAGTCCAGAAATTGTTCGTTACCCCACCTGGTCAATATTCCTTCCTCATTAACTTTAACATAAAGAATGCGTGCAAATCGCTTAGTCATGTAATGGCCATGTGTGGCCCAATACATCGAATGTAAAGTGGTCAGCGAAGCTGAGAATTGTGTGAGCCGTGCTCAAATTTTATTGTAAAAGGAAGGGTAGGTACTCTAAACTCTATTTTTAAATACTTCAGTTGCATATTTATAACTGCTTTTACACCGGTAGGCAGCAAGTGTTTTAAAAGCATATTAAACCATATTTCAAACAATCAATGGTTTTAAAGCATAAACCATACTTGAAAAGTGTTACGGTTTTGATTTCAAAAGTCCATAATTCAAAGAGTAAGCAAGCAAAAGTGCTCATAAAACAGTCTTAAGAAATCCCAAGCCAAGCAGCATACCGTTGGGAAAATCCACGCAAATTAAGGAAGTTAGGATATCATTTCATGCATTTTAGATTTACCCGGTGAAAACCTTAGTTCATGCACGCGGCGGCTAAGCCGGGTGCACTCGCGGGCACACACACTAAAAGCGATGGCGGTTACGCAGGTTATTATACAGGCGGCGACGCAGACCGCCAGTCTTCCGCACCATTTACCTAAAGCGACGCGCCAAGGCCCTTCCAACTAGGTGCAAGGATGTGGACCCAAGTCCTTCCACCGCACTCCGCAGCCCAAAGTCTCTAAGTTTTACTCGTAGTGGCACAAACAAGTTATGCCCCTGGCTGATCTTGGATTTCATGCTACTCTTCACACAAGTGAAATCAATTCACTTGTAAGGTAGTGGCAGAAGTGAAATTTTATAGCAAAGTGCAGTAGTTTAAAAGTTTTAGAAACTTTAGCGGCAAGTAAGCATAGTATGAAAAGTTTCTAGAAACTTCTAGTGCTGCACATTTTTTAGTATTTAGTGTTTTCTTAGAAACTTCTGTTGTGCTGCATTGAAAAGTCTAGAAACCTTTATAACAGCCAAACAAGGCTCCTGAAAATGTCCTGAAAAATATAGTACTTACTGTTCTGACACATCTTCTAAAAATGTAGTTACCTTATAAAAGCACACACTCCACCTGTCTTGCTTAAATCATTTATTCCTCATTGCTTAAAAACCTATTTCAGTACAAGCACCTGATCATTTAACATACTAGATTCTCCTACTTAGCATAGTGTTGCAGACAACAACTCATATGAAAACACTTTGCACAAACTGAGTTAATATGTATGGTACATAATTTTGTTTTATAGAAATGCAGACATCTATGTTCTCGAAGATTTGTCATTTCGTCACATTTAGTGCAAACCTAGATACATGTGTTTTGTATTTTACACTCCTGTATATACAGTGTTTTATGTGCTACCTAGAAATTTTATAAAAATCACAAGCTTAGAAAAGAAAAAAGACTATATCAGTTTTCTAAGAGTAATACTTATTTCTCCCTATAGATCCTCCATCTAAATAAACTCATCTAAAAAGTGTTTCTCACAACCAGCTGAAAAAAAATAGGGTGTGTCATCGTATGTTATTCTAGATCTGACTGGCAGAGGGAGCAAGCTCCGTCATAATTCAGTAGACGCGTAAATCGGGTTCATGATACAATAAACGTGGATCGCCTAAAGAAGTTTAAGATATAATAGACTGGGTCGCGCTGATGGTAGCCATCACTTCAAGTGAGCTGAGAGATTCTATCGCACACCTATACATTGATATATCCTATTGCTAGCCCTTTCAGCCTCACGCAGTTTATTATAGCCTTTTTTTTTTATTCAACCTTACATACCTTTTCTTTCGACCGTCAGCCTCTCTACTTCAGGCGCCTTCTTTTTGTATTTATTAATCGATCTGAGCATCGTGGACATTGTGTTTCATCTTTCGCTTTGTTTCTTGCATCTTTACCAGAAGTCTTCTCCATTTTTCTCATCTTTACTTTTCTTGCCTTTGAGTTTTTCAAGTTTACCATCTTAGTAAGGTTTCTTTTCACTTTTATTTTCCCAGTGATATTCTACACGCCATGTCCCGGTGGGGGCTGGGCGTGTCGCCAGTCACACCCTTCGCCCACCCTTGCTCGATCCAGGAGTCTTAGCTCAGGGAACGGCCTGGGGTTTCAGACTATGTTCACATAAGGATCAGGTTAGTGTGGTATCATCTTACTTTACTGTTGTCGCCCAAAAGAAAAAAGTTACACTCATTCGATATTCGCTCATTAGTATTCGATTACATGAATGGTCGATTATATTATGGCTTGATCATCAAGGTTATTTTGATTGAGGGATTGAGTGCCTCGAAAGGCGTGAGAGCATCAGATGATCCTTTCTCCAGGATCCAGAGCACACATCGGGGGAGCGAGGCTCTTCGCCTTCGCACTCAGTCCCCGGGGTCATTATCCATATCTGGCTCTCATCTTATGTAACTGTTTCATTTCGGCATCCTTGATGAGTGGTTCATCATCACCACCATCTACACTTGTATCCCCACCTTTTCCCTTACTTCTCTTTCTTCTTTAAGTATACATCCCTTTTCATTTTCTTCATCCTTCATCCATTGTTGTCTCGCCTACTAGGAACTGACGCATCTTTCGCATACACATCACCCGCTGCCAAGTATCGCTCACTTATGTGTCAACAAGCTTCGCTTACTCACATGAATCTCCGATACTGCACGGCGACAGTTTGCACTATCTATCGGGTATTTGGGCCTTTTGTTTCCCAAGCACTTATTCACCTTTCAGCCCCCGTGCCTACATTACTTCGGCCCAAGTTTAAAGATCCACCTCAGCCATATGAGATCTCGCCATTGACGATTTTATACGAGGTAGATAAAACAAGCCACCGATTGAGTACCTAAATGCCTAATGTGTTTCTATTCTTAGGAACATCGAGGGTCATATATCGCTTTCAAATGCCTGTCGTACTCGAGGTCCATGATCAAATACGATGATACAGCAGTCGAGATCAATGGCGCTTTTCCCCGCATTGATAAGCCACACGCTCACACTGGGGCATTCCCCCCATCCTTCGCGACATGTCAAGCTGGGCTCTACAATACGTACATGCAATTCCATTTTCAGCCAAAGACGTTACAGGTATCGTGAGTTTGAGTGTTCCGATTCAAATTCAGCTCATACACAGAACACTGAGAAATGTGACCGGGATTAGATTCACAGTATTCATTGACCCAACAGGGATGTGCATACTAGGGCATTCCCCCATTCATTGTCTTGTTTACTCGCATAGATGATTAGGTTTTCAGTGATATATTTCAAAGTTTTCATCGAGACATTCGGAAGCTTTGATGTACATACATATCGATGTTATGGATTACGGGAGGTGCGCTTCCGGGGAGGAATGAATGCTCAGAAGAGCCCAACTCGTGACTTCGACTTTATGTGCAAAGCAGGGTTTCGACATGGTACGATGCCTTAGACCGGGGCATAGCTCCTTTTCACATTCGACATTCTGATCCCTTTACTGCTCTGCCCCAAAGATCGCGCCCATTCCATCCCTCTCTGCTGCTTCTGTGCCTCCCAAGACAGCCCAGATTCGACCTTCTTTGCTTCAAGTTCTTTAGCATCGCGCCCGTATCTCGTAATCCCCACGAGCCGCCTCCCAAGATCAGGTTCCATTCTGATCCCCACATTTTATTTCAAGTTCTTCAAGATCGCGCCCAGATTCAATCCCTTGTGGTTTGCCTCTTCGTTCTTCTACATGTCACGCCTCTATCCCTCTCTAACTGATTAGCTTAATCCGAACTCAAGTCCTGGCGCCGATACTATCTATACTATATATCGGGGACTTTATCGACTGCTTCTTTCTAAAGTCGTATTCTGGTATGCTAAATAATTTCCTTCGTAAACAAAAAATCATTTTATACATACAAAGAACCACACTCTGAGCGGTGTCCATCACAATCTATACACATATACAAGAGTCCCTTTACTTGTACTATTACAATTTTAGCCATTACAAACTTCGTAGATCATATAGCTACTGATGAAAAACTTGGCCCCAGCTCTTCCGCCATGGTTGATGTGGAACGCCCCGCCCTCTATCCTCGTTTTCTCGAAGCCCCTCGCACCTACACTGATTAACACCCGTGCTAAGCTTTATACGCTATGGGAACATAAGCATGGACAACCACCAATGGCACCGCCGCAAAGCTTATACATATGCATTATACATATCTCTAAACATATTTCTATATAACGTAATTCTTATCATCCGATATATTCCTAATAAGATGCTGTGGACTCTTTTTCTATTACATGTTCTATGTCTTAAGATCTCCTTATTTATACTTTTTCGTGATTCCTATTCAGTACTTTTTACATATTCTTATACTTGTCCCCGTGTTCATCTTTTCACGCTTGTTATATGTCTTTTCAATGTTCCTAGGTCTCACAAGCTACTATTAGCACATGCCCTCTAGTCTATGTCTTTTTCTATCTTCTGCCTCTATGTAGATTTATCAGATTCTTTTCATATCTGGTTACGTGATATCATATCATTCTCTTTATCATCAAAAATACTGCTTATTTCCTCGTCACTCGCTTATATCGTATACTTCGATCTATTTCATCTTATTTCAGACATGTTTTCAGAAGTTTCCTATGCTTTCATGTCTCGTATACTTTCATATAACCTATCTTATATTATCTCAGACGCTTATCTACATTCTTATACTTTTATATACTCGTTTTTCATATGTTTTATTTGCCTCTAGTCTTTTTCATGTTGTAAGTCGTCTCTATTCTATGTCTTTGACATATGTTACATCTATACTTTTCATACATACATATTCATACTTGTACCATCGCTAACATTCATATTCTATCTATCATATACTTTGTGCCAGATACTTTCATTACTTTTCTTATATGTTTATATAATACTTATTTTCATCAAGTTATAATGTACTTCTTGTTCTTGTAATTGTCTATACTTTCATCGTGCATAGCAGTAAGTATGCTTCATATCAGGTCATATCTTCTATACATATCATTTTTTGGTTTCTTAGCGGTTCGCAAATACCTTGTAGCTGATACTGGAAACTATGTGTACCCGCTGTACATCACCGTAGACGAGGTTGATCTCCGTCCGTTAATACCCGAAGGTATCATCACCGTACCTACGTGACTCCATGTCATATGCCATCTGCATTCTACGCACTCATCACTATTATGCTGATCTTCGTCTTGGTCAGATCCTCACGCACCATCCAAACTGGGATCTATATCATCGACCCAAATCTGGCCTCACGTGTCTGCCTATGAATATGTCGCAAAGAATCAGATCTTCCCTATAGGCATGTTTATTTTCATCCCCTCTCTCTACTCAAGTGCCTCTAAGTTACAGATAATCGGCCTTTATTACATTTTCTCTCTGTACATATCTCATAAGCATGAATAACTATTGTTATCATATTTGCTTATGCATTATATACTATCGCATTTCAATTCCTCGTATTAGTTCACATACATCTAGTTTCATATTACTGCTTCCTATGAGATTCATATATTAATACCTATAGCTTCTATATCTCTTATATCATTTATACATTTCATCATGGTTTAGCTATTCTTGTACTTTCTATATTCCTATCATGTGCTTTTACTCATTCATACATTTTCATATATGTATTCTTTATCATTTATGCCTTTCTACCATGTGTGTCTAGTACGTTCCTATATCTTATTCCTTTTGGTATGTCTACTCTTATATTCCTATCACATTTACATATTCCTGTCATGTCTCTTATCTATTCATATATACTTCTTATATTTCTATATCATGTTCCATCTATTCGTTCTTCATGTATGGCAGGCAATCATATGTTCGTCAAATGATATAATCTTATATTCATATGTGCCTATCACTGTGTGTACTTTTAGACTATTGTATTCTAGACATATCTATCATATATTTTTTATCATATCTTATGATCTATACCTATCATATCTTACATATGACATAATCCTATATTAATATCATATTCATGTTTTATGAAACATATCTATACATATTGCATTTTCTATATTTTCCTTGTTTCATGGTTATTGCCACACATATAACACTTCATATATAGTTTTTATATGAAGTATGATGTGTATGAAATCACACCTCATTCCTATATTCTTATTCCTCTATGAATCTATTTTACTTAGGAATTGGAATCAATCCACCGATCATTCAAATAGCAGTGGTATTTTTATGCTCTTTATTCACCCCGATTTTTCTAGGACAGTTTGTATTACTTATTTTTAAGGGGTCTTAACTCATATTTTGACACTATGTCCTTATAATAATTTAAAGCTAAGGTGCTATGGTTCTATTCCTAACTGAATCAATTCAATTCTGAAGTAATCAAACTCAAGTTACAAACAAACTGGACTTCTCTATGTTCAACACCTAAACCAGAATTTGGTTTGCACATGGTCCCACTTCGAGTGATTTTAAATACTTAGAGGTCATTTACTCTAATTATGTCTATTTCTATATGGATGGTTTTCTTGAAGTCATTTTACCTGGCCACTCTGAATCACTCAAATCGATAAGAAATGAGAAGCTATTATGGCGACTACAAAACTGGTCAAACAGGAAACCAGAACAGTTGTGTGGCCTAAGATACAAGCCTCAAGCTTGTACCTGCATAACTTGGCCAAAATGACCGTGAACTGAAATTGTACGAGACAAGTTCAACTCACTGCATGTCTCCCAAAAGTGCCCGTAATGTGTGTTTTTCCATTTTCATGCACTCTCATCCATGGATCACCTCCTACACTTCCTACACACATCCAAATCATTCCAAATTACCTTGGAATCTACCAATTCCTCTTTCACTTCTTTGTCTTCTTCAAAACCTTCCATTAATCTCTCCTATTATCATTCTAATATGGGTTACCACCCATATACACACCATAAATAAGATTCGTTAGGCCTTGACTCAAAAACCCTGTAACTCACCCCCTTTCATTTAACCATGAATCCAACAACAGTTAGCGATTCCATAATTATCTTACACTCCTTTGTAGGTTATACCAACCTTAATTTCAAGAAATCTACTGTTAGATGCCAATTTATCAAAAACCCCAGATTTAGAGAGTATAGACAAAGAGATAATCTATATCAAGCCTTAAATCTATGTGATCCATACAAATCCATATGTACTCAAAATAGTTTCCATACCTTAGTTCAGCTCTCGCTCTCTCCTTCCTTCCCTCCTTCTCTCTCCTCTCTCTTTCTCCTTCCTCTCCTCCCCTTCACTAAGGTTTGGTCTCCAATGAGACCAAATCGGGTCTTAAACCCATGTTTGGTGGCACATGTCACAAGATTTAAAACTCATTTTCGACTTTTAACTCTTCTATTTTGCATTTAAGCTCTTCAATTCTATTTCTCTATTTCATATCTTCTATTTGCCTTTTAATCCTCCATCTTCATCTTATAACACTTAGTCTAAGTGGTAAATTACCACTTTACCCTTTGGCTCTAATTCAATTCCAGTCTCTAATTTTTATTTCGAAATTTCCATTTACTTTTAATATACCCAAATGTTTTCAGTTGAAAACTGCTAGTAGTTCGATCCCTTTGTTTTGTTTCTGTTCTTCAACATCGTGTTCTGATTCGATCCTTCATTTTGTTTTAGGGTTCGACATCGCACCCGTGATTCGATCCCTTCCTTTGCTCTTTCAGTTCTCTCGCATCGCGCCCGATTCGGGATCCCATTTGCTCTGTGTCTCTCCAAAGATTGCGCCTGATTCGAATCCTCTTCTTTCTTTCGTTCTCCGCATCACGATTTGATCCTTCATTTGTTTTGGGTTCTCCTACATCGTGCCCTAATTCGATCCCTTTGTTTTGTTTCGGGTTCTCCAGTATCGTGCCCAAATTCGAACCCTTCGTTTTGTTTTGGGTTCTTCGGCATTGCGCCCGGATTTAATCCCTTCCTTTTGTTTTGAGTTCTCCGGCATCCCACCCCGTATTCGATCCCTTTGTTTTGTTTCGGGTTCTCCAGCATCGCGCCCGGATTCGATCCCTTTGTTTTGTTTCGGGTTCTCCAGCACCACGCCCAGATTCGATCCCTTTGTTTTGTTTCGGGTTCTCCAGCATCGCGCCCGGATTCGATCCCTTTGTTCCTGCCCTCTGAAGATCGCGCCGATTCGATCCCTTCCATTTTGTTTCGGTTCTCCAAAGATAGCGCCCCGACCTGACCTCTTTGTTTTGTTTCGGGTTCTCCAACATCGCACTCGAATTCGATCCCTTCCTTTTGTTTCGGGTTCTTCGGCATCTCGCCCAGATTCGATCCCTTCGTTTTTTTCGAGTTCTCCAGCATTGTTCCCGGATTCGATCCCTTCATTTTGTTTCAGGTTCTTTGGCATCGTGTTCGGATTCGATCCCTTCGTTTTGTTTCGGGTTCTTCGGCATCGTGCCCGGATTTCCCTATCTTCACCGACATCGTGTCCGGATTCCTCATCTTCTCCGTCATCATGCCCGGATTTCATTATCTTTTCCGGCATCGTGTTTGGATTTCCCTATCTTCAACGGCATCATGTCCGGATCACTCATCTTCCCAAGCATCATGCTCAAGCCTCTTTAATCCTACCATGGCGACTGGGCCCGCGAGCCTTCTGAGATCGGTAAGGGACAAAATTGTTGTCATTCGGGTTCTTCACTGTGAGTTCATTTCACTTCAGACGCTCAGACTTCACACCGACGATTCACTCGTTCATTCACTCTACTGAAGAGGGACATATTAAATTTGTGGACCTTACCCGATCCACATTCTGGCGTGACTCGCTATTAATAGAAAAAAGTGAGTTGATTTTCAAGCTTTGGAAAATCCGTCCCGGAGCGAGGAACTGCTGCCGAGTTGCCACTTACTTTTATTTTATTTTTTTTTTTGTAAACGAAAAGCAAGCAGGCAAAACCCTCATCGGGAACCCAACTAAGAAAAAAAGGGTCCACGAAAACTAGATTTTTGGGTTCGGGGATCAGGTTACCTATTAGGAAGGTACCTCATGCGAGGTAGCACCCCTCTAGGCCCAAAACCCGGTCTCTGCTAATGAATTGGGTACATGGGATCATATGGGTCAAAGATCAATCGATCACTCAGGCTAAACAGATGACCCGAATCACACCAACCTACTCAAAATCTAACATGCATAAACACTCGACCAAAAACAATGGGTGCGTACCTGTGGTCCCCAGCAAAGCGTTGCATAAGAGGTCAGTCAACAAGCTCAAATGCACCACAAACATCAAATTCCAAACACCATGTACGCATATAAATGCCAATACGAAAGCCCAAGCACATATCTGTGGTCCCTAGCCATGCGCCGCAGGGGAAGGTTAGTTGCACATTTCGGGCATACAACAATCTCTCTAAATTAAATATCAAAAGCAAAGTAAGCCAGGAGAAACCATACATTACATCTCAAGCACTCATTGATGCGACAACACTTGTGCAACTATATAAACATGTCTATTCATCTCAAAGAATCGGGCTCAACAAAACACTAGACTACTAGTGCTTAACTAACCACCCTTTGATCCGCATTGACCCTAACTCTTATGAATCCAAAATGGGACCACATTAACATGAACTAAACCCCATTTCAGACCCTAAATATAGTTGTGCTACCATCCGAGGAATGTGGGCTGACTCACAAAGGTCATGAGCTCCAATTAAACTAAAATTATGCTATCCCTAAATAAAAAAAACCGACGAACTGGCTGATTTAGTTTCCCAACTGGTCGAGCCAATTGAGAAAAAATATCAAATTTTTTAGAACATTCCTCATAGAGTAAGGAACCAAAAAAAAAAAGCAATGGTGTATGATTCCAACTCCGGATGAATGAGAAATGACTTAAACAATGCAGAGTACCCTAATTGATGTTCCTGGAAACAAAACGTAATGAACCGGATGATCTGGTTCCCCAACTAGTTGATTCGGTTGAGAACAGTTCTCAAAATTTTTCAAAACATTTCTTACAGAGTAAGGAATCTAAAAAAACAAACGATGTACAATTCTGACTCCGAATGAGTAAGAACTGAGCCAAATAACGCCTAGTGCCCTAACTGCTGTTCCTGAAAACATAACCTAATGAACCGGCTGATGCGGTTCCCCAACCAGTTGATACGGTTGAGAATAATTCTTAAATTTTTTAAAAACATTCCTTACAGAGTAAGGAATCCAAAAAATAAACGATGTACAATTTCAATTCCGAATGAGTGAGAACTAACCCAAACAATGCCTAATGCCCTAACTGCTGTTTCTAAAAACATAACCTAATGAACCGGCTAATCCAGTTCCCCAACTGATTGAGTTGGTTGAGAAAAATTCTCAAAATTTTTTAGAACATTTCTTACAGAGTAAGGAATCCAAAAAAATAAACGGTGTACAATTCCGACTCCGAATGAGTAAGAATTAACCCAAACAATGCCCAGTGCCCTAAAACGAGGTTGCAAACATCAAAGGCAAAGACAAGCGCAAAGAAATTTGGGAGAAGCACAACGCTCTGATACCTGTATGATTCACTTCCACTCACTCCCTTGTCTTCCTTCTTTTCTGCCTCCAAAACCAGGTATTCACTCCCTCAAAACTTTAGGAAATCCCCTTCAAAATGAGAGAGACCACTCCCACCCAGATCTAGAGAATCTCTCATCCTTTTCTTTTTCCTCATTTTTCCTTTCTTTTCCTCTCTCATTTTTTTCCTCTTGGCTTCTTTTTGCTTGTCCCCTTCCTCTTCATGTTTTTTGCTTGTATTTCCCTTTCATAAACATCTGAGCTCACTCCATTTTTCACACCTTCAATCTCGAGAACTCCCCCAATTAGTCTCAAACTTCCCTAGCTCTATAAACACTGCTCTATTCATGAGGTTAGGAGTCGGCCACATTAACTCATTTTCTTAACCACCAAGAATCCTAAATGGACTCAAGGTGGGTTGTAAGCAACCCACAAAATGGCTCATAACTGGACCCAAATCATGCCTAGGACTGATCTAAAGCTTATGGGCCCGAACCAAGTAGGATTTGGTCTCCAAAACTACTAAAAATAGTGCTCCATACAAGCTGATTTGAAGAACTGGTTGAACTGAATGCTAACCGGTCGAGTCGGTTGAGAAAAATTTTGAAATTTTGACAGAATGTTCCTTGAAGAATAAGGAATCCAACAAAAAAAATAAAAAAAATGGAGTGTGATTCCGAGTTCAGATGAGGGAGATACGACCAAAACAAGCTCGGGTGCTCCAAATTCGAATCTGCTCCAATAATGAACCTTAATTGAAATCCGCCGATTCCCAACCAATCGATCCAGTTGATAAAAAATTTTAAAATTTTGTCAAAGAATTCTTCAATGAGTAGGAAATCCAACAAAAGAAACGGTACATGATTTCGAGTTCGGATGAGGGAGATACGATCGAAACAAACCCAAGTGCTCCGAATTTAGACATGCTTTAATGAATTCTGCCTAAACTGAAACTTTGAGGACCGGTTGAGCCGATTGGGAAAAATTTTGAAATTTTGAAAGAATATTCCTTAGGGAACAAGGAGTCCATAAAAAAAATGGTGCACGATTCCGAGTTCAGATGAGGGAGATATGATCGAAACAAGCCCAAGTGCTCCTCATTCGACATACTCCAATAAACTATGATTGAGTTAATACCTCGAGAGGCCCCACTTACTTCCTATGGCACAATGCCAATAACTACATATGCACTCAATGTACCACATACAAGCCCACCCGAGGATCGGAGATCAACTAAGCCTAAAAGGACCCTAATGATACCATATGAGAACGATGGATGAGTGTGACACCCAAAGGATAAATGAAAGTGTTGAGGGATAAAATTGAGAGTCTACACTTCCCTTCACAACTACTTGATTTTTCTGCACTCCCTTCATTTAGACTGAGTACTGTTTCTTTAAATTCAGAACTGGAATTCAGTGAAACGCCATTATGATCTCAAAATACTGCAAAATCTTCTCATTTTCATTCATTGAACTCTGAATCTTACAATCATAATTCAATTCATAACTGATGGGAACTATCGTTTCTACATTCTTACAATCAACATTATCAAATTCAGCATGTTTCAAGCTCTAATTCAGATTGAAGTGTACTGCTTCATCTTCCACCCTTAGAGTGAGCTCTCCCTTCTTAACATCTATCAAGGTTGCTCTAGTGGCAAGGAAGGGCCTTCCTAGCAGCAGTGGTACTTGTTTATCTTCTTCTATGTCAATTACCACAAAGTCCACAGGGAAAATAAATTTTCCCACCTTACATCTTCATGATTCCTCAGCTTAGCCAAGGATCTATCAAACTATCTCAGAGTCATAGTGTTATTAGAGTAAGCTCCGCCTAAACTCGGAAGTCTTTTTCACTATCGACAAGGGTACCGATTACGTTTCGCTTCCCAGTCACATAATGCTTTCTCTATTTCAAAGTTCCCTATGGTGTGTGGCATGGCCGCCTCGATCCCGCTTCTTCAATGGCAACTCCTAAATCAACACGAGATCAGAGGTTGTTGTCGTGCCTACTATTCCTCTTCAACAAATCTCCTTTATCGACAAGAGATCTTTCATGAACTTGCATAATGTGTGACGCCTCAAACCTCGGGGTCCGCTGACCACTCACACCCGGCTGAAATACTCGTGAATGCTCGTGACCTCGGCTGATTAATAAAACTGCAGCAGAGTCTCCTTGAGACTGGGAGCTCTACCTAACATAAACCCGTATATACCGTCTCCAAATGCTGTAATATATCCAATATATCCACATATCCAATCACATGAGTAATACTCGCCACTGGGCCCACAAACGATACTCATAATACATACTAACTATGAATCCAACTATATACTAAATAGTTACAAGAGTTACAATATTTTCACTTATACAATACATATATTAAAAATTAGACATTTCAATACATGTATATATCATCAACCAAAGTCTACAACCCTACTCTCTTCTAATCCTCAATCCCCCAGTGGATCGAGCCGCCCCCGCACGCTCCCGTACCAGAAATAATATCCTCGACAGTGGTGAGCTAATGCTCGCAGTGGAATCGCCCTGCCGGGCTACTTCCTCCACCTAAGTGCAGTGCAATGTTCCAAAATAAACATACATTCAAGAAAATGCATGATCCTACTTGAATGTCTAACTCATCATCTAGTACCCGAGTCCTCACCGACTCCCTCACACTCGCCTAAGACTCGTATGAGAATTATTATTTTGTTTGTTTGTTTGTGGACAACCCTCCGATGTGTGTATATATATCAATTGAGTCGTCTCCGATGATTGATATTATTTGTGGACTACCTTTCGATGTATATCAATTGAGTCGTCTCCGATGATTGATATTTTTAGTTTGGACTACCCTCCTATAATTAACATTTAGACAAATCCGAATCCATTTTCTAAACTCATCTGCACTCACTCATATAGTCCTTAGGATGTTCAAAGGCATATGGAATGCAATGTGGCGTCAATTCCAATGCCTTAATTCACATGTAAATACAAATACGCACATATCCATATAATATCCAATCACACAATCATGTCATGCACTAATCAATTCATACATCAAAATTAGCTCACTTGGGCACATCAAACACGAAAGTAATCCAACTTGAATCACTCGACCAAACTCCATTTTCACACAAAAATATATTTTGTGAACACTATTCCCAGGAATAGCAAACCCCCATTTAATATTCCCGATTAAATCATAAATCACTCCATCACCTTATGAACCCGCATTTCCGCCATTTCCGGCCTCATTCCAATCAATACATGATTTATTATGCAAAAAGCAATAATTGACACCCCAAACTGGGCCGTGGCAACACAAATGCTACTTTGGTTTCAAAATTCATATCAATTTGGTCTCAAGGTTTGGGACTGATCAAACGGCCCCTCACGACCTCATTCTACTCAAACATTCGTAAAGTACTTAAAGATGGAATAAAACCCAAGTAGGGAGAAACTCCTATCTCTCGGAGTTTGAGGAAACTCCCTAAATCCGGTACCCACACGAAGCCCTCTCCGCGTAGAGAAACTTTCCTTCTTGTCCCGAAGACTGCCGACGATCGGATCACGCGTATTTCTAGAGAGAAGGAAGACTCTCTCTCATAAAACCTCAAAAAAAATGGCTACTAGAAGATTTTTTTTTCCTTTTCATCATTTTAAATTGTAGGAGATGAGCACTGTAGCATTTTTTTTTTGTCTTTTTGTGCCATTTAATCAAATTTCAAATTTCCAATTTTGTCCATCTTTTCCCAGTTTTGACACTCGGTACTATCTCGGCCATCCATTTTCATCATTTCTCTACTCATACCACTTATGGCACATGAGTACTTGTTATATGTGACTTTCGTCGCATCGAAATTAGTTTTAGGGCACCCGAACCGTGATGCCTCGAAAAACATGTAAATTCCGACTGTCTCAAAATTAGACAAAATTTTACGTGCTAGCTAGATTTTGCGAGATGATTCCAACGGTGAAATCTGTTTCATCATCCAAGATCTAGAGAATAAATTCCAGATTTTTTTTAACCGGAATAACAATTTTGTAATCGAAATTACGATTTTACCCTTTTTTCAGAAATTGGAATTTCTCGGGTCTTACATAATGAGGCATTTGAGCCAATGTCTCACCAAAAGGGATATTAATCTCTATCTTCTTGAACATATTCAAGAATTTTGAGAATTTCTCCTCCATCTTTGCTTTCTACAGCCTTTGAGGGAATGGAATAGAGGGCATATATGCTTGCTCTTCCTCTTTCTTTTTCAAGTTTCCCTTCTCAATCTGTTGCTCTGTCTGCACCTTAGCTTTTCTTCTCTCTTCAGTTATTTATGACGTGTCCAGCTTGGTTTCTTTTCCATTTTCTGCTTGCTTGTCTTTCTCAATCATCGTCTTCTCATCTTCTTTTTTTTTTTTTCCTAATTCCCTGCCACTTCTTAAAGTAACTATCATACAGTCTTTGGGATTCTTCTTAGTGTCACTAGGGAAGGAATCCCTAGACTGATTTTGCACAGCTAGGGCAATGCCCTACTTGGGTCTCTAGATTTTTCAAAGATGCATTGGTATTGGCCTAAACACATTTTTGTTTGCCTGAAATGCTACGCTCAACAAATTTCTGCTCATGTATATTCAACAGTCTTTTGTTCTCTCACATGAAGCTCAGCATCTGCTCCTCAAAAGACTAGGACCTCCTTTGGTCCTAATTTTCAACTCTTCACGCTTGTTATCGCCATCTTTGAAACCTTATGGAGCATATTGTCGCTTGAAAGTTCTCATGACTAGTCTGACCATGCTGCACTCCACTTCCATAGGAAAAATTCTCATGGTTTCTCAATGTACGCGTGTAGTGGGTAGGAAGGTTGTTGTTAGGCTTGAAATTGTAGCTTCTGTTGCCACTCACAAATTGAGCCTCCTCCACCTGATAGGGACCCTCATGAGCAAGTTCCTCATCAGTGATGCATTTTTGTTCACCTCATTCCTATATTCCCACTGTATTGGCTGAATGGCTTCTCCTTTCCTGATTGTTCATTTTGCTCGTTAGTGCATCCAACTTTGCTTCTATAGTTGACATCTTGTTCAGCTCTATCATACCACCTCCTCTCTCGCCTATTGTCGCTCCCTCAAGTCTCGCTTGCTTATAGCTGTTTCGCCAAATCCTCAATAAGTTGGTTGGCCTCTTCAACACTCTTTCTCTTGAATGCTCCACGGCAGGCTACATCTATGATTCCCTTCGAAGAGTAATTCATTGCATGATAGAAAATGTCCATTTGGGTTATCTGGTCAATGTCATGCATTGGGCATCTCTTCAAAAATTTCTTGTACCTCTTTCAAGCATTGTAGAGGCTTTTCTCTTCTCCTTGCTTTAAAGTTATTATCTCCCTTCTTCTCTCATATGTGAGGGCTGGTGGGAAAAAGCTCTTCATAAAAGCTTCAACCAGCTCCTCCTAGTTGTCAACTGATCCATATGGCATTGACTCAAACCAACTGGCTGCTATATCCCTCAATGAGAATGGAATAATTGCAGCATGATGATGTCTAGATTGACCCCATTCAGTTGAACTGTATTTGTCATCCTCATAAATCTTCCTAGATGCTCATTGAGATCCCTAACGATGATCAAATGGATGTTGTTGCACCATGTGATCGTGTTCCTTCAACTCAAAAATTATTGGCCTAATGGCTGGTTGCCTTACGTACCTAAGATTCATTTCTAATGATCGCCCTTCAAAAAATCTTCCATCGTTTTTCGCTCTCGGTAGGTCTTTCGCTTATCGTTTGTTTCGTACATGCTTATCAGTCCATTCTTGCTCTACCATAACTACTTTTTCTGCTACTCTAACCTTCTTAAGATTTTTCAAAGTTCTCTCAATTTCAATGTCTACTGGTAGCAGTTTTGATTTTTGCCTTCTATACATATATTAAGTGCCCAAAATAATGATAGACTAAGATCAAAGTGAGATAAGTAGGTAATTGAAATATTCTATGATAAGCTTAATAAAAAGATCAGCGGATTCCACGTTTACCGTTAGCTAAACTAAGGCCTTTTCTTGAGCAAAAGATAAAAGAAAAATATCCAAACTAGAAATTCTCTTTTTGACAAGAATATTGATATTTAAATTTTACTTCAATCCCCGACAATTGCGCCAAAAACTTGATTGACTTTATTTTTACATAGACCAAAACCTTACTGTTTTATGATATCACTACCAAAACTCTTCAATCTCCAGTAATTTTGTCAAAAACTTGTTTGCTCATTTTGCAGTTTCACGGCTTTACGTTGAGTACAAAATAACTGCACTTAAAAATTGATTTTGGTCTAAATCACTACAAGTGCACAGTCATACAAGTAATAAAGTGATTGAAATCAGATATATCATTCCCACAAGGATTGATTAAAAATCTAAAGATCAACTACCCCTGCTAGTCAAGATAATCACTATTTGAACAATTGTTTTGATAGAATTTGTAAACTAACTGAATAAATGTTAAGACCAGATGATGTATACAAATTTATGACACTATTACAAAGTGAATACATCAATCCTTATAGAACGCTTCAAAACTTGTTAAGACCAGATGATGTATACAAATTTATGACACTATTACCAAAGGAATATAATCTAATCCCCGGCAACGGAGCCAAAAACTTTTTAAAACCAAATATAACTTGTAAGCTCATAAGAAGAATAATTTTTTGTCACTAAACTCAATTAAAGATTTAATTCGTCTTAAACTGCAAGTGCAATGCGTCGCATAAGTAATAAAGTGGACCTATAAGTCCGGATATCGTTCCCATAGACATGGAAAAGAATTTAAACTTCAACTACCCCAACTACTCAAGTTCTACACTATTTGAACGTCCAGTTTAGAGAAAATTTAGTAACCTAATAAGAATTCTAATACCTGGGATCCTACATTTAAAATAAAAGGAAAATTTTAAATCCTAAATATAAACTGGACTA
Organism: Tetrastigma voinierianum; assembly: GCA_016808115.1. Lineage (NCBI taxonomy): Eukaryota > Viridiplantae > Streptophyta > Magnoliopsida > Vitales > Vitaceae > Tetrastigma > Tetrastigma voinierianum. The sequence goes on from JAEQBH010003624.1 coordinate 416,190, forward strand.
AACCAGATTATTACTGGAAGTAGACACTGGGATTTCACTGCTGTGAAATCTAATTCTATTTTCTCCTGAGTTGGAATCTGAATTTGTTAAGAGGCAAGGTAGTATAGTTTGGATTCCTCCTCTAACCAAACTTTTCACTAAGTAGAGGTTCATGTTCATTTCGACCACGATTCTAATCAATTACCAGAATTGTAATTCTCCGTAAGATCCTAGTATTTTTCTTTTCCAATACTTCATACTCATTTCTTATGACTGTAGATTTCTTGCTTCCCAAGACAGGGCAATTGCTAGGATTTTACAAAATCGACTATGTCTCATCCTTAAGATTCAAAGAGTTTTCTTTCTCGACATCTCACCGATTACAAGGATCAAGATCATTCCTTCGCACTGGCGTGAGAGATCTCTAATTAATTAAATTGATATATCACTCAACCCTTTTCTCGTTCATGAGCAAATTAAGGATTTATCGGCTAACCTTCGTGAGCTTTATTAGTTCTTCAATATTAGCCCAGCATACCCCAAATAACCGGCCCATGCCTCGTGAATCTCCATCTCTGTATCACTCAAAGGGCCTCCTAGAAATCAGAAATAGTCCTTTCATGGGTATAAGCTACTAAAATTGGGAACAATTAATTTCAAGATCAACACCAACCAAATAAATTCAAAACCCTTATAATCAGAAATTTTCATCTCATTGCGTAAAAGACAATAACTAACATCATATCTTTCCCAAATGGGAAGTTGTGTTCGAAAATCGGATTACAAGAGATACACCTAAATACCGATCAAGAAAATTCCACCGTAACGTATCGCAAGTAAGAATCAACCTAAGAAATGAGTTCCAGCTTTTGTCTGTAGTTCATTGAATTCAAACAGTAATCGTAAATGAATTTAAGCATTTAATTTCAACTTCAAAACTTCTGAACAATTTTACTGTTTCAAATCCAATAAACAAATTAAGCAGTCCTACTCTAAATCTAATATACGAAGAAAATAAAATAAAATAAAAATATAATACAAAAGAGTCCCCTTAACTCCCACGCACTGTCTGGGTCCGATGTCGACCGACTTCCTCGCTTTCTCGCAAATGTTTAATTCTATAGAGCCCTAAAAAGTTTGGGCCCTAAAATTAAGGCTATGTGAATTCCCAAAAATTCGCCCAGATTTACCTCCTGTCGCGACCTAAAAGTTGCAGTCGTGGATGTGAGTTTTGTGTCTTTATCGTAGGGAGGCAATGCCCTGCTGTAACTTGAAGATCTTGTGCTTCTTCTTGCTTCAATTGCGACAGCGTACGTTTGTTGCGACAATCTTCTTTCTTTTAGTATGATAACTCTGTTGCGACAGAGTTTCCTTTGTCACGACAATATTTTGTGCATTCCTCAAACAGTTATGTAGAAACATCGATAATCATGTCAAAACATAGCCCCACATGTTTTCCAACAGAGCATCCCGCCACCAAAGCTCCATGCCGCACACACTCTGCTTCTCAGGTTATGTCAAGAACACCGTTTTGTATTATCTACATTTCGTCTCCGACCTGGGAAGTCTCGTCGCCACAGAGGCTTGCTGCCACCGTGCTAGACTTCTGTCATAGCCCACTTTGATGTCAGGATACGCTTCTTCGGTAAGCTTGTCAATTATTTGTTGCTGCACTAGCTTTTTATGTCGCTACAAGACTCTTCTGTGTTCAACCTACTCGTTTTGTCACGACACAGTTTGTTATGTCGCAACATAACTTTTTTTGCATCAGGTTGAATTCTCGACGCGACTCCGCTTCTCTCTGTTTCATTTTATTTCGTGTTGCGACATTAAGATTCAAGGCGTCGCGACACGTACTTATCTTCACCAAGTATGTTGCAACCAAAGCCAAAGCTCTCAACAAGTGAGCGCTTATTTTTTTCACAACATAAATTTTCTTGTCGCGATTGAACTTCTTCTTTTAGTGCTCTCTTATATCTCAAATCACTCCTCCATGTCGTAAAGAGCCGTTGTCGCGACAAGAGTAGATTCTGTCACGACATAGATTCTGCTTTCTGATCTTTCATTGTGTCGCAACATACCCATCTTTACATCTTCCCATCTTCGGCTATGACATGCTCTCTTTGTTGCGACATAGCTCATCCGCCACTTTAATCTTAGTGTTGCGACACATAAATATTGTCGCGATTATCACCCTTCCTGCCATTTGCTTAATCGTTTATCGCGACACACCGAACTCTGTTGCGATAGAGACTGCTACAATTGTTGTTTTTCTCTTCTTTCTTGCTGGAAATCTCTCATTTTTGAATTAACTCCTACAAAACACAAAGTTTGTAAATATTCCATGGGGTTCTGGTATTAAAACCGCTTTGAAAAAATACTAAAACAGTTTAAAATGGATTAAAATAAATACTTAAGACTCATCAATAAACTATAAGCAAATTACTTTTTATTTAGTTTTCTCCATTTTAAAATAAATTTTAAATAACTAAATCAGAGATCTCACTAATTTGAAACAACCCTGAGAAATGAACCAATGCTCTAATCATCAATTTGCAATAGGTTAAAAAACAAATTAATTATGGGTTTGAAATCTAGACATGTCCAAGAAAAAAATAGTATAGCCTTGGAAACCTCCTAACACTACACATGTAACGCCCCATCCCCCGCCTAGGCGGATGATGGGATGCCACACGGGACTGGGACTCCTTTACTTGATTTCCTGACATTGGTGGGCCCATTTCGATCATACTTTCATAATTACATAAACTTATAGAACTACCACCGTAGTGGTGCTTAAATGTTCTTGTACATATATTCTTGAGTCCCATTTACTTGTACTTACACAAATTACACTATCTCCAAAATTTTACATTTATATTACAAAACAGAATTAGAAACCTACATATAGTGGAATACTAATGTTGTGTTGGCCCTGGCAAATGTGGAATGCCTCGAATGTCCTCTTCAGTACCTACACGGATGAAACACCCGTGTTAAGCTTATAGCTTAGTGGGAAAACAGATAATATATATGACCACAGTAGTGGTCCTCAATTACAGTGCACATATTCAACAGTTGAGATATCAGAATTTTCATATCTCCCGTAGGAGCACAGAACATAAATCTTGTATAGAGGGTACCTATAGCTATACTACAGAACATAACTGATTACTTGTGATCTCGTATAATTATTTCCATATATCACATTATTCAAATTCTTATCATATAAATGTGTGTCTGTATAAACCGGAAATAATGAATGAGAAGGACATAACACAATAGGTACCCGAAGGTACCTGCAGATAAAGATCGAATCAGGTGTCGGCTAATAAACAAAGACGTGCTTCACCACATACGTATGTCGTGAATACTAGTAGGAGTGTCGTAGCACTGAACAGAGGTACCTATTCATTCGTTATTCGGTCTTAGGAAAACATACAATTATATGCATTATTGAGCTTATTATATTGTTCTTAATCACATTAGCAATTAAGGGGCAAAAAACAATGTCTACCTAACGATAAGACGTTTAGAACATTTTTCATATAACTTGTATATATGTACGGACCATTTCATTCACTTATTAGGATCCTCCTTTAATCCAATGGATGATTGCTAGACTTAACGGAAGAGAGAAAACAAAACAGGATTTGCTGATACACCTAGGTGAAGAAATTCTACACCTAGGCATAGAGGTTCGCCTAGGCGAAGCACTACTACACCTAGGTAGATTAGAAAGTTCGTAAACTCAAGCCTCAGGTTCGCCTAGGCGTGGGTTCCTACGCCTAGGCGGAGACCTACACTTAGGCGAGCGCTCCTACGCCTAGGTGTAGAGCGTCGGATTTTCCAGAAATGGGCAGTTTCCTCTTTTTCACCAAAATTTTGCCAATCAAAACCAAAGCAAAACAAAACAACTCCCAAATCTGACTTAAGTCAAGCCAAAATACATATAAGGGAAGAATTCGAACTTCTCCTAACACAACCCTAAACAAAGAAGAATTTATGAGAATTTCCATACTAAGATTCCATACAAATAGTTTCCATACTAGAATTCCATACTTATAGTTTCCATACTAGGATTCCATACTTATAGTTTCCATACAAAATTTCCATAAAAAAATTCCAAACAAAATTTCCATACAAAATTTCCAAACAAAATTTTCAGATATGCATTTCATTTATAGCTTGCATAAAGATCTATGCTAAATGAAAATAAAATTCTCAGGCCTAATTAGTCCAACCCAAAAACATTTTCTTTGTTAGGATTCTGCTGATGTGCTCAGACAAGAGGGATTTGTGATAGTTTCCATACATCACATGAGATATTTCCATACAAGCATTCCATACAACAAATGAGAGATTTCCATACAAGTATTCCATACCTTGATATTCTTGAACACTTCAACTAGTTTCCTTTTCTTCACTTCTTCAATTCCTTTCCTTTACTTGATCAAATAGAACTCAAAAGATGGAGAGAAAAGTAAACCCCAATTTTGTTCTCCTCCAAAACCGTAGCTCTAGCCAAAGCCAATAAAATGGGAAATTTTCCCTTTCTAACAAGGCCATGTTTGGCTTTATGGCATTTGGCTCTCAATTTTTCCCCTTTTCATTTTCGTCCTTCACCTTTCTTCTATTTTCAATTCATCTTATCATATTTCCTACAATAACATATCATCTTCTTAAGTTATGACCTTTAGGTCCTTAATGTGACATTTTACCATTTTAACATTTTTCCCACTTTACACTTAATTTCCAAAAAATACAAATTTGACTTATATTATACCCTAAACATGTAATAAACTTCAAGGGTATAATTTGGGGTGTTACAACATATTTCACTAATTAAATTACCATATTCCTAAGTCGGGTCAATGGGTTTAAGTAGCTACTTTTGATGTGACCCTCTTGCAGATCTAGTCGTTTTTCCTTTCTCCGGTACTTCACAATCATTTATAAGGACTGGAAACTGCTTGTCCCCATAGACAGGATAATACAAGCATTTCCCAATTCAATTGATACCTCAATCCACAATTCATTAGAATGCTCTTTCTCCTTGATATCTAAGCTAACATGAGATCAAGATTATTCTACCAAATTGAGATGAAACCTCTAAGGGTGAAATATGATATCTCAACAAATTGTCCTAACACAGGTAGAAACAATTATGGTGAAGCATCAAAATTACACTTATAGTACATTAGTTCATTGAATATCAATGAGATATACCCTCAGGTGACTACTCTTTGCTGTCAGGTAGTCCATCTCTGTGTCACTCAAAGGGATCCTAAAAATCATAACAAGGACACAACTCCTTCTGGGTATAAACCACTGGTATTCATAACAACTCAGTAAACGAACCATATCAATTAGATCTACCCAATTTTCATACCCACAACTTTAGTAAATTGCTACAAATTGATATTCAAACATCAAATTCCTTCTTAGAGGAAGATTACCCTTTCAAATTTGGATCACAAATCACAATGACTAGTTGATCAAACAAATTCATTGAAGTTGCAATCAAAACTGAAATCAAATGAATTCCATAATATTTCCAGATTTCACTAAAATTCAGACATAATTGAAAACTAAATAAACATTAATTTGAGCTCCATGATTAGCTTCAGATCAATTACTCCGATTCAAATAAAAATAAAAATAAAAATAAAATAAAATATATACAAGAAACTTCAATCCTCCTCAAGAGCTCCAGGTTTTTTTGAAGTTGAGCTAAAGTTGCAATACATTACCTCAGCGTTTATTTATAGGCCTGAAATGTCAGCCGGAATTCTAAGGTTGAATTTATGGTTTTCCATGCAGCTCCAAATGAGTATTCACATGACATCAGCCTTAACTGCGGTGTCTTCGGGATTTGTCAGAGCTTTGTCGCAACATTTTTTCATGTATTCAATCGAGTCATTGTCGCCATAAAGTTTTGAAAATGTCGGCACATAATTTTCTGTTACCTTGTAGTGTTAGCCTCGAATCGTATGTTGCGACATAGTTTTGAAATTGCTCGCGACATATTTCATGCCTTCGACGTTTATTTTCCGAAATGTTTGTCGCAACATCAAATCTTTGTTGTGACAAACTCCTAACGCTATTCTCGCTCTTCATTATATATCGCCTATGTCATGACTAAGTTAACCTGTGTCGCGATAGAATTTATTCCTTCTGCAATTTTCTATGTCGCGACAATCAGTTTCTATGTCGCGACATTGTTTCAGTGTGTTTTCATTTATTTCTCTCTTTATTTGTCACAATAGAGTTTTAAACTTCGTGACAAAGTTATTCTGTCATTTGCCCTATTCTTTGTCGCAACAGAATTATCAAATGTCGCGACATTCTTCTGGCCTTCGATCCTTAGTTTTGTTGCAATATTCCTTTCCAAGTCACGATAGAATTCTAGTGCTTCTTTAGCAGCTCTTCTCATGCAATGTCGCGACAATACATCTGCTTTCAGACTTCCATTGTGTTGTGACATTCATTTCTATGTTGCAACATTTTTCTTGTACTTCTTCTCATATTGTGTCGCAACAATCTTTCGACTATCATCTTGCACTCTCCGCTGGTCTTGCTAGACACGCTTCTACTTCATATCATAAACTTCTAAGTCAGCTCTCAAGTTTTGCCATGACATTGTAAATTATGTCGAGATATTTTCCATTTTCCTGCTTTATCCATTTTTTGCTGCTTTTTCCCACTCTTTCGCTTCTTTTTCATGAAAACCGTGCAAAACATAAATTTGGGTGAAAATTCCATAATTCATCATTGAAATAGACTTTAAACTCTCAAATATGCATGAAAAATGGGCTTAATAAGCTCTACCCCCCTCAAATTCTCTTTGTAAAATCTAAGCCTAGTTTTTATTCAAAGCCCTAATTTTCTCCTCAATTTCTCTTTCATCCTTATCGTGAAACCCTAATTGTTTGTTGATTTACTTCTCGATGACTTCGGAATATGGGTTTTGCTCAAGATGTGATTGGTGATCTGGGGTTGATATTAAGAACAGTTTTATGATCAGAGATTGGAGCATTTTGGACATTTTTTTAGTGGTTTGGCTAGTGAAACTGAGTGATTAGGAATTTTGGACTTTGTTTTTGGAGGTTGGGGTTTGGTTTAGAATTGAATCGATTGCTGGATTTAATTCGATTTACTTTTGCAGCGCAAAAAAATGAAACTTTTTTTTTCTTTTGAAGATTTCATTATTACTTTGCTAAATTAATTGTTGTTTATAAGTTGGGAGAGATTTTGTATACATTTGATTATTAATTAAATAGTCGTGGCATCGCCGTCTCATAATTATCAATCCCCTCATGCTATTCCGATAATGCCGCCTCCAGCATCACCACCTCCTCCTCCTTCATCGCATCCACCTTCGCCACCAAATACTCAACCCAATGAAACACTACAACTGTTGCGCATTGTTCGTAAAAATCTATTGGGGAAGAGGTACTTACTTGTTCTTAATGGCTTGTGGGATATAGATATTGAATGATATTTTGAGTTAAGCATGGCATTGGACTGGCAATACAAGCATGGTGATTTGGGCAATAATGAGAGTGAGAACGTTGGCCATCGTGGACTCACCAAATCGAGGAGGTGGCAAAACAATCATGGGAGTAGTGTATCAGAGGTTTGGGCATAAGAGCAATTTTATCAAAATAATTCTTTTAGTTTAAATTTAACACGCGTAAAACTATCACAATAATATTAACATTATTGCTTACTCATTGATTTTGTTAAAGAATAAATAAAGGTATAAATGTGTCGCGACATAAAATATTAGGATATTGTTGGACAAAATATTAAAGGTCAGATTGATATACAACTGACGTTTGAGTATTTGTGCACCTTTATCTCTTTAAAAATATTATAAATAAATCTCACCACTGGAGATAAAATTAACTTTTAACCATAAAATGTTTTGTCTTTAAATTTTGTTAGCAAAAATGTCCCAACGAAAATATGAATATCTCAACAAAAATATGACTTTATTTACAGTTTAAATAATCATTTAAATTTTCTAAAATGTAGATATCAAACTTTCAATATTATCTAAAAATTAACGGAAAAAAAAAGAAGAAGAAATGTTTATCGTTTAAACGGTATGAATTGCATTATTATATTTATTTTTGCTTTTATTTTTTTTAGATAATAACTATTTTAAATATTTTTTTTTTCAAATAGGTTCAATAGAAATTTTTGATAATGACGTGCAGATATAATTCTGTTCACTTACTGGCTTAAAGATCAAACAAAACTTTTTATTAAATTTGAAATCGGTTGAATCTAAGCTATGTATAAGGGCCTACGAAACTAGTAATCTTGTAGCAAAGGCAAGGCAAGTCCTTCTACATTTGTTGATTGCATTGGGTTTGGTTTAGGAATCCCAAACAAGTTTCTTCTCGGTAAGCAACCCCCTGTATTTGTTTCCTGATTTTTGACACCCAAAACTTGATCAATCATCCAAACATTCTCCATACCCTTGATTTTTTTTTCTTTTTTTTGTTGGGTTTTTGGTATGTTATTATTCATTCTTATATTTTTCTCTGTTCGTCAAATTTATTATAAAGCAGGCGTTTTTAGTGTCTTCTTTGGTAGGTTTGTTGTGGTAATGTTGTTTGGATGTTTGAAATCTGCAGAGAGACGTGGTCGGAGGGAAAAAAAAGGCATTTCACCATGGCCAAAAGCTCCTCCGAGTTCAAGCTTAAATACACTCTAGGTTAGTCTTTGTTTTCGTTTTTTCTTGTTTTGTTTTTTTTTTCTTTGGATTCTAAATACCCATGTGTTTTTGTGGCAAACCTTGTAAAATACTGATGTGGGTGTTCTTGGATTGTGTGTTTGAGTTGTTAGGAATCTTAATCATTTTTTTGTGAAATTTATTTCTCTTGATGGAATTGAAGGAATTGGTTTTGACTAGGAAGATGTTTTGCCTCGTAAAAATTTGAAATTTATTGAAGCACTTCCTGGTTTTTAATACTTTTTATAGACATGCAATTATTTTAAGAAATATTGAACGAGGATCTGTTCTTTCCTCTTTTTGTTGAATATATATTTTCTCTTCTTATTAGCCTCCAAAATGAAGGATGCTATGGCTAAGGTGATAATAATGCTATGGGTCTTCTTATTAGCCCCTTGAAGCCCTAATCTTTGTAACCTACAGTGTTACGCAGCTCACCGGCAAAGTATCTTCTGTTTTTTTTTTTACATCGCTAAACACTCTTTAGCTTACGACAGAAGAAATCGGTTCTCTACTACTTAATCGAACCCCGATACCCTCTCCCTCCTTATGCCTTGCCTTTTTGAAACATTGCTTGTCAGATCACATGAGTTAGTGCATGATCGGTCGCACTTCTCTTATACAAAATAGGCTATCTTCCCCAACCTATCCAAGTACTTGGGTGAAAGAACAGAATTACTTGTTTTAGAGATAGCTAGCTGGTTTCATAAGATGAAACAAAGAAAAGAAGATGCTTGCCTTGGCTCAGCTAAATAGCCTGCATGCATCAGATGATCAAGCCCCAATGCAATCTAGCCCCTTACACTAATGGCATAAAATGGTGTTGGTTATGAAATTTTCTGAGTTGATCATGGCAACCAAACACCACTAGTGAAGTGATCCTTTACAAGAAAGGATGTTGTGAATCTGTGATAGAGGTCGTTAAAGTTCTGTGTATGTGAAGGACTGAGTTGTGAATCGAATAGCGTTGTTAATTTCTATTTTCATTTTGCATATTCTGGCGATCATCGAACTTTGTACCAACTTTCCTCTCTATTTAAATGGAAGGAAAGGAAGTTTAGCGTTTTCTTACAAAATATTTCTTATATTTCTAACTATAAATTTTTTATATCTTCTGCATTTCAGAACAGAGGAAGGCGGAAGCTACTCACATCAATGAGAAGTATCCGACTAGAGTAGCAGTGAGATTTCTTTTGGATGATCAAGACTATAAATCACTTCTTGTTATTGTTGGTTTCATGTCTTTATGCATTATCCTCGTCTAAGTGTTTGATTACAGGTGATTGTGGAGAAGGCGAATAGGAGTGACGTACCTAACATTGCAAACAAGAAGTTAGTTTCAAATCTGCCTTCTTTCTTCAAACTTCTTTTCTATATTTTTACTTTCATGCGATTGGGATCTTCGTTAAAATTTTTGATTATTGTGATGAATGTTTCCAGTGTCTCTTGTTGCCTTTGCATTTTGAATGCTTAAATGCTTCATATTTATGTTTAGATTTCCAGAGTCTTCCTTATCTCAATCGTTATGTTTAGGTTTATTGTACTGGTAGCACGGACAGGGCTGTGATTAGATCACGGGTGGGGACAGGGTAGCTATTTCCCATAGGTAATCCTTTGTATAGACGTTGAGGCGGGCGGACACTAAGATGTAATAGGCCTGCTAATATGCCCAATGTACTCTTTACAATGATGAGGACTGCCTCCAAACAAAGGATCAAAACCTTCCACCCATAAGGGTAGAAGCCTATTACATGAAAGGCGCCAAAGACAAAGCAAGCCAACCCTGATAGAAATAAACGAATTCCAAAAATCTTGGGAAAATCCTAAGAAGGTTTTCCTGTACGTTCTTCACAAAAAATCTCTAGATCCCAATATTGTCCCGGTGATTTTGGACAGTGAAGTTGAGTATTTCTTCAGGAGAAGGATGTTTTACTAAAATTATTTCAAATTGTTGGGTATCTCACTAGGTTTACTGTAATATGTCCGAAGCGGGACTGGATAGAGCATGATTTATTGTACATATTGTAATCTATATTTCTTGCCAAACAGATTTGTCCATTGTTAAGACTTCATACTGATTCATTTTCTTTCCCTCTTGTGCATATCTTGCACTCTGCCCATACCGATTCATAAGTTTAACTTAGTTGGGTGGTTTTAGGTTCCAAGGTGTACATGACTTCTATTCTCTGTAATTCCTTTATTTTCGTCTTTTTCAATCAAGAAAAATCCTTTTTAAAGCGATCAAGAGTCTCTCCTTAATGTCGCCTCATAGTTCATTATGTAGTAGGCTGATGTGTCCGGTATTAAGGTGCAATTGGTCACGTGAGGCCTTCGTTGCAAGTCCTACAAGCGAGGGTAGTGGGGCCCATGCCCACCTTTTTTTTTTACAGTTAAATACTTTAGTTATAATGTAGTAAACTATTCCCTATTGGAACTCAAACCCGAGACCCCTCCCCATCCTATGTAATGTCTTTCTAAAATGTTGAGCGCTCTACCACATGAGCTAGGCAGGACAAGCCCGTAGCTACCTTTTTATCATGTAAAAGAGCATTGATCCTAGACAAACTCTGATTATTGCTCTGAATTATAAGTTTTGCAAAGCACACAAATATGCTTTGATAAAGAGTTAGTCCAAAGGCCTCTAGGTAATGATTGTGCTTTTAAGAAGTTGGCAAAATCTGCCATCAGACGAGGAACAACGCTAAGTTCCCTCAGTTCAAATTTACAGCATTGTGTGCTTTTCTTAAGTAAATCGGAAGCTTTCTAACCTGATTTAATGCTCTAAAATGGATTCTCTAAATTTGTAGATTTTCACTTCCTTGCGTTTCTGTTCTCGCGGATGCAGATTCTTAGTCGCTAAAGATTCGACTGTGGGACAGCTTGTTTTTGTCATCCGAAAAAGACTCAAGCTCAGTGCTGAGAAGGCTATATTCGTCTTTGTCAAAGACGCGCTGCCTTCAACTGGTTCGTGCATAATGTTATAATCCACTGTCATACTAATCTTCAGAATTGTGTTCATAATATAGTTTTTGTTATTTACAGCTGCTTTAGTGTCAGCTGTTCATGCGGAAAACAAGGATGAAGATGGTTTTCTCTACATGACTTATAGCGGGGAGAACACGTTCGGATTCTGCAAATAGAACTTCAAAGCTGTAAATTCTCACTCACCCTGCTTTTCTCAGACAATTTATACTATGTCAATGTCAATTAGGAGAGCATTAAACGGATTAGGAAGTAGTTTGATTCTGTGTTTGAATCTCTATACATGAGAGTTTAATAGATGAAATTAAATGCAAACTTCTCCTATAGCTTTTCTGTTCTTGTTTGAGGAATTTCCATGGAATGGCAACCAGGTATGATCATAGATAGTGATTTGTATTTTCATCTTGGAATCATGGTGGAATATTGTTAATAACAGGGCTTTCATCATCATGATCGTTATCTATCATGATTGCTATCCCTTAGCCCTGTAGTTATGAATCAGATTCTGAGTTTGAACATTCATGGTGTTTGAAGTGATATAAGGTAGAAGGATAGATTCATATCATATGCACAGAAATCATTTTGCTCACAAAAAACTGACAATTTCTTGATGGGAATCTGATTTGAAAAAAAAAAGGGGAAAAAGAGAAGAAACAGAAACAATCATACAAAGGGGGTGCATTAACAAAACCAAGTGTTCCACATCATACTCTTTTCTTTCATGAACAATCAATCTGATTGATTCTATTTTGAAGAACCCTTCTTCTGGCATTGATTCTTGACCCATTTGAAACCGACGGACGTTCCGATCTTGATCTTCTCTGCTCCTACCATGGCAGCAGCCTTGGCTTTGCCCAATCCAGCTGCAGCTGTAGCCTTTGCATCTTTCTTCTTCTTGCTGCTGTTGTTATCCTTTGTTTTCTCATCATCATCCACATGGCTCTCCTGCCCCATTAGTCAGCCCAGCTCACCCATCCAAGCCTTGCCATCTTCTTGATCTTTATCTTCTTCACTGTGAAGAGAAGAAGAAAGAAAATACAGAAGAATCAATCGGATTTGTAAATGATCTTGAATCATCAAATTCATGAAACATGAAAGAAACATGGGAATCTTCAGCTCGATATTATCAAACTCCAACCTGGCAAAATCTCTTTTTCCCTGTAATCAAGCAGAGACCCAGTTGTTTTTTTCACTAAAAAACTACATGACCATCCACAGGAAACCCCAATAAAGGATCCGTATGAAGAAAACTGTAGTCAGGATGGAAAAAATAGATCTACCCAAGTAAGAAGAGACTTAACAATTATGTTATGATAATCTCAAAGATCAAAAACAATACAGTAAAACCCATTAAACCCTAAAAAAAAATAACAGAAAGTTTCAATCAGAGAGAAAGAGAGAGAGGAGAACCTGATTGGTCTGTGAATGAAGGAGGTTCCTCTCTAGGAAAAGATAATTGATAAGGGAAGTAATGGAAAGTGAGCACTGATTAGTTCCCTAAAACTTTTAATCACACATGGATAGGCTGTCAATGTTTTTAGAAAAATTCGGTTAAAATACATCAAATACCTTTTTGAATTTATGATCTAACATCTCTCATATTTTTTCTTGAAAAATAACTCATTTCGGACAAAAATACCCTTTTATATTTCATGTATTTACATTGTTCTTTAAAGAAAATGGTTATTTTTACATGAAAACAAGATGGGCATTTTTGTCAAAATTAAGTCAAAAATTAACAAAAGGTCAGATTTCAAATTTTGGGTTTTCAAAAAGTCATTTAATCAAATCAACCATGTTTTTACTTTTTTTATTTACTATTCTATCCTATGTTTTTGATTGCTTGCCTTCTTGTGAAGCAAAGTCTAAGCAGCATATCCTCCTTCCTACTCTACCATATTCTTGTTTGCCAAGTCATCATCCAAATTCCCCTTACTTTCATATGAATTCAAATTGAAGAATCGTTTAAGGAAAAAAAATAATAATAATCCTTTTTTTTTTTTTTGGCCTTTTTTTTATGGGTATTACCAAAAAGACCCATTAATTGCTTTAATCGTATTTTCTTTTTTTGGTAAAAAATATATATATATTTGAGGACCTTTTCCTGCTCCAATTGCAGTTCCTTTGTGTGGGGATCCACCGACAAAGAAAGGAAAATATTTTGGTGGGTACTTCTCAGTTCTCAAGTTCTTTAATGACAAATTTTGAAAAGTCATATTATATATTCATGATTATGATAATATATATACACTTTTTTATTGTGTTTGGTTGATTGGGTTAGACAGTAGGTAGGATATATTTTCAACAAGTTAAATAAAATGTCTATAATTTGTGGATAAAATCAACCAGTTTTTTTAGTAGAAGAAACCCTCATTATGCAATGGTTAGGGCATCCTAGATATTCTTGCAGGATAATATTTTGGTCAAATTGTTGATTTAACACATGAATTGATTTTGGGTTTATATGTCCGTCAGGAGGTCGTAGAGTGTGGCTTGAAAAATGTTGAAAAAAATGAGAGGAGTATGTTATGGTAGGAGGGTTGGGGCAGTAGCCATAATTGATCCTAAGAGAGTGTGGGGTTGCTCACTAGTATGGGCCTTTTCTTTCGGGTATTTTAAATGTATCAGCATCTTAGGATTTGTGCTATTCTGATGTATTTTGTAATTGATACGGTCGTAGTAAAGTTTTACTCTTTCTCTTTTTCATGGGGTTTTAGTCATCTGGTTTTCTTTGTTTTCGTATTTACGTTATTCTGACTAGAAAAGGCCTTGAAGAAGCAAATAAAGCTACATCGTGAATACAACCGTATTACAGGCTCGGTCGAGACCTACGGATTTAGATAAAGAATCGCCAGTAATCTGACTTCGTATTTATATGATTTATCACGTGATAATATTAAAATATTTGAAATATTAAGAAGCATTATATTAAAATCCAATCCCCATATCAAGTAACCAAAATGTGACATGTTTTTGTATCCAATCTTGAATGCAGGACAAACATTATCATAAGCTCGTGGCAATAATAATGTGGGAATAAGTCTTTCAAAAATAATAATAATAATAATAATAATGTGGAAATAATATGGCATAATATATATTTTCTATCCGACCAACTAATCCAGAGCTTTGTACGTAAACATCATTGGGGACAGGAAAATAAAAGTAGTATAAGCATTTTCCCAAAGTATTCTTCTATCTGTAATTCCTTTAAATACATGAAATTCATGGTAAGCAACATCTTTTTTACTAATTGGATTCGTCTATAAAAAAGGAAAATATTTTGAACAAATCTTTTTAAGATCTAAAACAAATCATCCATATTAGGCTCAATAAATTATAAATGCCCTTTTGGGATTTGAGAATGAGTTGGGAGTCTTGGGACTAAGATTGGAGAATTTAAGGGCTTGTTTCGGTTTTTGAAATTTGTTTTTTGTTTTCAAAAACAAGCAAAACGTGTACAACACTTTTGGATTGTGTTTGGTTATTGATTTTTTTAAATTTGTTTTATATTTTAAAAAACAAGGAAAACAGGGATAATATATGTTTGGGTTCCTAGATTTTATTATTATGAAAGACACAAAGAACACAAAATTAAGATAACAAAAATAATTTTCAAAAATCACCAAAAATGATGTTTTCAAGAATAATTTTCAAAAACAAGAATCAAATAAAACTTTGGTTTTGATTTTTTTGTTAAAAACAAGTGAGGGGCATATAGACGTAAATTGGCAACTGATAGCAGTTTAGAAACGAAAAATGTATTCTTTATGTTTTAAAAAACTATTTTGAAACGGTTTAAAAGCTGATACCCGATAATTGTTTTGTATTATAAGAGCGGTTTCAAAAACAATAAGCAAACACACCCTAAACTAGCTTAAACATAGAAAACTAAATTCAAACAACAATAACAGTTTCCAAAAAACAAAAAAAATGTCTTTTATATTTTCAATAACGATTTTCAAAAACAATGAGCAAACACACCCTAAACCAGCTTAAACATAGAAACCTTGAGTCGAAACAATAATAAGAATTTCAAGAGCAATAAGTATTTATTTATGTTTTTTATGCCTTTTAACAGGAGCAAGCATCTTACTAAAGTAGCTTAAATGGAAGACTGATGAAGAATTGGAAGCAGGGGGTCTGAAAGAAAAAGTATGAGTGACTGAAAATGTAAGGGAATTTTTTGAAATGCTAGCCCAGTCCATATTCAATGGACATTTTACCCTTTTTTTTTTTTTTTTTTTCTGAAATCCTTTTGACAGTACAATTATAAGGGCCACTACCAATTGCCATTTTCTTTTCGAAATTCAAACACATTCCTGGAAAAGGGTGGGCTGTCATCTGGATGAACAAACCTGTTTCCCATCCACTCAACCTCTGAGTTCATGAAAGGGAAACTCTTTCTTTTTTTTCTCGGGAAATTGAAAGATGATTCAAGGGAATTCTCATTCCTTCCCAAACTAGCTAATAAGGAGTTTGGGTTCAAAATCACCTTTTTATTTCAAAATAAAAATATTGATTTTGATCACTTTTAAAACTATTGTTTAATTTAACTCTTTTATGTCATGAAAAAAAAAATTCGATTTTTTTTAATTTTTAAATACAAGTTAGAAGCCACATTTAAAAACTCTGGCCTCATTTTTGAATTAAAACAGCAATTAAAAACTGCGATGTCATTTTTAAACTGTCACGGAATGACCCTTTGGGTTCAAAATTACCTTTTTATAAAAATTTAAAAAATATATATTTTAGGCAATTTTTAATTTTTAATTTTTTTTTTGTATGAAAATGGCCACCTTATGCCAGTTAAATTTTTTTATTTTTAAATTTAATTTAAAAACAACGGTTTCATTTTTTAACTAAAATCATAATTTGTAAATGCGGCTTTAAAATATTAAAAAAAAAAAATTGAACATCTTTCCGTGGCTTAAAAGGATATATTGAAGACAACAGTTTCAAAAATCACCCAAATAAATTTTTTTTTAATAAAAAAGCAATTTTGACCCCAAACTCTAATAAGAATGATTCAACAAGATATGGGTTTATGCTATATGACATACACAAAATCAAGAAAAGGAAATCTTACTGCTAAGATTAGTAGAGAGAGCAATTACCCATGCTCTTCAGGTCAGGATAGTGATGATGATGATTGATGACTCCTCTCTCTCTGTGTCTGCCTTTCTCTGTTTCTCTAAAGGGTACAGAAAATGCAGGAAAGGGTGAGAAAATTTGTTTCTTCCGCGTCAAATTAATTGATAATCTCATTTGAAATTCAAACTGAACTCTTAAGAATGTATCTGGCATCATCCAAAGGATAATTAATAAGTAAAAATTGTGTGCAGGGTGGGGAACAATGCACTTTTGGAAGTCCAAATGCTACCAAATCTATGATTATCTACAGATTCAAACTCAAATTCTTTCATTTTGATCTTCTGGTCGACTTGGATTTCTTCAACTTCCGGTTCTTGTTATCGTCGATGATGCTGGTCCAAGTGTAGCCATTGGGAATGGCGAACGGCTCGGATTGCTGTGAGGTCGGACCTCGTTGGTGATTCTGCTTGCTTCCTGTACTTGCTTGACTGCTACTTCGCCTCAGCCAAGCTGAGGAAGACGACGATGATGATGATGTTGTTGTTGAAGACGAAGACGACGAGAATGGTTGGTGTTGAGCGTCTGAAGACTCGGATTGGCCTCGTTCTCCCCATCCGAAATGTCTAGGGCTTGACAATGGAGTGAAGAACTGCTCGGTTGATTGGAGTTCGATGAATTTGGTGAAGGTGATCACCACTCTCACCGTCGGGACCACCGGAATCGCGAGCTGCGGCATCACAATGGCAAAAAAATCGATCAGAATCAGGTCGAATCAAGAAAGCTAACGTGAAATCGACGGTGAAGAAAAAAGCCCTAAAAAATGGAGGTCCCCAGAGGAGTTTTCTCTGTCGGGGGGACAGAACCTCGGATAATCTGGGCCCTACAAGTCGTCTGGGAAGTATCCTAAAGCGACGGAACAGACGAATTAGAGCCTTCCACGTCGCGTCAACACCGACCGGTGTGCTTTGCTTGGGCATCAAAAGATGCAAAAGCGAAAGCCCAAAGTGGAAGGTTCAGGGTTCTTGTGGGTCCGTGAAAACCCTAGAAAGTCCATTTCTATTCCGTTTACACCCCATACCTTCACCGGAAAAAAACCCGGCGGGAACTTCGTGGTCATCAGGTCTCGCATCCGGCGGACGGCTTTCACCTTGTTGGCGAGAATGTCGAGTAACGGCAAGAGCTCCTCCGTCTTCAAAGGAAACTGCTCTGTCAGCCACACCGCCGGTCGTAGGCTTTTCAAGTACTCTTTCTCTTTCGTTTGCGGAGGCGGCACCGCCGGAGATAGCCTGCGCCGGTCTGGCGCGGCGGCGGAGGGAATATCCACGCTTTTCCTACCTAGAGAAAGGAACTCTCTGTCCTCGCGAACGAAGCTGCTGTGTCTGCGGCGATCGGGAGGTCCGAAATTCTCGGCGACGAGGAAACCGTCCTCGTCCTCGTCGAGTTCCAGTGGTAGAACCTGCTCGCTTCCGGCGTCGATTTCGGTTGAGATTTTCCTGGAGCGAAAGCTGAAGACGACGTTGTGGACTTCGTAAACCTTAGCTTTCCATTCTCCGACGCTCTCGGTTTTCTCCTGCCTTCGCCAATTCGTTCTTCCGACGAGTTCAGCCTTCGTGACGTCCATTCCCGGGCGGTACACGCTCGTCTGAGCGCAGAAACCGGCGACGTCGGCGTCACTCATCGGCGCGCCGGCGTTCTCGAATGCGTCGAAAATTCTTTTGTCGTCGTGGTTGAGCACCAGCAAAGAGCCAGGCGGAACATCAAATTCGCGATCGCCGTCTCCGAGAAAGAGGAAGCTCTGGTCAGCTCGCTGGATCTTGAAGCCGTCGAAGCCAGCCAGCGACGTGTCGGCTCTGAGAGTCCCGTCGCGCTTCCAGATCTTGTACGTATCGGAAGGAGCAATCTTCCCGACGAAAGGAATGACGGAGCTCTCAAAATGAAACGATATCTCCATGTAAAAATCCCTCATCCTCCGAAGCACCGCCACCAGCCTCGGCAGCCTCCGCCGCCACTTCGACCAGGCGAACCGGTGGTGCAGTCGCACCAGAACCAACGCGATATCGGAACTCCTCTGGCACAACGCCTCCTGCAGGGGATTCCACCCAGCCGAATTCTGCAACGACACGTCAGCTCCGGCCGCCGCCAGCGTCTTCGCAGCAAAGCAGTCGTTAAGCCGAACCGACAAATGGAGCGGCGTCTCCCGGAAAGGCACGTCTCTGCGGTCCAGAACGGCGGAGATCTGGTCGGCAACTCGCTCCTGCGCCAGCGAGTCTGACTCGGTCTGGATCTGACCCGGGTCAGCGAGTCGGGAGCGAAACGAGGCGAGACAGAGTCGTGGGTCCCCAGAGCGACGGCGTAATGGACCGGACAGGCGATAGTCCTCCGGTTTAACCACTGAAAACGGCGCCGTCGTTGTAGCCGACGACTTCGCCATTGGCTCTTTGTAAAAAAACCTGTTCTTTCTTTCCTATGGAAATTGCGGAGGTTTGATTGAAAATGTCGGACTGTCTGTAAGAAGAGAGAGAGAGAGGAGTAACGGCTCTTAAATCAGAGGCGACGAACAGTGGAGAAACGAAAAAGGTAAAATTTTAAATTTAAAAAAAAAAAAAGAAAAAAAAGAAGACAGAAAATCACGTAACCGGCGCGGCACGCTGATGTCTGCTGCTTTTCTTTATTTTAATGTGGGGCGGTGATGAGCAGGAAATACGTAGGGCCCAGAATGTGGGAGTCATCAAATCGGACAGTGAAATAAGTTTGACCGATGTGGGGGTGATACAGTTGGTGTATGTAGGATAAGATGGTAGATGTCCTACTAATTGAAGTGGAATTAAAATGTAGGGAAAGAATTTCACGGACCACGAGGAAGCAGAGAAGAGAGACTGATAGAGAGAGAGAGAGAGAGAGAGAGAGAATTAAAATTAAAATTAAAATTAAATAATAATGGAAACAAGTCAGTAGTGTCTTTTGGCTCCCAAAATTTCAGCATTATTACTGGGGTTATTATATATGATGATGGGTCATTTCAGTGCTTCTCCTCTTGGCTCTAGAGCGTTTTCTCTATTTGTACCTGTCTTACTTTAGGAATTGGTCTTGAGTCATGGCTAAAAACAGGTTTGTTTTTTCGTACAGATATTACTCTTAAGTCTTAAGTTTGTTTTTAAGCCCATGTCAAAATCAATTTGAAAATTTAGGTCAGATCTATCAGTTCGGCGATCTATCAATCCTTTTTTAATTTGATTTAAATAGAGTTTGATCATTGCTCGGATCGAAACTAATTATTTCAATTCAATCGTCAATCTAATTTCTACAATATAAAGTAAAATCATAATTAAAAATTATAATTTTATTTTTTATATTGAAGCTATAAGAACTGTAGTTTCATTTTTTTTATAATTGAGAACTCCGATTTTAATCTAGTATAAGAAATGAAATCGTAATTCTCAATTATAATTTTAGTATAAAAATAAAATTATAGTTTTCAACTAAAGCTTTAATATAAAAAATTGAAACCCTATTTCTCAGTTTTTTTAGTACCAAAATATAAAACTGTAATTTCCAATTAACTATGATTCTATCAACTATATTTGATATAAGTTTAGAAAAGGTCTAAAAAGTAACCTATATTTGAAAAAAACAAACCTATTTTGAACCATAACTCGATTAGTCTTATCTTTATTTTTTATATTTTGAATTAGTATTTTTCTTTTTAAACAGTTTTCTTTTCGATTTAAGAAACCTACATATATCTTTTAGCTTATTTTATTTATAAATTGAAAATAGATTTTAATTTTTTTTTTAATCTTTGGATTTCTCAGAAGCAATCAAACTGGGAATATGAATGACTTTGTTGGTTACTGCCTCAGCCTGTCATGTGGGCTGTTCTTGCTCCCATGGAGGCTAGGAATTTAAGAAAAAAACACAGTTTTTACAGTTTTCACTTTTCCAAGGTGAAAGTAACGTATACAAAAGTAAAATGAGAAATGTAAATGGTAAAAAATCTTTCTCTATCAATTGGATTGAGTAAAAAAAAGAAACCCTAATTAAGAGATCATCTTTCAAGGGGGCATACTTAAATTTAGGGGCAGGGAATATGTATAAATTAGTTTATTAGTATATTGTTATTGGATTTATCTCTAAATGAAAAAGGTAAAGTTTCCATTCCTTATATATATATATATATATATATATATATATATATATATATATATATATATATACTATATATATACTATCAACTCAAACTTGGATAGTATTTATAATTACTATTTTATGATAACATTTTTTTCTTATAGATTTTTAAGTAGAAATATAAAATTATATTTATTTTTGAGTTTCGATAGTGACCCAAAGTCACAGAAGTTGCAAATAATAGTTACATTTCTTTGTTTTTATTGAATGCTTGTTTCTTATGTATCCTGCAACCAATCACAGATTTAGGAGTGAAGCTTCCAGTCAAAATAATTCATTTTAAAAAAAAAATATGTACATGTAAATTATTTTTTAAAATATTCATAAAACTAGTATTTTTATTTTTAAAATCATATTTATTTATTACAATTTAAAAATTTAACTTTACAAATCACATTATTCATTAATTATGTTTAGGTAATTTTAAAATCATAATTATGATTTTAAGGATAATTTTAAAATCAGTGAATAAATATGATTTTAAAAAACAAAAACAATAATTTTATGAATATTTAAAAAAAAAAAAAAAAAAGGTATCTATCATTTTTGTCTAAAAATGTAAAACTCTTAACAAAGCTTACTCATATTGTCAAATCAGTTGTACTCTTTAACTCTATTCTGCTAGGGTGAAAACTCTGCTGATGATTTTTTTTTTTTTTTTTTTTGAAAAAATGAATTATTATTATTATTAATATATCCCACATGCTCTATTATGTCACCATCAAAGTTGGGGTGTCCCAATAGGTTTGTTTTTTTACACATAGAGTACTTTATGTTTGTTTTTAAACTTTATGTCCAGTCTATGTTGTAATATCGTATTTAGAAAGTGCAATTTCATTTTTGGTATTAAAGCTATAGTTAATAATTACGGTTTCACTCAGACATAAAAAATGAAATTATACTTTTTAACTACGGTTTTAGTATAAAAATAAAATCATAATTATTTTTTGTTCAAGCCATGAGACGTCTTAAAGCGAATTTAAATGCAACGTATAAAGTGACTTTTAAGTTATCTTATCTTTGGCTTATTATAATTCGAGTCTAAATGAGGCAATAAGGGTGATAAGGCTATCAGCGCTAACGATTGTATTCATAAGGCTTGAATTCCGAGGCCTCATGATTAAGTTAAGAATCTGTGAAATCTCGCTTTCATGTGTTTAATAGTATGAAACCATAATTATTAACGATGGCTTTAGTATAAAAAAATGAAATATAGTTCTTCATTATTATTTTACCATTAAGATATGACATAAGTTTAACAATAAACCTAAAAGTAATATATGTTTAAGAAACAAACCTACTTTACCCATAACTCGGGTTAATTTATGTCTAAGAATCAGCCAGCTCTTTATAAGATGTTTTTTGCTTGAGAAATATGTTTAATTTAGAATGTTTATGCCTCAAAAAAGTGTCTATATTCATATATATAATATAGTTAAGAAGAAGCTCTCCTATTGGGAAACTTCATCTTCTCCCCAAAAAGGTCTTTTGATTGGATCATTTGTTATGCGCCAAACTCATTATATTTTCATTCTTAAGCGATGTGGGGTTGGACTGTAGTAACAATCACTTACTTGAAGAAAGTTCCCTCAGCAATCCACTTGATGGGATTTTCTTGTTTTTCACTATGTTCGGGTACACATCTTACGCGAAACACTACATGTCAGGGACTCACCACTCATCACACCATTTTGTTCAATATTTACTCACACAATTAAGCCTACACCAATGCTTGGATACCAATTGTTGACACCTCGCCAAACCATCGGCATTTACTCGAGTTTTGTTTTTGAGAACTTTATCTGCAAAGGAATCATACCACTTAGATGTTGTCGATATTTATCGACTCATGTCAACCACATTATAACCGTTTTGTTTTGAAACCTCCCCAAAACCTCATACCAATTAGATATTGTCCATATTAATCAACTCATAATCTTTCACTTTCCTAATTGATATAAGACTTTGAATGCACACCTAACAACTCGGATTTGACAGAGTGTTATGCAATGGACCCCATTCTTTCACCAGTATTTTTCTTTAGGCCCATTCCTTAACTCGGAAATAAAGGACTTAGCAAAGAGAATCGAATCTATTTAGCAAAGAAACAATCCCAACATCATATAGTAATGTTAGTATGATAATAAAGGCCTTAGTAAGAACTTTCAAATGTATAATCATTTTGGGAAAGCTCTATGGAGGAAAGCTTATTCCATTATAGGACTTAGCATCAATGAGGTATTTATTAGGTAAGTGAGAGGCAAACCTGATCATTATCTTGTTCTAAAACGTGCCCATTCCACCCTGTCTCCCCAAGTCACATCTAATGCCAAAATAAATGTATAGACACTCAAATATTATGTCGGTGATATAGAGGTGAAACTAGAAAACCTAAAGTTGTAACCATCCCAACTCTTTACTCGATATTATAGGGTTCAAAGGCCTGCTAACCCACCTCGGTTTTATTTTCCTGTTGGTTTTATGCTCTCAAGAAAATGTTTTGATAGTATTTAATTATGTTGGAAAATTTTATGTACTCATCATTCGACGATAGTATGGTATTATCCATTTTTTTGGGTCAAAGGTCGCGTGATTTTGTTTTAGCTCGCTGAGGTCTTATTAACTTATATTCCTCCATATTTATGATCGATGTGGGACTTTTAGTGTATACCTAACAAGTTTAAATCCTTCACCACATGACCTTAAATCTTATTTCTTGTTCGACATTTGTAAAAACCATAGCTACAGTTATGGAAACAATGAAGGGCAATATCTTATTACGATCGATGTGATAAAAATCTGAAATAAATAAAAAAGCATGGATTTATGTGAAAACCGCTGAGGAAAAAATCATAGGTAAAGGAGAAAACTTTACTATCAATTTGAAAGATATTATAAAATACAACGGAATAAAAAATAAACCCTAGTATGTTAATCTAATGAAAATATCTAAGCAGAAAAATCATAACAGCCCAACCCATATGTTACCACAATATATCCCTAATTTTTTTCTCAACTTTTTTTTTTTTTACAAAAGTCACATCACAAGCCTATGGATTAAACATAAGCCAAAAACCAAATTCATGTCACAAAAATCAATATGTACTAAATATACCTAAGTTGGTTGGTAAGTTAATTTTGCTGTGATTCAAAGGAATGAGGCATTCCTTTTGAAGCAAATCCATAGAAGAGCCGTCCATTCATAGCCTGTAGAACTACTGTAAATCCATATCATTTTCTTGTCTCCATTAATATGGAAAGTCAACATTGCTTTGCTGTCATCATAAATAACTGTAACCTAAAAACATCAAATCATGATCATATATATATAGACTTTGGAGCTAGCAAAGAATAGTCCCATTTTCATGGCATTATTCAAGAGACTGCTCTAAGTTCAATCATATTTTAATGCCTGAAGAATTTGGTGGGTTAGAATGTTAGATACATCGAACACAACAAATGTATAGTATTGCTAGTCATATGTAGATCAATATAAAATGGTAGACTGATAGTCAGAAGCTTCACTTTAATAAAGACTTGGTCATTTATATTGAGATATTTTTTATATTTATACAACATAGAAACTCATATTGAACTGAAAAAAAATAATTTGGTTCTTTTAACAAGGACGTCAAAAATAGTATAGTATTTATATATATATATATATATATATATATATATATATATATATATATATATATATATATATATATATATATATATATATATATATATATATATATACACATAATATTTATAAAATATGTCTGAATAAGATCAATTTATAAAAGAAACGTTGACCGATTTTGTAAAGTAAATACCAACTACCTTAAATAGTGAGATTATATTTAGATTTGTGTTTTTCAAACACATTTAAATAGTCTTTTTTTATTTATATTTAATATATCCAAATAAAGATAACATTAGGGGCGGGCATGTTCGGTTGTAGGACCATGACATAAAATAAAAACCGGTTGTTAGTTTTTGGTTTTTTATTTATATAAATAAAAAACATAATCATTAATATGATTAACCAAATCTTTGGTTAACCATATATCGGTCTTTCGGTTAGCCATAATTAAAAAATAAATTTGTAATTCCATAATCATATATTAAAGTTCAAATTATAATAATTATTATAGATACAATAAAAAAAAATGCAAAGAAAAAAAATGAATACAATCTATTCATTTGCAATCTTATGACACTTGTGCATTTATAATACATCCATAAATAATATATAAAAAGCATGAGATTAGATAATTTAATCATGATTTTGTAATCAACCATATGTTTTAACAACTTCAATAGAAAAAAAAACAAATCCAAAGAAATCACAACATATATGCTTTGGTTTTGAGGAAAATTGTAGAAGTTTGGTTTAAAAGAAAAAAGTAAAAGCGACGGACAAAAGTGAGAAAAACTACAACTCACACGAATAGGAAAACCTTATATATATATATATATATATATATATATATATATATATATATACTATATATATATATATATATATATATATATATATATATATATATATATATATATATATATATATATATTTATATTTATATTTATATTTATATTTATATTTTGTAAACCAAAACCGAACCCATTTCGGTTTCGCGCTTTATTTTCGGTTCGATTTGATTTGGTTTTTTGTTGGTTCGGTTTTCTTAGGTTTTTGCACACTTTACTAGATACTTGCCAATCAAAAATTTAGCGCCGAAAAGAATAAATAAGACAAAAGACTTATATAAAGGTACACAATAAACAAGAAGCTCCTATAAAGGCGTATAATGAGAAGCCCATGTATATCTGTCAAATAGTAATTATAGAGCGCGTAGTAAGCAGAAAGCGTATAAAGAAGACACGTAATAAACGAGAAGAGTCACATAAGGAATTAAATATCATGAGCCACTTGTATGGCACATAATAAACAAAAGGTCCCGATAGAAACACGTGATGAGCAACAAGCCTTTATAGAAATATGTAATAAACAAGAAACCCCTGAAGAGGTAAACAATGCACAAACCATGAAAATGCCTTAAATACCCTTAAAAAAATAATAGAGATTTGATAAGTTGCATAATAATAAAGTTGAAATAAAGTTGAAATAATAATGTTTGATATTTTCCAAGTGGTCTTAGACATCATACAAAATGATGAAGACCCTAACCACAAAATGTAACACCGAAAAAGAAATGATTGGCCAAAATGGAGAAGGTTATACGGGTAAGTGCATATCAATAAAGCGAGTTTTGGACCTGTAGTCGGATCATTAGTATAAAACTGTGGGAGTACAAATGAATATTTGAACTAAAAGAGCCCTATGGAGTCTTTGAGACGAGAATGTACGTCTCCGCAGTGTTGTTGCAACATATTTATATAGATCCAAAAATAATGATATATAAATGAAAATCCATGAAGGAATTAAATTGCATGAAACAAATAGTACAAAACCTGCGTAAGCATTATACTCAATCGATTCTGATGATCTTCATATGAGAGCTAAGCAATCCGGACACATGTGAACATTGCGCTAAATGCCTTAATTATTAAATGAAGGGTATATGTGAACAACCCTATATGCTTGTCATTTTATTAAATCTGACAGTTGTAATGGTATTTGTATATGTTGATGATTTAAATTTTGTTGGAACTCCCAAAGAGCTCACGAAAAATGCAAAATTTTGTCTCGCCTTGCAGATATAACATTTTCCAACTATAGTGTTGGTTCATCAATAAACATATATTAAGAAAACTCTGAAACGTTTTAATATGGATAAAACACATCCATTAGGTTCCCCGATGGTTGTCCAATGAGTGATGTGAAAAAAATACGATTTAAGTTCTTTGTGAAAAATGGTGAAATTTTACTTGGTCACGAAGTATCATGTCTTAATGTTATTAGTGCACTTATATATTTTGTTAATTGTACTTGTTCAGATATTGCTCTTTTCTATCAATTTAGCTAATGAAATGCGGTTAAAGCTCCAGCTGAACATTGAAATGACATCAAACATGTATTGTGTTATCTCCGTATAACTATTGATATGGATTTATTTTACTCAAATGAGTCAAAGTCACAATTACTCGAGTATATAAATGCGGATTATCTTTCAAATCCATACAAAAGTCGATCACAAACTTGTAAGCATGCTCAATTGATAATCTAACAAATATATTCATAAAGTAATTGTCAACCTCAACATTCAAGAAGTTAATATACAAGATTTGAATGCGTCAACCAAAGGATATTAAAATGAGGGGGAGTATAATTGGATGTTAGTGTATTCTTGACCTTCCTTGTCCCGGGTCCCGTGGGTTTTTATCGGCAAGGTTTTTGAGGTTAATCCTAACAAATTTCCTTAAGTTCCATAATAATCATTCAAGGCGAAGTGTTACAAGGAAATGTGTAAATGACAATCAATTTACAAAATGAATGTTAACTACCTTTATAAAGTAAATACTAATTGCCTTAAACAATGATATTACATATAGATTTGGTTTTTCCAAACACTTATAAATAGTCTTCTACTATTTGTATTTAATATATCAAAGTAAATATAATAAAACTTAATTTCTCATTCTCTCTTAAGATTTATTTCTCTTAATTTCTCTTTATGCTTTTTTGATTTACAATCTATATACATATAAACATTAGTATTTAACTATATTAATAATCATTTAACTATAGATAAAACATTACTAAGTGTTTCTAACAAATAATTATAATCTATGGTAAATTTTGGTAACTTTAAAAAGATAATTAATTAAGCAATTGTGTTATGTCTTAAAGGAACTTGCTAATGAAGTTTAGCTCAATGGTTAAGGAATGGGCGGAATATAGGGAATGGACTAGGTTTGATGCAAGAACATAATCTTATCTTTATAACGTTATAATACGAGTGAATAGATATAAAAAAAAAAAAAAAAAAATTTGCTTATCTTTAGTGTTAAAATTTTAATATAAAACCTAACAATGAATCAATCAAAGAAGATTGAAACCATAAGATCATTTTTGAGTGTTTAAATTAAAAAAAAAAAAAAAAACTAAGAGTACTTAACCATATCAACATAGTTTTAAGCCGAGTGAATCAAATTTGGGATCTATGTCAAAACTCATGTAGATTTTCATAGAAAATTTAAAAAAATCTGAATGCAAGCCATTAACTTTATGGATCCATGATTTAGTATGTGTAGTACAATTTGGTCAACAAATTGATGATAGGAAATCCTAAGAGATTTCATGATCTTCTAGAGACATATTTTTACGTTTCTCAATAATTTTAGTATAAAAAAACCCTTCAATGATGAGGTAATAGTAAATTAGCCATTTTAGTTAAAATGGACTTCCCATATGCAAGTAATTCAAAATTTACGAATCTAACATTTTCTTTTCTTTTTTTTTAAAGAAATTAATTTAAAATGAACAAATTCAAAAAGTTATTTATAAAACTAATATTTTGAAAAAGTAAGCCTAAACATATAAAGATAAATCCCTATTCTAGGTCATTTGTTTTGCCTTACCCTACATTATAACTAAATCTTCGTGCATTTTGTTTAAAACTGTCCTTTTCGTACTTTTTTTGTCTCATTTTTGTTTGGATTTCATTAAAATTGTTAATTTATATTTTGTAGAGATTTATCTCTTACAAACTGTCATCCCTATTTTTTTTCTTAAAAAAAAGGTCATTAATGGACAAAAGTATTTTTTCTTTTTTACGTATTTACATTTATCTTATAATATATATATAAAAAAACAATAAATCACCCATTTTAAAATATTTAGTTAAAAAACATCAAATAAAACAAATGCTCTTTGACCTCATTGAAAAATAAAACATTTTTTTTAAAGGAAAACAAATTAATCACCCATTTTTTTTTAAAGGTCTGATTTTTTAATGATATTTTTTAAGGTCATTAATGGACAAAGTATTTTTTTCTTTTGCATGTATTTTGTATCTTATAATATATATATAAAAAAACAATAAATCACCCATTTTAAAATATTTAGTTAAAAAACATCAAATAAAACAAATGCTCTTTGACCTCATTGAAAAATAAAACATTTTTTTTTAAAGGAAAACAAATTAATCACCGTTATATGTAATTATTGTTTATTAAAGTTTAGTAAAAAAAAAAAATTAGTTTTTAATGATACTAACCATGCAATAACTTAAAATTCAATGAAAAATAACTTGTTTCATAAATAACAACATTATAGAGTTTTTTTTTTTTTGATTGATAAGCTATGATAAGATAGACAGATACATATACCTTAATTTTTAATGTCTATATTTAATTTATGAAAAGAACAAAATAAGTGTTATTTATTTATTTAAAATAAATAAATAATAATATTTAAATATTTTATATTTAAAATATGAAATTTGTGTAAGTTAAACAAAATTTATAACTAAATAATAAATTTATATGTTAATAAAACATATTTTGATGTCCGCTGGTCTCACTGTTCTTGGCCGTCCCCCCCTGATTTCAATTAATTTTCTTCCATTTTCTCTGATTTTTCTTCCAGTTTTCTGTTTGTTTACTTCTGTGTCATTGGTATGAGGAAACGTGTTGCCAACATTCTGCTCACCTACCGACCTCACCACTCTCTCTCTATCTAACTCCATCGCTACTACCGTTTCAAACTTGAACCAGTTATTTTTCAAAGCCTTTTTTCCTTTCTTCTCGTCTTCAATTTCACCCCATTTTGTGTTGGTTCTATTTATTTATCCACCGCCTCGGCAATGCTGTTCTGGGATTCCCTGGAACTGCCCAAACAAAACTCACAGGAGCGTTTCTCACGACTCTGGATTTCTTTGAGTCTCTGCATTTCTTAGGTTTCTTTCTAGTTTTTTTTTTTGTTTTGTTTGTTTGATTATGGCTTTGAAGGCCGGACCAATCTGGGGTTCTGCTGTATATCCTCATCCTTACCTGGGTCTGACGGGTTTGGATGGTAGGCGAACTGGGTGTTTTCTGAATTTGAGGTTTGATTTTGAGAGGTGCCGGAAATGGGAATGTTTGGCTGTTTTGGGTCAGCGAGCTGCAATCCCTGTTGAAGACGAGAAGCCATTGAAGGCTGGGGCTGAGTCTCCCGGTGGGGCTGATAAAGCCAAGGAGACTCAGTCCATGGCTTTTCACAGGGATTTGAACTCTCTTCCAAGTGAGTTCACTTGGTTATAATTCTACTAACTTTGATTTTCTTTCCTTGTTAGAATCATAATTGTGATACTGCATGTTCTAGTTTTTGGAAATCATGCTTTTGATTGGATTTTCCTTTTTCAAATGAACCTCTTGGATGCTTTAAGTCTGGATCTTATATGTGGTTGAATGTCAGATTTAGCTTGAAATTGTATCCTAAAAACTTTGATTCATTGACGAAGTGGTGTGGATTGATTGTAGGTATATGTAGATGTATAGATTGTGTTATAGAATTCCACTTGAAGTGACTTTATGCTATGTGAAGCTTTAGTAATGGCTGGGAATTTTGTTGATGGGTTATTGGGTTTATTTGTATTTTGATTGTACTGATTTTGAGAATTAGGGCATTTTATTTGAAGACTTGTTTGGGATTTTGAATGCTATTCCTTTCCCCCTATGGTAAGAAGAGTACTGAAAATGATGTGTCACCATTGTTTCTTTCAAATGTTGGAGGCCATTGTTTGCATACATTCAAGAAGTTCTAGGTGTAGGAAGATTCAGAATTTGTCGTGTTCTGCATGTATTTAAGGAAGTTGAAATTTCCTGATTAAAATGAGGTAGTGATGGATCAAATTGGAGTTATTGATCAGAGTTCTTACTTTCATTGATTTTGTTGAAGACTTATTTTGGGATTTTTGAATGCTATACCTTTTCCCCCATGGTAAGTAGAAGTATTGAAAGCTGTTCATGTCTCCATTGTTTCTTTGTGCGCAACATTCGAGAAGTTCTAGGTTTAGAAAATTTGGAATTGTCGTGTTCTGCATGTAGTTAAGGAAGTTGAAATTTCCTGATTAAAATGATGTAGTGATGGATCAAATTGGAGTTATTGATCAGGGTTCTGCACTCATTGATTTGTTGAAGACTTGTTTGGATACAGATACTATACCTTTTATGGTAAGTAGAAGTATTGAAAGCTATTCATGTCTCTATAGTTTCTTTGTGTGCAACATTCGAGAAGTTCTAGGTTTAGAAAGATTCGGAATTTGTCGTGTTCTGCATGTAGTTTAGGAAGTTGAAATTTCCAGATTAAAATGAGGCAGTGATGGATCACATTGCAGTTATTGATCAGAGTTCTTACAAAATCAATGAGACTTATTTTGGGATTTTTGAATGCTATACCTTTCCCCCATGGTAAGTAGAGGTATTGAAAGCTGTTCATGTCTCCATTGTTTCTTTGTGCGCAACATTCAAGAAGTTCTAGGTTTAGAAAGATTCGGAATTTGTCGTGTTTTGCATGTATTTAAGTAAGTTTGCAGTTATTGATCAGAGTTCTTCTTTTCATTGATTTTGACCAAGCATTAAGGATTAGTAGTTCCATAATTTTAAAAGGCACAAGGCGCACCTAGGCGCAAAAGTCTCTTGCGGCTTAGGTGCAAGGCACACGCCTAAGTGAAGTGAAATGTGACTTTGGATGCACGTAAATTTTATAAAATATGATTCAAAATCTAATTAAATCAATTAAAAATTTAACATTCCTAACAATTAAAAGAAATATTCAATATATATAATTACTAATGTCAAGAATAGAAGTGTTTAGAAAGGAAATTAAAGTCTACAAGGCACGAGTTTTGGAAAGTGAGGCCTTAAGCGCGCCTTTTAAAAATATGAGTAGTTCTATATCATGGGATCATGGTTGGCTGTGTTCTAGGTTGATTAATGGTTTTGGATGGCTTTTCCGCCATTCTTCAAAATTTCTACAATTATGTCAGAAACACTCTACAATCCATTGAAAAAAAAAACCTATTAGTCTGTCTACTCCGTTCATGCCATACCGATTTTGTCTTAGTCAAGCCTTGTCACAATGCAGCTTTTCAAATGCACCCCTGGTTTGCTCTGTGCAAGCTATATTTTGTTTTCCCTCCATTTTTAGTAATTTTCTGGTTGTTACAGTTTCATAGGTTATTTGTCCAAATTTGCAGGACCATTATCTGCTACAGATCCTCCATCATCTCCTAGTCGTGGTTGGATAGTGCGGGTTGCTTATCAGGTAAAAGCATTTAGCTATTCATCTAACAAGCATTCTTCGCTTTCTATGTTCTTATATTGGTTTAGTTGCCTTTTGCAGGGAGTGCCAGGTGCATACAGTGAGGAAGCTGCGATGATAGCATACCCAAAGTGTGAGACTGTTCCTTGTGATGATTTCGAAGCTGCATTCAAGGTTCACCAAATACTGATACTATGGTTCTTGAATCAATTTACACATTTTAAACTCTTAATTAACTTGATTTCTATTTTGCAGGCAGTTGAATTGTGGTTGGTGGACAAAGCGGTTCTCCCCATTGAGAATTCTGTCGGTGGAAGCATCCATCGTAATTATGACCTTCTCCTTCGCCACAGGCTGCACATAGTGGGGGAGGTGCAGATGGTTGTTAATCATTGTCTATTAGGATTGCCTGGTGTAAGAAAGGATGAGATAAAACGTGTTATCAGCCATCCTCAGGTTTGTTGTTTTCTTTTCCTTTTTTTATGCATCAATGTATTCTAGCATTGAAGCCACCTGTTTTTTGGCGGTTCCATTAATCGCTTTCGGTTTAGAATGTGGTCGGATAATCTTGTAAACCACAGTTAAGCCCAAATACTTAAAAGGAAAACAGTGAAAGATTACGAAGAATTTGTACTATCTGACATTTGGAAGGTTGTTTTCAATTTTCATGTGCTTTGTGATGTGGCCATGCTAATACGGAAATTCTTTTCTCCCTTAATGGAAGATTTGGTCCGCCAAACTGCTTCTTCAACAAACACAACGGCCATCCTAACAACTTTTTCCCAAAATCAAATAGTGTATTTGAAGGGAATGAAATTACTCAATATCTTCGTAATTGCAGGCGCTTACTCAGTGTGATATGACATTAAACGAGTTAGGTCTCATCAGAATTACTGCTGAGGATACTGCTGGTGCTGCTCAGGTGATTGTTTGAGGTTTTACATGTCCTGGTTTAGTTTATTCTGATTTTATTGTACAGATTCTTTTAAATATTAGATCGTTATGACAGATTGTCGCTTCTGATGGCATAAAAGATACTGGAGCGATTGCTAGCGCCCGAGCTGCAGTAATCTATGGGCTCAACATTCTTGAAGAGAAAATACAGGTATAACTTGTCCCCTCACTTTTTGCTTTGCTCGGATATTTATTGTGCGAAAAAGGATAGTCCTCGTGTTTTAAGAATGAACTGATTTGGTACAATAGACATGATTGAAGCTGGGTATTTGATATTTCATCAATCTTGGCAACTCAGTTGATAATATGCCCATCCAATGGTAAGATTTTGTTTATCCATTTCTCGGTCCTGATGAGGAGTCCACCTTTGAGAAAATATGTGATATTCCCATTGTGTTTGGGATTCTAGAAAAAGTTAATAATTTAATGGGCTTCTCTAATTCTGGTGATTTTCTTTCCATGGCTCTCATTTTGCTGACTTCGTGATTTTAAGAATAATATTTGTACAAAGCATCCTTACAGGATGACAGATAAACACTATGCACATTAAAAACTAACGATCATAATAAATCTGAGGGCGTCTGAAGGAGTCACTTTTGTTAACAATATTTTTTTACCATTTAAGCTTATTTGTCATTGTTTTCATTATAATTGCTAGTTGATTTGGTTGGATCACGATAATTTGGCAGGATGATTGTGACAATATTACCCGTTTTCTGATACTCGCGAGAGAACCTATAATTCCAGGACTCGAGAGGCCTTATAAGGTATAGCTCTTTTGGTTGATCAGTGAGTTTTTTTGTATCTATTTTCTTTAGGCAATACAAAATAAGGACTAGCCATTTTTCTTTTTCAGACAAGCATCGTCTTCAGTCTTGACGAAGGCCCTGGGGTACTCTTCAAAGCCCTGGCTGTGTTTGCTCTGAGGGACATTAGTTTGTCAAAGGTAATGCAACTAACCAAACTATTCAGTTGTTTTTTTTCCATTTTACCAATAAGATTTTGCGTTTATATTATTCGTTTTCTGCAGGATTAAGATTGAGAGCCGTCCTCAGAGAGAAAGCGTCCATTGAGGATAGTTGATGACTCTAACGAGGCAGTGCCAAGTGAGTGCTATTTTGTTTGGATTAAGGTTTGAAGAAACAGGGTTGATCATAATCTGTGACGTACAGTTTATTAATATATATTAAATGGAAATTTAATCTGTCTAATGAAAAATTTTCTGCTTATTGTGATCTGTTTACTGGAATTACACATTTTACATATCGGTAGAATCTTGGAAGAAAATCACTCTTCTGGAAACTTAGTATCATTGGCAAGAGGCATGCATGCATATGGGTGACTAATTTATGGCTGCAGGTATTTTGATTACCTTTTCTATATTGACTTCGAAGCTTCCATGGCCGATCCTCGTGCTCAACATGCTCTGAGTCATCTGCAGGTCAGTGATTTAGTCCCTAATTGGAAACTGTTCCTAAAACCGTTTTCGATCTCAAAAAATAAGTTTGGCAAACTTCTGACATTGTACTGTTGTTTGAGAATTTGTTCTAAAAACAAACTGATTCTAAAATACATTTTAGTTATTGATTACATAATGTGTGGGGCAGTAATTGAAAATTTGGTGAATTTTTTTACAATTTTTTTATTTTTTGGATGAGTGAATATTTTTAAAACTTTTACATTGTTTGTAAGTGCATAATGCATTTATGGAGAATAAATTGAAAAAAACTGTTCTCATATCTGAGTTGCTGAACAGATTTTTATTCCTTAAAGCAATTAAAAATTGTTCTTAAGAACTGTTCTCAAAAGTTCTTTTTCCAAACTGGTTTTGTGAATGTTGCCTAACAGGGCCTAATAAATTAATAATCCTTGAATAAGAAAAGATGTAGACTTTGTTTATCTTTTAACAAGTGATGTGAAGCTGTCATTTTAACTGAGAACCAGTTAGGTACCCCTCGCATTGAGGGGTTGTTTGGTTCTTGTTTTGCTTGTTCTTGAAGCAGTTTTAAAAAAATTTGTGTTATCTGGCTTGGTATTGTTTTCTGAATTTAGTGTTTATGTTTTTCATGTGAAAAAAAAAAAAACTGGGAACCAAACATGTTATCCATGTTTTCCTTGTTCTCCTTGTTTGGGCCCCCTCAATCACCAAAAAATTCAGTTGCAACCTCAAGAACCCGCAAACCCATTATGCCTCTAGCTGGGAACATACAGTTAAAAAGATGATACAATCCCACATCGGTGCCACATGAAATCGTGGAGTAGTACTTAAATCTTAAAAGGTTCTCACCTATCAGTCAAATCTTTTGGGTTGGGCTTATCATTGGTGCTTTCATTAAGAGCCGATGCGTAACGGGAAAGGGCTACTTGGAAGAGGGCTACCCAGTGCCTCAAGAGAGGGCCTAGAAGGAAAGCTATCCAAAGTGTGAGTCGTCCACAGACGTTCGGCTTCTCTAGGGGTGGGCAATTACATGATCCCACATTGGTTCCACATGAATTATGAAATAGTACTTAAACTTGAGAGGTTCTCCCGCCTGTCTTGTTAATCTTTTGGGTTGGGCTCTCCTATTAGGCTTGAGTACCTATTATTGGTGTTTTCATTAAGAGTCGGTGCTTAGTAGGAAAGGGTTACCCCCGATGCCTCAAGAGAGGGTCTAGAGTAAAAACTATCTAGAGTATGAGCCGTTATGTGGACGTCTAGCTTCTTTAGGGAGTGGGTAATGATATGATCCCATATCCTCTTCATATGAAATTGTGGAGTATTACTTAAACTTGAGAGATTTTCCAACCTATCAGGCCGGTCTTTTGGGTTGGACTCTTCTATTGAACTTGGGTACATATCAAAGATTTCCCTGAAAAACGGCAGGTCTTCCGCTATGAATTTGTCATGGAACAATACGTTAGATAGAATGTATCTTTCCTAGATGTCCTTTCCGTTTACATTGATAGTTCATCCCTTCCAAACTGCCTATGAACTACAGAGAATTGTTGTTCTTGATTAAAGACCCCAATTTGGTTTTGGGTTCATGTCCGACACAAAGGCCTATGGTGCAACTTTCAATGTATTTTATTCTTTATTCCATTGAACCCTGTAATTATTCTCATAGTCATAGCAAAACTTCTCAACTGCCCGTGGTTTTTTCCTATAAGGGTTTTCATGCAAAATCTTGGTTTTTTTTCTTTGTTTTCGTATTTTATTATCGTGTCATTGATTTCAACAGTTGTGATTGATCTCGTTGATATGAGATATTATACTCAAGGAAAATTTTTTTTCCCTTGTATGATGCCAGGAATTTGCAACATTTATGAGGATCCTCGGCTGCTATCCAGTTGATAAAAAACCTCTATAGACGACAGAAAGGAAACTGCACAGAATACATTCGGTTTATATATATATATTAAACATACAAAACTTACAGAGATTGAAAAGTTGGGCATCCTTTGTACATATATAATCCGGACCCTGCTTGAGCCCATAGTAGACTACAATTCCTTCAGCAGGACGATTTTTCAATAAATAAATTTACAGTTCTTTTCTTCTTACTGGTTTTATTATGGGGTCTTTACTTATCTCTTGCTAGACAATTTTGATGGCAGTCTACGGAGGATGGGATTTCTTCAAAATGTTTTACTTTTTTGCTTCTCTAAAAAGAGAGATCGACTTGGGATTTCTATGGAGAGCATTCATGGATATATATACTATGAAAGGTACTGATCATTGTGTTATTCTCTGAAAACTATTTATATTATCTGAATTTAGCGTTTTATGTTTTGTGATTTTCAGAATAAAAAAATAATGAAATCAAACTTGTTTATGGGTGCTTATTTTTTTTATTTGAATGTTCGAAACTCCCATTAATAAGATTTTGAATAAGAAAAATTTTTTATTTTAATCTTAAATTGCTCCTTTTGTTTTATTCATTTGAAAAAAAAAAGGGCTTCATAGACATTAAAAAAAAAAAAGAACAATGAATAACAATTATTGATTTGGAAAAATAAGATATATTTTTTAAAAAAACGTAAATTTATTAATGCTTACTCAATTTGTACGAAACAACATTATTTATTACTAAACTAGTCCCTTTTGCTAAAAAAAAGAAGGTATCTTCTGATTAATAAATTTAGAAATTTGGAAACTTGCACATCTTTGTAATACTTTACTATCATTGTAATACTTTATTTTTGCATTGGCATCTTGTATCTCCCTGTAACCTATCTCATCTTTTTACTAATTGAGTTAAGTTGTATAACCCAACTAACCTAAAATCTTCTGTATATCCCATGGGGAGGGGATATATATATATTTTCAAATACTATCTGATAAAATCTAATCCAACATGCTATGCCATATATAATAATATACGAGGTCGTCCACTCTCCCCACTTTTTTATTTAAGTGCTATGCCATATATAATAATAATAACACTGATTGGGGTGGGTGGGTGGGCGGGCTTCTTCTTCTTCTTCTTCTTCTTCTTTTTCTTTTTCTTCTTCTATGGGTAAAGGATATGATTGGGCACCACTCTTTCTTTCCCCTTTTCCTTTCCTTTCCTTTCTTTTCCTTCGGTCTCATCATCCAGACTCCTTCGTTTCTGATCGTTCAACCTTTCCACAATGATGCTCCTCATTTCGCCTTGAATTCTAAGGTAATATATACATCTCTTAACTCTCTCTATCTCCATGTACATTCAAAGCTCTAGACCCATTTCTCCTAAAGCTCACTAGGATTTCTGTTTTGATTTCTACTCTTCTACCATTAGGGTACGACCTGAAGGAATTCACAGTGACAAAGGTTTGGAAGCTTTGAGTCTTAAGGATGAAAAAATAGGAACCCTTTAAAAATTATTCTAAGTTTTTAGACTTATTAGTAATCATAAAGAATATTTAGAAAGAAAGGTGCAGTTTTTACTTTTTACGCATAAGAACTAAGAAGTCTGCTTTCTTATTCTTAAACCAGTAGGAACAGTAGGCATAAGCGTTCGAAAAAGTGGGGCTTAAAAAATAAAAACAGGGTTTGAGCATACACCACAAAATACACACCTGGAAACAAAAGCAGATAAGATCTTAATTCATTAGATAGTGCGGATTAAAGCTTGGGGACATCACCCCGAAGCTTTTGTGCTTAGTCTTCTTCCTTGTGCAGTTCTTTGAGAAAATCTTCATTGTCAACCAGAACCTACAAATAAGGAGAAAAGAAACGTAAATATTACAACAGATCAAACATATCACAAGGTTGAAATGGCGCTTTTGTTTGATGATGCAGGAAAACACATCTAAACAGATAAATTATTAGAGGATATTAAACTTTACAAGGTTGGACAGTGTATTTGTTTTGAATGAGTTGCCAAATGTTTCATTTTTGTTGTACTTTAGCCTCTTCCATAAGTTCACGATAAATGGAGCTCTTGAGTGCTGGGCAGTTCATCAATACCAAGTCTTTATTTTGGTATTTATGTTTGATAGGCAATTGCAACATAAATTTCCTATACAAATGTTTGTTTTTTTTTTCAAACCAATCCTAAGTGGGCTCATGCCCACACGAAAGACGCTTTTAAACGATACCACACTCAGACTAATCCTCCTTGGGCAGGAGGACTACAAGGCGGTAAAGGCTCTCCCGTCTTAGCTAACATTCGAGGCTCGAGCTAAGCAAGCTAGTTCTGTTGAAATACATAGCCAGACTAGACCCATGGTTATAGATGTTTGTTACATCTTTTAAAAGCAAAAGTTTGTTTGAGAAAACACCAAAAGCAAGAAATTACAAATACGCGAGAAACTTACCGTCTTCCAGCCATCTGGATCCAGAAATGAGGTAATCTTGGTATTGAGTCCTGGTATTGGTCCTGGTTGCCTAGTTATCTTTCCTCCCAGCTCTTTGGTAACCAAGTCGACAACCTCAGCACTTTTGTATACATCATCAGTGCTAATAGCAACCTAGAATTGGTATGGAAAAACATAATTGGTAAATGGGTATAAATACACCATATATTTGTAGGGGAAAACAGAAGCTTACTGAAATGAAGGAAAATATGTTCAAGGTTCTGAAAGGAGGAGTACTGAACTAACCTGTGCATAAGCATTTCCTTTGGTATACTCAGTAACACCATAATTGTAAGTAAACTCCAGAACAGCGGTTTCGTGTTCCTCCTGCGTAATACAACATGGCTATATTGTACTGTAAAACCATGGAGTGGAAGTGGGAGAGGGAATGGACAGTGCTCCAGACACAATTGATCGCTTCCAAGGGGATACTTCACACAGGAACACAAGAAGGAACATCGCTTACCTTGTATTCAGGTCTGTCAGTCCTCTTTACCACCTTCATCCCCAAGGCCTGCATAAGGGAAAAACAGAGTGGGCAGGAGCATCAAATGATCAAATGGCTTACATAGATTTGATGAATAACAATATCTTTCAGCTAAAGACGGGGGAAAATATATAGAGCCTTGACTTACTTTAAGACTCGGAAAAATATATAGCTTTACCACAGGGGTGGTAGCTCTATGTGTTTATTCAGATTAAGACAGGAACAAACATATGAAACTTTTGTGAATGTTTTTGAGGGATGGGGATGTGGCTTTAATCTTCAGGTCATCTGATAAGTGGTACCATAATAGATTCAAGTAGACACATGCCTTTCTCTCATGAACCTATGATCTTCTACCAGATCAAGCTCTGATACAATGTTCAACAACCAATTCTCCTAAAAGCTCAAGCTTTTAGGATTTAGGTTTAATATTGAATATCATGCCTTTTTAACAATGCCCATGATGTGAGACCACATTTTCTCAGTTATCCCTGTCATGAGGACTAACAATGGGGAGTCTTCCCCTCCATTTGGTAGGCCTTTTCTCTTTTATTTGTATAGTATGTGAAGTAGCTGTAGTAAAAAGAATCACTAGAGCTAAAGCTACAGGGATGAATCTACACTCACAGCTTCTATTGGAGAAATTTTCTTCATAGGAAAGAGGTAAGAAAAACATTTTATGACAATTTTTTCTGATATATGAAAGTAAAGCATCCATTTACAAAATCTGTATGCACTTAATTTAATTTGACTACAGCAGTTCCATTGGATAGAAAATTCTTTAGTGGCTGCAACCCAATTTTTCTAGGCGCTTTAATTCCATCAACTACATTTGCTTATCCAAATTGAAAAAAGTAATTCAATGCACAAACAGAATTCAAACACAAAATCAACTGGAGGTCAAATTACCTTTTCATAGAACTTGATAGACTTTTCCAGATCACCTACACGAAGCATTACATGACAGAGTGGTTCAGGAGTCGGCCCTCTTTGGATGAGCTCAAAAATATAGCCATCAGGATCCTTCACGAAAGCAATGACAGACGTTCCACCTTTAACTGGAGCAGGTTCCCTTGTGATAATCCCACCCTTGGCCCGAATGTCCTCAACCATCTTATAAACCTAAATGTCCGTGGAAGAGGAAACTAAGTTCACCATTGAAATCAAATCATATCATTATCAAAACAGCATACTTACATCTTGAGTTGCAATTGCAAAATGCCCAAAACCTGTTCCAATATCATATTTGTCCACTCCATAGTCTGTGGATAAGCACCAAACAACTTCAGCAATGGTAAAAGCACAACCCAAAATACAGACACACCGACATAGCAAATCTTGGCAATGTTTTATATACCGCATATAACATAAGTGGTGAACATAATAGATGGAATTATCACACAGTAAAATGTTCTATACAGGGTTCAGATTGCTTGTTCTTCACCGAACCCTGAAGACGTGATAGGACACAAGCCAACACAAACTCCAGATGCAAAAAATCATGATGAGGACCATAATGGTAAGAGTTCTAGCAGTGATTGAACAAGGTAGATAGCTAGCAAATAGAAATTCAATTTGGAGGATTTGGTAAGTCAAACTTCAACGGGATAGTTGCCACTCAAAACCTTGATCGGATAGTAAAAGCTCTCTCTACAGGGCTTGCTTTGTTAAACCCATCATTATCTTTCCAGATCCTACTTCCTTTCCAGAAAGGAAAAGGAGAGGGAAAAATGAGTTTGGTGTGGAGCAGCTGAAACCAAACTTTGATGAATGAAGGAGATGACCGGAAGAAGTCTTAAACTATGATATGCCAAACTAGAGAAGGCCAGTAGGCATACGTATGCTGATTTTATTCTCTTCAACTTCCTATTATTACATCCCATATGTCAAGTTGTTCCACTACAGTATCAAATCAATATCCATCAAAAAGCAGAACCAATCGCAGTGTATCTAAGCCTGTCTCATTGCTTTATATCTTGCTTCCATCCCATTCTTTTGTACCTTTTTCTTATTTATTTGTATCTTGGTCTCATTTGTATATCCTTTATCTAAAGGTTTATAATTTATCATACACATTTAACAATCAAAAGTGGGAATTCAATAGGCAACGATTCAATCTCCTGAGATTTTCCTAAAGGTTTCCCAAACTAATAGAGTCCAAATATCTCTAAGATTTGAGAGTTCAAGCATATTAGTTAACCACAAGGAACTGATAGTGTAGCATCTGTGGATGAATTAACATTTTAGTGTCTTGAGGAACTTTGCTGACTGGCTTAGGTAAAGAACAATAAGCCCAAAAGATCATAAGGAGAACAATGAATATAAATACAAAATACGTGGACTAAGAGTCCATTTTAAGTGATTTTGACAGGCTTAGAAAATTAAATGTTTTCAAAAAAAAAAAAAAACATTTTTAAAAAAGCTCTACCAGCTAGAAATCAAAATCACTCTTACATGGATATCATCCCACTGATGTGTGTAATAAGCGAATAATTCTTCAGAAATAGATAGTATACAAAATTAGGATATTCAAGTATAAAGATAAAATCTCTCAACATACTGTATGTTAATTCCACCACAAAATTAGTCTCTTCAGGGCCAAACCCAAGAAAGGCATTTGAGTATTTCTCTTCTGGAATGTCCTTTTCATAAAAGCTTCATCGACACTCTGTATAAACCTGGTAAAATTGGAAAGCAACAGAGAATTCCAGCATCAACAATACTATTTGCACACCAAGCAAAATGTCAAAATCTATACAGGCATAATACTTTATGGTGCGATCAAAATCCTGCTCGATACACAGCATGAAGAAGTCGGCGCTTATCTTTCTTCGGCCATTCCAACAACTCATCACTCGGAACAGCAGATGCAGCCTCAGCCATATTAAAGTGAATCTTCAATCACTCTGTTTCCAATATAGAAACATGTAAGAAAACACTTTTATATCTTTTGTCCTAACCAAAAGTAGCCAGATCATTCAACTTTTGGAGATTATGTCCTTCTTACTGTTACTTTTCTCCTTACTTCGAATTAAAATTTTTTAAAAAGCTTCTCATTTCTTATCGAAACAAATAAAAAGCTGTAAGATCGAAAGGCATTTCTCAGGAATCAAACGCCTAGATTAAAAAGGAAAAAGAATGTAGCAAGCAAGAGAATCAATAAGGGCACATCAATATAAATCCTAATGCCCAGAAGTATAAAATTTGTGCTAAAAATAAGCAAATAAACAACTAAAATGCAGAAGTCACACAATCAAAATCAATTATCCTACAAGGAAATCACACAGTGGCCTGATAACATGGTGAAACTGCGCCAAATTGAAAAACATAAGCAGCATTTTTCAGTTCAGATAATTCCAAAAAAGAAAAAAGAAACTCAAGATTCCAGTTCGGATCCTTATTTTCCCCTTCATTTTCTCGACAATTTCTCAGAATCATACACCTCACAAAGGAATCCCAGGTCACAAAGCAGAGCCTGAGGCTGGAAACAGCGAAGGAAGTACTCTTAAACAGTCCCATCACCCTCTTCTCCCAAATCTACCAACAATTATCAGCGAAACCCTATCACTGATCTACAAGATCAAGCCTTTTTTCATATCGAAAAATGAGTTCGAATCCCAACTAAACACCAGTATAAGAGCCTAGAATATTCTTGACATAGGTTTTTGTGTCGAATACATAGAACTTTCTCGCGGCTCTCTTTCCATCTCAGGTTTTACCCAGACTTTCCGCGTCACCGCTGGGTGATCGAAGTATTGGTTGACTCTGCGTTAGATTTTTGTCAGACATCTGGACGATTTATAAATGATGCATCGTAGCCATTTGGGTCCGACAGATCTCAACCATGCTTTTTACATGCACATGTTTAAAACGTTGAGAATTTTACCACTCACTATTAGCCGTTGGATTTACAAAATTAGATCTTGCCCGTCCATTTTAAATTTTAAAAGGGGTAAATATGTTTTTCTTTTTTACTTCAGAGGATTGGGCTACCCCTAGAGGTGCCAATTTGGATGGGCCGGATCGGAATGGCCCGGCCTAAATCAGGTCAGGCCAAATTTGACCCGTTTTTATAGGTTAATAAAATGGAAACCCGGTTCTAATTCTGGACGGGTAAGACTGAAATTGCTTTATAAAGTTAAAAAATTGGAATCATAGTTATTTGTGGCCCTCTCGTATAGACCTCAACCAGCTTTTTTACATGCACATGTCTATGACGTGGAGAATTTTACCACTCACTATTAACCGTTGGATGTACAAGATTAGATCTTGGCCGTCCATTTTAATTTTAAAAGGGGGATATATGTTTTTCTTGAAGGAATTTGTTGGTAGATGAGTAAGTGGCGGTCGATTGGGCGTAGTGAGCGCAAATCGAGTCGGATCAATTTGAAGCGAGTTTTTTTGAATCGATAAAATAACTGACGATGTATTACGAGGTGTATCAGACTAAAATTACCTTATAAAACTAAAAAAATTGGACCGGACATGCCCAAATTGGGTCGACAAATTTGGCCGATTTTTAATTAGGTAAAATAACGATTGATCACTTTAATTTTGGGTTATATTTAATTAAGCTTTGCTCTCTGAAACACATTACATGGAATCTGGTACTCTTATGGGCCATATTATGCCCATTCTATCTCTTCGAATAAATATATATGCACCATAGGGGGTCGGCCC
This sequence comes from Tetrastigma voinierianum, assembly GCA_016808115.1. Lineage (NCBI taxonomy): Eukaryota > Viridiplantae > Streptophyta > Magnoliopsida > Vitales > Vitaceae > Tetrastigma > Tetrastigma voinierianum. The sequence continues at coordinate 460,311 of JAEQBH010003624.1, forward strand.
CGTTCTATGAAGCATCAAAAAAAGTAAAAGTAGAAGTAAAGTTTTGGTCGTTAAAATATAAAAGCATCTAACAACAAAGCCAATAACAATGCGTGGATAGTAACCTTTTATTAAGATAAGAATGTCCTTCATGTGTTGAACTTACATACTTATGATAGGTAATGTGTAACATGTTCAACATTGTTAATGTTAGAGACTTTTGTCCCCAGGGGTCTCCAGCGCTGGCGGCGTCGAGTGAGCCGCGGCGGCGCGGGGCTTTATCTTTGAGCGGCGCGGCCCGGGCGGGTGGCGGGCCGGACGGGCCCAAGGGTGACGGGCCGGACGGGCGGAGTGGTGGCTGGCGGGCCCCAGCCTCCCGGCGGTCGCCTGATAGTTGGCTCCCCTCCCTACGCCCCCGCAGCGGTCATGCCTTGGCCAGACTGCGCCACTTAAGCATTTTCTACATAAATCTTCTTATGAGTCTCTTAATTTTTAGTCAGTATCTCTTAATTTTTAAATCTTCTTTCCAAATTCAATTCGAACACAATTTGCTCTCGTGCTTTATCTTACGTTTTCTTGATTGTTAACTGCATATTGCATGATAGTATTGGTGATTTAAATCAAGCATTGGTGAGAATCAATAGTTCGATTTTAAAAAATTTGAACCGATGTTGATTGAGGTAATATTCTCCACCTCTACTTTTCTTATTTACATTTTATTTTGAAGTTCATTATTTTATTTTTAGTATAATATTTTATTAATAATTTTAATATGGATAGTGCGTGTGCGTCTTGCTTACAGTTCGTATGCGTCATTAAACCAAAAGCTTTAGTTCAAATATGGAATTTTTGATAGAATAGAAATAATTTTAGAAAACAATAAAAAAGAAATAAAAGCAAAATGTAAAATTTGTAGCAAACTTCTTAGTGGTGGATCGACTTGAGCGCTTAAGTCATTTAAAAGACACAATAGATAATGTAAAACTGAAAGCATAATGTAGATATTAGAAATTATATGCAATTATGTAAAGATGAATGTGAAAATTTAAACATACGTTTTAACATGATGAGTCTGGCACATGCGTGAAGGAATGATTGATTCACGTAATAAGAGTACGAGCGACGCACCCCAATATGATGGAAGCGTGATTGGTAAAAAGCGATTGACGTTAATTAATCGCCGATTGAATGTTGAATTAAGAATCTTGTTAAGAGATATTATGAAAAATTTCCAAGCGAGCGAAAATTTAAAACAATATTTTTGCAAATTTTGAAGGAGAAAAATTTGTTGAGCATCGATATTTGGGCATCTTTTTAATGCGTAGAGGTTTTTATATAACTACTTTAACTCGTTATACTAGATAGTGAATGAATGTTATGAGAATAATTTCATTTAAAAAAATAAATACTCTACATAATGGTAAAAATATAGCAACTTTAATAAATGATGAAATTATAAATTTAGGTATTCGTGGTAAAATATTTACAACAACATTAGATAATGCTTCCAGCCGTGATGCCTTATCCTGAAGATTAAAAAGATTTTGAATGGCAAAAGATGATCGTGAAAATTATTTAGCGTACGTTGTTGATAACGCGTATTTTAAATTTGATTGTAAAAGATGGATTAAAACAAGTTGATAGCACATTAGAAAAATTAGAGACATTGCACTCTGATATTAATTGTTAAAGCAAGCATGGAGTATTTTTTTAGTATTTGCAAAATTGCAAATATGAAAAGAAAAAATATAAGTTTAGGCTTGTCTGCATTTAGATGGAGTCCTAACATAAGCTTTTACAAAAATATTACGAAATATAAAAAAGTAGTACGATTATACGAGAAATGCAATTATCTAATAATATTGATGTAGATATTGATGTATTAAATGATTATGATTGTAGCATTGCGGACGCCTACGAGATCTTTTTAAAATTTTTTGATCGCGACAAATATTTTTGTAGTGTGTATCCCGACTTAAATCGAATCATTATGCAAATAACTAATATTTATATATGGTACTTGAAATTATTTAAGTTATGAGTTTTTAATGATACAATTTTTGCAATGATAGAAAAATTAAAAAATATTGGGGAGAAAATACCTTTAATTTATTATATTGGTTTAATTGTGGACCATAGATTAAAATTTGATGCTTTGGATGAATGGTTACAAAGTTATTTACAATGAAGATCAAATAAAGTGAAGAAATTAAAAAGTAAAGTAAATTCGATTTATTATATATATTTTATTTAATATTTATAAGAAAAATATGGTAATAATATTAGTTTTGATAAAATCATCATGCGACAGAGCTCGCAAATGCTTTATAAAGTCGCTTTGGGTGTTCGAAGTAGAAAAAAGGCAACAACTAGTTCTCCAAATAATCTGACAGATATAGATAGATATCTCGTGTAAAAACAATTCCATTGAAGATAATGAAAGATTTTGATATTTTAGAAGGGTGGAAAAAACAACAAATTAAATACCGGTGTTATCTATTTTTACGTGATGTATTAGGTACTGTGAGTGCCGATCGCATCGGAAGCACTTTTTAGTGCGGGTGGAAGAGTGGATTACAGCAAAAAGATATGTAATTTGTCACCTCTGTGTCCGAAGCTGATAGTATGTTTAAAAGATTGGGTTTAGCGGACAAGAGATTGCATGATGTGTTCGAAGGCGAACTAGTACGTCACAGAGAACTTAAAAATATCAAGACATGAATGGATCCAAGATAGTTCCCGTCACCAGAAAATAATGATTAAAATATTTATTGGAAATGTATATTGTATTTTTATTTTCTTATGATTGAAGAATGCGAATAGTTTACAGTAAGTAGGTGTCAACACAGATTTGGGATGTACTTATTTTGTAGTGATGTAAACTTTTCATACATTTCTAAATGTAATTATATTTGATTAATAATTTTAAATGATGTATTTTTATTTTGAATTGTTTAAGCTTACTTTTATTTAACTTTTGAATCTGATTTAAATAAAAAACCTACGTTGAGGGGTTGGGCTTTTAGGCGGGCTTTTAAGTGGAGCTATAGACGGAGAACATACAGGCTATGGAATTAGAGCTTGTGAGGCTGCAGGCGAGCTACAGCAGGCCACGGGCGGGCTGGCCGTGATTCGGTGAAATTACAGGCGAGTAGATGCGAAAATGAAGGCGCGGCCTGCCCATGCTAACGGGCTTGGCGGGTGGGCAGCGGGCCTCGGTAGGCTTTTGGAGATCTCTACTTTTGTCTAATGTAAAGGAACTATTTTGCTTAATATAACAACTTTTTTGTGTAATATAACATGTTTTTGCCTAGTACGTGTCTAATGTGTCCAATTATGTGTCTAGCTCGGGTTAGGTAATAAGTCCTTTGATCGATCAACAGGTCAGGCTACACTTAACATAATAAGTCCTTTGATTATGACAAATTTATGAGGAACATGATACTATGTTGTATTAAAAAGCGAATATATGTCAAAAAAAAAAAAAAAAAACCATCGAACATATAAGAGATGGTTGGGATATCGTAGTTTAGCAAATGATGAGTTAGCATCGCTATAATTCCTCAAATGCAGGATTAGTTTGGATGTGGGCAGCCTTGGGGAAGGCTTATAATAAACTTTCATAATAAAGTTGATTATGTGTGCACAATATAACAAAGTGTCTTTAAGAGTTAGAACTCTTTAAAACACCAAAAGTCTTAGAGGTGCATAATTTCTTCGCCAGAGATAAACTCCAATAAAATTTCGCAGGAAATAAACTCTAAAATAAATATTTTTTAGAGATAAAATTAAAAAATAAATATTTTCCAAGATAAACTCCCAAAATAAATATTGTCTAATTTCTGTAGACCAACTATGATGTACGGGCTCCCGTTTGAGTTAGTTGTCAACGCAACGAATTTTATCTTAGGTCATTATGCACCTAAATACGTATATCAGGTGATACAAATTTATCATGCGAGAAAATTTTAATTTTTAGAAAAATGGTAAAAATAAAATTGTAATGTTTCGAGGCTTTGAAAAATTATCTAGATCTCGGATAATGAAAGCCAGTTTCATAGTTGGATTCATCTCAAGAAATCTAGTTACCAGATTCGTCGAATTAGAGATAGTCGAATTTTGAATTTTTTTTTGGTTGGATGGTTATTCGGTAACTCTTAGGGGCAGATTTTTATGAAAATGCCGGGTTAGAAATAAGCTGAGTTAAGTTCATTTAAAATAAGTGAAACAAATCGAATCGAAATAAATTATTTCGGGTGAAAGCGAATCAGCGAGGATGGGTGTGACCGTGGGCGCGTTAAGTACCAACCATTTAAGTTAAGTTATAATAAAAAGGGGAAAACAAAAAGGAAAAGGGGCGAAAAGAAACAGAAAATAGAGGAGAGGAGAGAGAAAGAGAAAAAGGGCTTCACCTTCTTTTTAAGATCTATGGAGATTGGGTAGTCAGTTTTCGACGGACCAAGAACTAAAGTCGGAGTACTCTCGGCAGAAACACACACGGGCCTTGAATACTCCAAAGTTTCACTTAGAGGCCGGGAGGAGATGCGTGAACTCGAGAAAGCTTCGGGTTCGAGTATCTCTGAACTTCTCGGCGTTGCTCACACTCGAGGTAGAATTCTTCTTTTTGGTTTTATTTTTTCATTCTAGGGGGTTTGGTTGAGTTTTAATGCTCACAAAAATTTGTTTAGTATTTTGCTAATTTGTTGGTAAAATAATGGGTTATGGGAATAGTGCCCCGTTTTGACCCTTTATGATGTCTAGTTTTTGGGGCTGCTTTTCGGTTCGAAAAATGGGGAATTTGGACTAACATCCTTCAAGGAAAGTGTATCCCTATCTAAGAACTTGATGTTAGGCTTTTGAATCATCCAAATTGGACCTCTATAACTCAAGTTATGGTCTGTTTTCCGAGACTACTCAAAGTTGCCCTGTTTTGGCCGAACCTACTGTCCAAGTATTTGGGACTGATTTTCGGCTAGGAAAAAGTGAGAATTTAGACTAGCATCCTTAAAGGAACTTGTAGCTCTATTTAATAACTTGATGTTAGGTTTTTAAATCACCAAAATAAGACCTCTATAACTCAAGTTATGGTCCATTTTCTGGGACTGCTACAGCTTAGGCTATTTAATGAATTGTTTCCAGATTTTGCCACAATTGGTATATGATTGTAGTATATCGATTTGGCTTATGATGTTCTTGTATGAATAAGGCCATTACATGGCTCATTGTAGGCTAGTTGTGGACATGTCTTGTCACAATTCGACCTAGAGGTTGATGGATGTTGCTACTTGAGTAGTAGTGACTTGTGATGTCAATGTATGCGCGTATTGATATGTTGACATGAATTGTATGATATATTTAGAATTTGTATGCTTTTTGATATAAATGTTAAAATGATGCATGGGTAATTAAGCATGAGTAGGCATGCACATATAACACTCATCATAAATGTAGCATGGTATGAATGAGCAATGGCATGATTGCATTTCATTATGCACTAGGACATCACATGACATGGGTGTGAGTGCATGGTAGAGATTGACACTGTGTTTGGTGTTTGATGGTATGTCGTGGGTACATGGTTGATCGACACTATGTTTGGTGTTTGATGGTGGGTTCGGTAACATGAGACAACGCCCAAAATGAGTCTCATGGTATAAAAGAAATGAAAAACATGTATGTTGGGCATAACAGAGTTGCGCTACCCCTTCCCGAAGTGAAAGGCGGCATTCGTGGTTGGACATGATCATTGACGGTGAAAGCCTGTAAAAATGTCAAAAATGACAGAATGCCTATTTAGTTGTGGTTGGACATAATCATAGGCGGTGGCAGTAAAAATGTCAGCAATAGCCCAAATTCCTATAAGTCGCGGTTAGACATGATGCACCGGCCCGGTGAAAGTGTGGCCTTGAGCTCGGGGTGTCCAGTTGACTGCCAGATCAGCCTTGAATATGCCTATTTGTCTCGTGTCGCGAGACTCGTACACAGTAAAAATGGCCTCTTGGGCTTGTAAACCAATACTCAAAATAAATATCCCAACTATATTCAATAGTCCAGAGTTATCTGCTGTAATACATAATATTAAAATTTCTGAATTCTGTCGTATTATCAAAAACCATCAAACCACGAACCGACTTTCTTCAAAAATCGGTCTCTCTAAAACCTTCTCGATGCTCCTGTGCACGAATAATATATTCCCTCTGACGGGGTGAGCTATCGCCCGATAGTGGAATCACCACTAAATGGGTTACTCTCCACCCTAGGGTGCATATCACGATGCTCAAAATAAACACACATAAGTAAATATGTGATTACAATTGAATGTCTACATGCCCCATTCGTGTCTGCATTTTGTTCAGAAGTAATCTCGAGTCTCGCCCGACTCACTCACATACCTAAGCCATGTGTGAGAAAATAATCATTTCAAAACAAAACTGTTCTTGAAATATCTCACCAAAGTGTCCCTAGGTAAAAATATGGGATTACCCTACGGCGAGGTGGTTGGTGACCTTTGCGAAGCGATCCATGGTCCATAAATCCGAAGTGATCTGTTGGCCTCTCCCAACTTGATTCTCGGAAAATCATCTATTGGTCTTTTACACTTAACCATGTTAGTTTTGGAAGAATTCGTAATAAATGCGCTCTTTAATCTCTAGGTTACCCGGTGCATGTGAAAATGCGTATACAATTTCCAAAACCATTTATACAATATATAAAATATATCAATACAACATTCTCAAATTTGCACTCACAACATGTCATTCAATAGTGATCAACCATCACCCAAATTTACTCACTTGAAGCGATTTAAATATCATCTCCAATAGCTACACAATTATATTCCATATAATTATGTCTTATGTTAACACATTAAAATCATGTATTAACCTATCTATTTCCTTTGATCCATCAACTCAGAAGTCATTCTCTAATTTCTCAATTAATTACACAAAAATTATTTCATTATGGGCTAGTGCTTAATTCTGAAACAATTAGTTTAGATATTGACAAACACATTTTCTCACAAAATATTTAGGTGATTCTTATTCATGTCCTTATTCATATTATCATATTCACATATCACTATTCATGTCTCATTCACTAAACCGGGAATGTTTTTTTAACGGTCCCAAAAACCGAATAAGTGAAATTTTGTCCGTCAGGGAGAGCCGGCTCACCAACGTCGGTTCCTCTTGGTGGAGCAAATTCCATGCCCATTCGATCCTCTACTCGCGAGAAAGCACTTAATTTATTGTCACGGATGCGAATGGACTCCCGAAATTCTCCAAAAATTCCAGCAATTAGGTCCCGAGTTTTGGAGGCCCGGTAGAATGACCGTTCAGGAGCCTCAAACCAACGAGGGGAAACATTACAAAACACTTAAACAAGTGTAGCTTCCAAGTAGGATAAAGCCTGCCTCACGGGTTTGTGACTCAGAAGTGTTCCAGTGTAACTCTCGTCAGCGTAGATCAGCTTTGCATGACCCCAGAAGCCAGCTAAGTCAGGATTTTAAATAAATCTGAGAAAGAAGCAAAGAGAGAGAAAAATTAAAATATATCTCTCCTCTCTCATTCTCGTCCTCACACTTAGTCTCTCCTTTTATTGATTTTTTAATTTTATTATTATTATAATATTATTATATTATTATTATTATTTGGATACATAACTTATATTACCTTATTCGGATTCGTTTCTATCCCGAAAAATTTTATTTCTTTTTAGTTCAATTCTTTTTAAATAAACTTTAACTTCGCTGATTTTCGACTTAGGATTTTTCGTAAAAATCTCGTACTTTAGTCGTGATTTATCGGCGAGAAATTCGTAAAAAATATTAGGAAATTTGTCAGATGACACAGTTAGTTGTGGTTTTGTGAACGATTCTTGTGTGATCCCAGTTTAGTCATCCAGAGATCTGAGAATTTCGAGTTTTCAAGCAAGAAGTACACGTTTACCATTTTTCGAAAATTGAATTTTCCACCGGATTTTCTGAAAGCGTAAAAATGTCAACAAGGGCAAAATGTCTATTATTCGCGGTTGGACATGATCCGCCGTGGTGGCTTGAAATAAAAATGTCAAAAGCGAGAATGCCTATTTAGTTATGGTTGGACATGATCACCGGCGGTGAAAGCCCGTAAAAATTTCAACAAGGGTAAAATGCCTATTAGTTGCGATTGGACATGATCAACGACAGTGAAAGCCCGTAAAAATGTCGAAAAGGCGTGCTACATCTTGCGGTGAGAAACCGAAAATCCGATGCCCACAAATGTATAAAAATACGGGATTTTTATAAATAAAATGGGTTTTGATTTATAAAACAAAAAGCTTTTGTTTTGGAAAATGGTAAAGTGATGGAATATAATGACCAGGTTTGGTTTCACGCTCGGCGTATCGTGTGTAAAGAGTCGGTGGACTCAGGACATGGGATAGGGTTAGTCACATTCTCATCCATGACATGTAGACATTTGAATAGGAATGCGCATGTTTTTACTTGAATGTATGAAATGACGTTGCGTAATGCTGACTTGGGTGGAGAAGTAGCCGCTTTGTAGGAATTATTGTTCTTGGGCATTGATGCAGATCATGGGACCCCCTTTCAGGTGCGGGTGGCTGGGAGGATGGCACTCATTGATAGTGATTTTGAAAAGCCCGAGATATGGCTTTAATAGTATTTTGTAATCTATATTAGAACAAATTATAGTTTTTAATATATGTTCTATATAAAGTGTTGTAATAAACTCTCTTATGGACTGTGTGAAGTGATAATATGGAGTCGGGCAGATGGAGTTAAAGTGGAGTTGTGAAAATTTTCCCAGAATTTGGGCTTTCAAATGAAGGCGAAAAAAATCCGGGTGTTTGGCAGATCCCGAATAGGCCAGCAAATTGGAGTTAGTAGAGCTAGCCCTTTGTGCCGTTTTTTTTTAATTATTTTTTTCTACCATATAAATAGAATATTTTGATAATATGAGTTCAAGCCTAAATCATTAAATCTTTTCTTCCCTTTGAGTCTTTCATCTACGCCCTCGCCATTTCGACCCTGCGAATCTCTCATCTACTGCGATCTGCTCTCATCTCTCTCATTTCTCATCGATCTTTCTCCTTGGCCGTAGATCATCAAAGAATCTACTTACGACCGTCCCGAAGAATCAGTGTTGAACTTGAATGCCTTTCTTGTCGTCGAAGAATCCGTCTGAACGTCGTCGTGTGAAAACTTTGAAAGTTTTTCAAACTCATACCTGTGAAAATCATAGTTTGGTTTTCTTTCTCTTTCTGCATTACGATTTCATTTCATTTTATAGAAGCCGGATTCATTCCAACGTTTAGAGAAAAACTATGTTTGAGGTTTATTTGTCTTGGGTGCAAGGTTTTATCTCAGTAGTGCTCTGCTTTCTTGTCATACTGCATATTAAAATGTTGATACTTTTAGTTTTAAAGATGGGAAATTGAACATGACATCACTTTTTTTATGTTCTACATGTTGAAATTCAAGCAAGTGAAACGACATGTTGGCACCTGAAACACATCAATGTCATCAAAACATTCACATGAGAAACAACAAAAGGGTAGAACGCACACATTTAACCTAAAGTTAATAATTAGTATATATTTATGGAATGTATTATGCCTGATTGTTGTTTTCCATTCAAACTTCATCAAATTCATAATAAATGTTTTTTCTAAGCTTGGTTAAAAATTAAGTTATTTGGTTAGGGGAACCAATGAAAGTAAGGATGAGGGAAATTTTTGAAAGCACTTTTGAACATTTACAAAGCAGAGGAAAGAAAGGTTCAGGTCCGGTATCTTGAGGACATATAAGGATTTAAGTTCTTCACAGGATCTTATGCATTCAATTTATATGTGTTTAGTTTTTGTCTTACGTATTTTTAGATGGAGGTAACTAAGTGGAATGGGTTGAAAACACATCCCATAGTCTATTCTGATGTTTCTAATATAAACTAGGACGGTTAGTTTAATATTATCATATTCCCGTTTCTTTAAAGTTCTAAGTTAGAGTTTAGGTTCCATCAAGGAGAGAAAAGACTTGTGGATTATTACTATTAGCAACGGAGTACTCGGTCTAAATAGACTTATTTGGTCTTCAAATTTAAAATTATAATATTTTGCTAAGAAGGTTTGACAACTAATGAACTTACAGTTTTTTTTTTTTTTGATCGGTAAAAATACTCGTGTCTGATGTTCCACCCGTAAAGTGATCGATAGTGATATATGGCGATAACTATGGATTCATTCAACTAATGAACTTAGTTACTGTTACACCTACCCGTCTTGTGCCTCGGGTTTTCCTTTCTTTTTAACCTTCTTAACCCTTTAACCACAACCCATAACTACAGGAAATTATAAAGTACTGGACATCTAATTATCCAGCATCAATCAGCATGCCTTTTGGTATGAAGACAACAGAGATCCCCTATGTTAGTCCTTTATCTAAATCATGTTCTACAACTAGTGTCTATTTTATAGGTCTCCTTGTTTCACAAGGAAGTTCCCTGTTAAGATGAGCATCATATCTTTTAGTATCATGATAGCAGGAATCCAATATGTCTCTCCTTTATCTAAATCATGTTCTGCAACTTATGCCTATTTTATGGGTCTTCTTGTTTCACAAGGAAGTTCCTTGTTAAGACTTAAGATGAAGAAGACAAAGAATATAATTGAATCAGGCTGTGCACCGGCCAAGAACCAGCCCACTGAGGCATGGTACTTGTTTCTCGTCTGGCAAGTTTTCCAGATAAAGGATCTGTGGTTTTAACCTGGAAGTTAGAAACATATGAGCATATTAATATCATGGAGACAAAACATCCAATCAAATTAATTACTACCAAAGTCAAACAGAGAAAGTTAAGAAAAACTAGTGCAACCTATTCTAGAAAGTGAATGCAAAAAGCTAATTATACGACTTTTCAACTTCATCTGACATATTTATGTCAACATAATGAGGTTTTCCTTAACATTTTTACGGTCTGGATTATATTTTGGTGTTGTTTGGGGCTAAATTATTTAACAATCAAGTAATTTATACTAGAATCATTCTCTTTTATTGGTTCGAAAATTATTGATGAAAGAAAAAGAATCTATAGTAGATCAAGCTAAATAGAACATGATTATCATGTAATTTGATTGGTCTACTTGCATGCATATATTCAAATAGATGTATTTTCTTATGGTTTTAATCAATTACAGACTTACATTATGACATCCTCTAGTGTCGGAAAGGAACCAACTAGCATTAGTTGTGATGATGAAGATTGTGAAATGTTGCCAAATGCGAGTTTTGTAAATAACTTTAATGTTGATGAGAATCATGAAACTATAAAACCACAAACCAAAAGGGCTAAGACTTTGACCTCTGATGTGTGGAATTGTTTTGTGAAAATTGGGGTTGGTAAAGATGGCAAGGAAAAATGCAAATGCAAGGCTTGTGGGAAGGAATACACTTGTCGCAATCATCGGCAACACTTCACCTTGCACGTCACATTCTAAATGTCGCATGGTACCTAAATTTCATGATATAAGAGGGATGCTAATTGATTATGAAGGGAGTTGAGGAAGATAAGGGCTCTAAGATAAATCGAAGCGATATTATGCAGATTGATTGTACACATGATACGCCTTTTAGTATTGAGTGGAGAAGTGTTTAGAAAGTACCAAAAAAATTTTGAATGAAGATTGTAGAAGTATTTCTAAAAGAACAGCTAAATGTGATGTGATGAAGAAATATGAGATTGAAAAAGAAAAATTGAAGCAACAATTAGGCCAAATTCCGGGTAGAGTGTGCTTGACTTCTGATTGTTGGATTGCATGCACCAATATTGGGTATATCTCTTTGATTGCACATTATGTTGATAAAGATTGGAAGCTTAAGAGTAAAATTTTATCATTTACTCACATGCAACCTCCACACACTGGTCATGATTTGGCATTGAAGGTACTTGAATTTTTAAAAGATTGGGGAATAGAGAAAAAAATATTTTCCGTTACTTTGGATAATGCATCTATGATAACATGCAAAACATGTTGAAAGAACATCTATGCTTGTCAAATAGCTTGTTAATTAATTGAGAGTTTTTTCATATTAGATGTTCTGCACATATCTTGAACCTTATTGTTCAAGATGGTTTGAAGGTTGCTAGTGATGCATTGCTTAAAATTAGGCAAAGTGTGCACTATGTAAGGGCTTCAAAGAGTAGGAAGAAACAATTCTTTCAATGTGTTGAACAAGTTGGTGGGATTGATACATCAATTGGCTTGAGATCAGATTGTGTTACTAGATGAAACTCTACTTATACAATGCTTGAGAGTGCAATCAATTATCGTCGGGCTTTTCAGAGTTTGAGTTTGATTGATAAAAATTATAAGTGGTGTCCATCTAATGATGAATGGTTTAGATCAATTTCAATGTGTGAATTCTTGAAGCCATTTTATACAATGAAACCAACTTGATTTTGGATCATCCTATCCTACTTCTAATTTGTATTTTGGGGAAATTTGGAGGATAGAACTTCTCTTGACATCCAACTTTGCAAATGGGGATTTGTTGATTCAAAGTATGTGTAGTAGAATGAAAGAAAAATTTGATAAGTATTGGAGTGAATATAGTGTGGTTCTTGCATTTGGGGCTATTCTTGATCTAACCAAGAAGCTTAATTTCTTAAAGTATACTTATTCAAAACTAGACTCACATGGCTATGAAGAAAGATTAGAAAGGGTTAAGAAGGGTTTGTATGCACTTTTTGAGGAGTACAGAAACAAATGTGCATCAACTAGCAGATCATTTTCTTCTAATGTAAATCACCCATCTATTTGTTAGAGGAGAAGGAGAAGAAGGAGAAGTTGCCTACATATGGTGTAAGTTTCCTTTAACGAAATCCATTTTCTTTTTTAAATGAAATGTTTATTTGTTTAATGAAATATTTATTTGTAATTTGATAGGATTTTGAAGAATTTGATTGCCAAGGAACTAACAATTATGGAAAGTCTCAACTTGATCTCTTTTTAGAAGAGCCAAGAATTTCCTTCTCTGGAAATTTTGATGTGTTTAGTTATTGGAAAGACAGAAGCAATAGATTTAATGATCTTGCAAGGATGGCATGTGATGTTTTGAGCATTCCTATAACTACTGTAGCATCAGAATCCGCTTTTAGTATTGGCTCCGTGTTTTGAACAAGTATAGGAGTTCTATGCTTGATGAAACAGTCCAAGCTCTCATATGCACCCGTAATTGGTTACTTGGTTTTGTTGGTAAGTTTAAATTTTTAATTAAGGATTCATAATAGAGCTTCATTTATCTGATTACTTATTATTTATTAACTTGTGTTTATTTTATTTTTAGATGATGATGTCAATGACGTGATGATGTGCATCTTTCTAATGTGGAGTCAAATGTTGTTGTTGGAGATGACAACGATGAAGATTAGGGAATATGAATTTATTTGAAAATTTGGATTTGTATTTTAAAGATAATATTTAGTTGTTCTACTATTTATTCTTAGTTAGGTTGTTGAATATATTTGCATGCGTTTGGTTGCTATATATATATATATATATATATATATATATATATATATATATATATATATATATATTTAAATATAAATCTGCAATTAATTGAAGAATTATGCAGTTTTAGCTTGCTTTGCTTCTCATGTTGATGAGAATGAACACTACGTAAAAATATGACCCGAATTTAGTTTCGACTATTTAGGCTTTGCCGTTTATTTACTACAACCGTAAGATTGTTTGGGCTTGCTAATTCTTTGGCTTTAAATAAAAATGGGCGAAGTGGCACGTAATTTGACGGGGCCGAATGGGGTACCGGGCTGGTCAGATTTCCCAACTACAGGCTTTATTGTGATATAGTTGTATATTGTGAATAGGGACGAGATGGAGGGCTAGTGTAATTGATTCTTGCTTATGTTGAGACATTGTATGGAGTGTAGATATATTGTTATACAGGTTGTATATTGGGTAGAGCTCCTCGAACAAAGGAGACTCTATCCAATTTTTGTGAAAATATGGATCCCGATAAATGGGACTTAACAGTGAGGTATCGGTCGCGATATGTGAAGTTTCGCGGGTTGACGGGTTATGATGAATTTTTGGGTTTTAGGCGTCCACCACGATTACTACGTGGACACCAAGTCGCCCAGAGTCCGTCCGCGACCGCTTTTATCGTAATTACATGCAGAGCTATGTGTAATAGTCGAAAGAATTTAATTACACTTCTTTTACAAAATTATGAGCTAGAACTAGTTTGTCCTAAGAACTTTTAAAAGATTCATCGAGGCCACGTATCGGCGCCCAGCCGCAATCACGGCCTCGTACGGCGTCATCCAGGTGTCGACCGATTACTGTAAGGGTTGTCCATAAAGGGTGAGCCCACCTGTGATGAATCTATCTTCTGAGGGCTACTCCCGTCTAAGTGCACATGCAGTATTCACTCCGACATTTACAATCCACATTCCAACAAGAACATGGAATCCACCATGTCATGCCATAAAATGAGATGTGATTCACCATATGCACCATAAGCACGAGTCCTCAGGCTCCTCACCGATACTGAGCGTGTGTGATAAGCGTCGATTACGGATGACATCAGTAGTTATTTTCAAAACAAATTTCATTTGTTTATAAACCAAAAGCTTTTTGGATGATACATCACAATGATCATTTTATTTTTAAAATCCATGTGCCTTTATGTGGGTAGCGGATTTTTGGTGTCGTACCACGGGCTCCGCAAACCCAGACACTTTTATGGTCTTTCATCGCTAGGGACTATGTTTGACCATAATTGGCGGCCTTTTCACTCGAGGGAGTATCTATCCCTTCTTGCTAATACCCGGCTCATATTTTCTTTACCATTTTATTCAGTAGGTGTGATTACTGTTGGACGTTGTCATTCTTAGAGCTCACCCGATCAAACACCAGAAACATAATTAACCGATTTTACCAACCATTTTCCTTTGTTTGTGCGATGTCCTCGTGCATATGCAATGTAAAATGTAATTGCATGTTATATCATGTCACATGCATAATGAATGCTGCATGGATATACAATCCACACCACTTATCGGGTATCATGGACAATCACATCACCTGCATATGACTTCCATACATTACATCATTCATGTCAATATATCATGCTAGCATATATCAACATTCACATTCAACGAGTCATTCATGATTAACAGCCTTACACTTACAAGCGTATGTAATGGCCATTGCACCTAGCAATTCATCACACGTCAACATGTTAAGAGCACACATTAACATCAAACATGTCACTATTAGCCAAGCAATGACACACTCAAACAAGTCTGCAATGGCCCCAAGCAAGCCACGACAATCCTGGCCGAGCTACGATACCGACGAGACAAGCCTGAACCCGGGCCTCGGACCGAGATTGGATTACTTTGGCGATAACCCCTCGCCTAGGTAAACCAGAAAGTCCTCCTCTGCTGTCCCCGGGTTTGCCTAGGCGAGCATGCCTACGCCTAGGCGTAGCACCAATCTTCCATGGGAAGATTTCCACCTTCGCCTAGGCGAATAAACATTGAGCTGCACCCGAAAATCCCATTTTTCTTCTCTAAACAGGCCCTTAACCGAAAAACCCTATTTTCTCGACCCAAAAATGGAAAGTAAGCCAAGGTATGAAGAATCCTTTACCTCTAGGCGCGTGATACATGGATAAGAAGCCTCCCTAAACCAACTGACCTGGTCAGAAATCCCTCTTGCAGAACCGGCCAATCCTACTATTTAGGTACATCACGTACCTCTCGTCGATGCGATGACCTTTTATTCTTGGCCCAACGAAAATCGACCCATGGAACTCCATAGATCTTGGAAGGAAGCTTGGCTCACTTCTTCTCCTCTCTTTCTTGAGTGAACCAACAGGAAAAATGGGCTATTTTTGCCCTAATTCCTCTTTTGTCCCAACTTAGTTTAAGTTGGATGTGTGGCCCACGTTGTGCCACGTTGTGCCACGTGTCCACCCTCATTCAGGTCTGATTCTGGCCCGAAGCCATTCATTCTATCTCAGTTCAAGTTCAAATTTTATCCCATGAACTTAACCCAAGTCATTTCACGAATTTCGAGATTTTCATAAACAATCTTGTCAATGAGAGTCACTCGACATCCATTATCCCGAAAAATGTGAAAATCCGACTTTCTCGGAATTCGACAAAATTAGTCTAGGTGACTAGATTTCGCGAGACAAATCCAACAGTGAGTTCCGTTTTGTCATCCGAGATCTAGAAAATTTTCAGGTTTTCGACTTGTACTATTATGACAATTTACCGTTTTGCCCTTTTTTTTTTCAAAAAAATTCGATTTTTCTCGGGTTTTACATTTTCTCCCCCTTAAAATAATTTCGTCCCGAAATTCCCACACACAACACACACAATCTCATGCATATGCAACATTCATTTAATATTAATGACTAAAACACACCTTCTTCCTTGAATAAGAAGGGATGGTTGGCACGCATGGTGTCTTCACGTTCCTATGTTGCCTCCTTTATTCCATGGTGCTGTCACAACACCTTCACTAGCCTCACAGTCTTGATTTGCAAAACTTGATCCTGGCTATCCACGATACGCACAGGTCTCTCCACGATACGCATGTACACTCGATAAGCTTGGCGGTAAGGCCAACCGGTATGCAACCATACCTACCCTCTCAAGTACCTCAAAGGGCCCAATATACCTCGGCGATAGCTTTCCCGCTTGTCTAACCTGACCACTCTTCTCTTAGGTATCACCTTGAGAAGACATGATCACCTACCTCGGCTCAGAGGTCGTCGTTAGGTATGTCGACCCGTAGCTCTTCTATTCTCTTTAGTAGTGAAAACCTTAGTATCAAATCCACCTTCTCAAAGGTATCTTTAATCAACTCCGGGCCCGTGGTGGCTCTCTCTCCCACCTCTGTCCAACAAACCGGAGATCGACATGGCCTCCCATACAATGCCTCATAGGGTTCCATCTGTATGCTTGCTTGATAACTATGGTTGTATGCGAATTCCACCAAGGGTAAATGTTCTTCCCAGCTACCCTTAAGATCCAGGACATACCCGTAGCATGTCCTCTAATGTTTGGATGGTCCTCTCTGACTGACCATCCATCTGGGGATGAAAAGTTGTGCTCTTCATCAGCAGGTATCCCCCATGACTCATTGGAATTCTCCGAAAATGGCGAGTAAAGCGGGATCGATCCAGATACTATGGATATTGGGACTCCATGTAACGGGAATATCTCCCATTATATACAACTGTAGAATTCCTCCATTGAAGGTCATTACGTGACGAAAGTGTCTTGGAAGCTTAGTGAGCAGGTCCACTATCACCCACACCACGTCATGCGCTCGCAATGTTTGTGGCAAGTGATCCTGAATCCCAGCCGTGATGTGCTCCTGCTTCCATCCCGACCACTGCAATGGTTAGAGTAGTGCGCCCTACGGTGCTCGGCCTTTACACATTGACACGTGAGACATCGTCAAGCGCAGAGTCTTCTACGTGTTTTCATCCCTCCAATACTAGCGTGGGTGTGATACATCTTCGTGCCACCTGGATGCACAGTAAAACGAGAGCAATGAAACTCCCCGAGGATCTCCTCTCTCATATCTTCTTACAGGGTACCCTTGACCGGAGTCCCACTATCACAGAAAACTACCATACGAGTCACGTGGTCGGCCTTAAGTCACTTATACTTTATTTTATGCCGGTCACGATAGACAATATCTTTCGTCATGTCCACATGCTTTCGATCCTCTGCTAGTAAGGAAAGGCATGGCCACTAAACTCTGACGTACCCTAAGCTGATCAGCGTCTTGTGGTCATTGTCGCGATCTGGCATCTGCCGTTCCACGGAAGATTTACAGGCGACCTCCCTCGTGACTTAGGTGAGTGCATCAGCCACCAAGTTTGCCTTATCAAGATGGTAATGCAAAGTGAAGTGATAATCCTCCAGATACTCATCCACTGGTACCTCATGTTGAGGTCTCGCATTGTAAAAATGTGCCGGACTCTTATTAGTGCGAAAACACCTCGAATTGCTCAGTATAAATAATGGCGCAGGCACAGGCAAAGAAGACAATGGCCGCCAACTTCATGTCATGTGTAGGGTAACTCTGCTCATGGTTCTTCAACTGCTGAGAACCATAAGCCACCATATACAGCGCATCAACACATCCAGTCCGTCCTCGGGTAGCATCCTGATACCTTTGTGCATACGTCCCATCTTTGGACTATCGGAATAGAATTTGAAGTCGACCTTCTCTTTAATTCTGGAATGCCCTCTCACCTGAGTCATTTCCACTCAAGCTTGACCTCCTCCAAGTTAACCTTGTCATAAGAGCGGTCGCAGGAGAAGTCCTCAATAAACCTCTTATAATACGGCCCGATCGAGCGCATATCTCGAAGGCGACTTGGTCTCTCCCGACTCATAGTACCTCGACCTTCTCTGGGTCCACGAAGATACGCTCAAAGTGATCCGTAATGCCATGGAATCTCACCTCGATAAGAAACTTACGCTAAATTTGGCATACGGTGTGATGCTCTCGGTCACGGAGAGCGACTTCCCTCAGTGACCCTCGTGATCCTCCTCGGACTTGGAGTAGATCAAGATGTCATCCACAAAAACCACGACGAATTGATCTAGGTAGGGCTGAAACACCCTATGCATAAGATCCATGAATGTTGTTGGCGCATTCGTCAATCCGAAAGGCATCACTATGAACTCGAAATGCCCATATCGCGTTCTAAATGCCGTCTTAGGGATATCTGCCTCCCTAACTCTTAACTGATGGTAGCTAGTGAGGAGATCTATCTTAGAGTAGACCCGCGCCCCTCTCAACTGATCAAACAATTCATTAATCCGCGGCAAAGGGTACTTATTCTTGATAATAGCCTTATTCAACTGCCGATAATCTATACACAACCAAAGAGTCTTGTCCCTCTTCTTGGCAAACAAAACCGAAGGGCCCCAAGGTGAAGTGCTTGGTCTAATGAAACCTCTGTCCAACAATTCCTGCAATTGAACCTTGAGCTCTTGCAATTCAGCAGGCGCCATTATATGCAGAGTCATAAAAATAGGCAGTGTACCAGGGTGTAACTCAATAACGAAGTCTACATCTTATGCGGAGGTAATCCGTGGATTCATCGAAAAACATCCTGTTTCGTAATCACGAGGTAGATCCAAATTCTGTCTCACCTCGTCTTCTAGGGTAAGGCTTGCGGCCGCTACCCGATGCCCATGCCATAGAGTCGCTGCGGCTCTCGGGTAAGCGTCATGCTTGTCCCCACGAAGCGTAACCTGAGAGTATATCCAGTCGTGTGAATGGCTAACCCTCCTACGATCACAATGCATTAAGCTGACTTGATGTGCGGAACAACGGTCCATCCCAAGGATGACGAACTCAGACATGTCCATGACCCTTAGGTTGCGGTGGTAGAATCACGAGGATCTCTAGCTCACAATCCTGACATATTTGATCAACCCTCACCCTAGTTCCTAGGGAAGAACTACAATGACTTTTCCAAGGTTTCAACCTCTAATCCAAAATCCTTCACACATGATACAACAACGAAAGAATGAGATGCACCTGAATCAAACAATATTATTTGCCCACGTAAGCGAAGAATAAAGAAAGTACTGCAGACAGGCTAATGCAAGCCACATGAGGTGTAATGGCATAAGAGCGAGCCCACAGGGTCCACCCCAAAGTCCGGCTGTGAGCTCACATTTTCGACCTCGACCCATGCCTTGGCAGCCCGTGTGGCTCGTCTGAGAAATAATGAGGTGTGTGTAGCACCACAGGGTAAATATCGGTTCCCCCAGTATGCTAAATTGGGAGGAACAAATTGCGTATGTGCATGTCCCACTGATGACTAGGGCTATGGTGTCCTATAACTCTAGGATCCCTGCCTCTAAGGGCAATCTTTTCTCAAGTGTCCCGACTGGTGGCACTGGAAACACACTCTTTACCCTGGTTGGCTAGGAGACACCATCTTGGGATGAGTGATCTTGCCTTTGGCCCTGGTAGTCGTGGCCTTGTCTTTGAAACCCTCGTGGAGCATAAGTCCTCAGCTTCTTTCCCGAGCTAAAGTAAGACGGTTGACTCTCCTTCATCTTAACACTAGCACCTGCATCTCGATGCTCCGTGCGTCATCCACTTCCCTCTTTATGGCCATAATTGTCTTGACCATCGAGTCCATATCTTGCAGGAGGAGTCCCACAATTTTATCTCGGATGGATAATTTCAAACCATCCTCAAATTTCCTCACTTTGGCCATGTCCACGGCCACATAATCATCCACAAAAAGTGTTAATTCAGTGAACTTAGCCACGTATTTGAGCACCGTCATTGTTCCTTGTTTTGGTCTAGGAACTCCTTGGCTTTACATGTCATGCAGTCTTGAAATATTTTCCATGAAGGCTCTTGATTCTTCCCATGTCTTTGCCTCACAAGTTCCTCGAGGCTTTGACTGAAATCCTGCATACTTGGGATTCACCCTCTAGCTAGAATGCAGCTAGCTTTATTCTCGTGGCATCAGAGGTGATCTTCATAGCCTCCAAAATCTTGCCAACTTGCTGGACCCAATGATCGGCTTCCATCGGTTCTTCTCCTCCCTTGAATGTTGGAGGATGATGTGCCTTAAACTTCTGAAGGTTGCTCGGTCCTCCTTGGCCCACATTTGCACTAGCTTGTGCAATGGTAGCGGTCGCATCACTAATAGTTGATCAAAGTAGGTGGTGGTTTGAGAGTTTGTTGCGTCCACGCCTGCGTCTCATTGACGCATGTAGATGTGTAATCATTGCATGCTGTGCAAATCATCCCATAACAATATATTTGCATGTACACTGCTTTGCTCTCGACTTGCCATCTATACATGTCAAATAACAAATTGAGATCTCTTTTATTGTCTAATTAGTAGTGCATGTGCCAACTACTAATAGACCTTAACATCCAGAACTATCCCGTTCGTTCTTGTCCGAAACCTTAAGGTTATGTAACCCTAATGTTCCTCTTTCCCTATATACATTTTACCATGCATATAAGTCACACAACATACAACACCAAATCATGTAGCACAATTAGGCACAAAACATGAAATGCACACAATGAATGCAATGGTCTAAACCCATGCCCATAAATCCCTAGGTAATCACATACCTATGTTCTGATGTACAAACTGTGACACCGGAACTTAATGAATCTAATGACCTAGATCCATATCCATAAAGCCCTAGGTATTCGTATACCTATAATAATCTGAAGAATTTGTGATGTTGATTCAGGGTCCTAGTTGACTAAGCGGAGTCATCCTACGAATTTACCTTAAGTCATTGTCTTTAAGTCTTGGTACGGGACCGTGCTAGTGCCTCAAGTGGACATCGAGTTACTCGGCACCACCATTATACGTCCTTTCACCAGAACCCATTCTTTCATATTTAAATTTAAAATATGAGGACAATGCACCAAAATACAATCCTTAAAAGTCCTGATTACGACCCTCTTATCATAATTACATACCCAACTATATTAGCGATAGTCCAAAAGAATTTAATTACACTTCTTTTATACAAAATTATAAGCTAGGACTAGTTTGTCCCAAGCACTTTTACAAAAAGATTCATCAAGGCCACATGTTGGCCTCCTTCATAATCACGGCCTCGTTTGAGCATCGTCCATCGGTGTCGACCCTATACCTGTAAGGGTTGTCCCATAAAGGGTGATCCATGCCCAACAAGGAATACCTCCTACAAGGGCTACTCTCCACGTAAGTTCACATGCAATGTTCACTCAACATTTATAATCACATTCAGCGAGAACATGCCCGATTCTATATGGAATCACATATGTCATCTTAGTGAAATGAGATCGACTCACCATGTGCCATCACGCAGAGTCCTCATTGGCTCCTCACACAGCGCCTAAGCCCATGTGTGATAAGTGTCATTTACACAGGATCATTGATCATTTGAAAACAAATTTCATTTTGTTTTATAAACTAAAAGCTTTTGGATGATACATCATTGATCATTTTATTTTTCAAAATCTATACTTTATGTATTAGTGGATTTTTTGAACAGCCATATGATGGGCCACGCAAAACCAAGACATTTTAAAACGCTTTGCAGATTTAGGACTATGTCTGACCATAATTGACTGACCTTTTACCCGAGGGAGGATCTATCAATTCTTGCAAATACCCACACACATTTTCTTTACCATTTTATTCAACCGTGCGACTCTGTTGGATGTTGTCCCATTTATCGAGTCCACCCAATCAAACACTAAACACGGTGTCGATTTTACCAACCATGCACTCACACCCATTTAATGCGATGTCCTCGTGCATATGCAATGCAAGATGTCATTGCATGTTATATCATGTCACATGCATAATGAATGCGACATGGACACACAATCCACACCACTTGCCGAGTGTCATGAATAATCACATTACCTGCATATGACTTCCATACATTATATCATTCATGTCAATATATCACGCTTGCATATATCAACATTCACATTCAACATGTCATTCTATGATCAAGCAATGACACACACAAGCAAGCCATGTAATGGCCATTTACCTGTAACCAAATTCATCATAGCGTCAACATGTTAAAGCACACATTGACATCCAAACATGTCACTCTTAGCTAAATGTGTTACACCAAACAAGTCACACAATGGTCCTGAGGCAAGCCTGAAACCGTCATAATCGGGCCACGAGGCCCAGGCAGATGAGACCTGAACTCAGGCCTCTGTACCGCCATTAGGCAC
Organism: Tetrastigma voinierianum; assembly: GCA_016808115.1. NCBI lineage: Eukaryota > Viridiplantae > Streptophyta > Magnoliopsida > Vitales > Vitaceae > Tetrastigma > Tetrastigma voinierianum. The sequence goes on from JAEQBH010003624.1 coordinate 483,093, forward strand.
GCACAGGCGTAGCACCTTCGCTAAGTGGCGGACTAGAAAGTCCTCCTCTGTTGTCCCCGAGTTTGCTTAGGCAAGCATGCCGCATACAGGCGGACCTGCGCCTGGGCTGGCACCCGATCTTCCATGCGAGAAGAAACATGAAATTTGCACTCGAAAATCCCATTTTTCTTCGCAAACAGGCCCTAAACCTAAAATCCCTCTTTTCCCGGCCCAAATGGAAAGTAAGCCAAGGTAGGAAGAATCCTTTACCTCTAGGCGCGTGATACACGGGTATGAAGCCTCCTAAACCTGACAACCTTGAATTCCCGAAATCTCCCTCTTGGGACTTCGGTGAAATCCCTCTTTTCAAATGCCACAGCGTCACGCCTGCGTCGATATGATGAACTTTGTTCTGCCGTGAAAGAAACCGACCCATAGAATTCCATAGATCTTGGAAGGAAGCTTGGCTCTCCTCTTTCCCTCTTCTCCTCTCTCTCTTGTGTGAATCAGCAAGAAAATTTGCTATTTTTGTCCTAATTCCTCTTTTGTCCCAACTTAGTTTAAGTTGGATGTGTGGCCCACGTCATACAACATGTCCACCCTCGTTCAGGTTCAGTTCTAGCCCGAAGCCATTCATTCAGTCTCAGTTCAAGTTCAAATTATATCTCATGAACTTAACCCAAGTCATTTCCCGACTTTCGATATTTTCCAAAATAAATATTCTTAAAAAAGATAAACTCAAAAATATCATCCAACCAATCTAAACTTCAAAATAAAAATTATTCCGATCAATATCTTCTCTTTTTTTCTTTTTAAAAAAAAAAAGTTATAAAATATAGACCTGAGGTGGACCAACAAAATGCCTTATGAGAATATGATTATAAAAATCAAATAAAATTTGATTAGTAAATTCTTTTTTTTTTTTAATTTGAATTTGATTGACTAATTGATTCTTCCTATCAATATCTCTTCTTCTTCTTTTTTTTCTTTTTTTCTTCTAAAATATGGGCACAAAATTGGACCAACAAAAATGCCTTAATAGAATATGATTATAAAAATCATATAAATTTGATTTTTTATTTTTAACATGAATCATCAACTAAGACTATTATTCTTCTTCTCGTGTAAACATTTATTTTTATTTATTTTTTAAAAAACATTTATTTTTATTTTTCCTTTTCTTAATAGGAAAATATCTTTCAAACTGTTCTTCTATTTTCTATTTCCTTGTATTTTTCTCCGCTATCAAAATATAAAATAAGAATTGATGATGCTTTTGAGCGGAGGCTGGGCTAGACGTGTAGGGTCGTTGAAATTTGGTCTGGATTCTTGCGGGTTGGGATGGGCGCTCTTAGTTATTTTAGTAGGAGTGGGATCATTTGCCACGGTGATAGATCTGCGAGGCTTTGGACGTAGCATTCCTATGCAAAAACAAGGAAGAAGGGGGTCGGCAGAAGTGTGCCGTGCCACTCAGATGCTGAGTCGGTTTCTTTACGAGAGGGGCGGGGCGAGATGTGTTGCATATGTTTATGCGTCTAAGAGTCGCATTACCTTTCACATTTGGGAGTGACCATGTATTTATAGTAGATGTCTAGCAGGTTAATTTATGCTTAAGTTGTTCATTGGATGGGATTTTCTTATCGATGTCGGATTTGGTAATGGATTTAGAAAGAATTTGTTTATTTGGATAATCTTCCTTATATGGGAGATCCAGTGGTGATGATACATTATTATTTTCCTTTCCTTATTGATAAGATTTGGTTGGATCGCGGGACGATATCTTTGTTAGGGGTTATTATTTTACGTATTGGCGAAATCTGATCGATTTACGAGGATGTCTTGCCTTCAATTCATCTAAAGATTGTCCTTTGGACCTAGCGGGCGGACCTTAGTTTTGAAATTTGTCTGGGAGGGGCTGGAGTATTGCGTTAGGCGCGCCTTCTTTAGAGGCTTGGTGAGTGGGCGCAGGCAGATTTTGAGCCTGTCGGTTGCCCCATTGCCCAGGTGCAGTTGTACGTGGGCGAGGCACATGTCGTTCTTACATCGGATCTGATTTCGCGTGTCTGTTTGAGGTTGGGTTAATTTAAAAACTTAGTCGCCGTCATGTAACTTGTGATAATGATGACTCTTGGATTTCGCTCGTTTCACCCACCTCTTAGTTTAACAGGTTTCTTGCGGACCTCATACGTCACCGTAGCCTGCGGTCCTTGCGACCTCTTCGCGATGCCGTCTTTATTTCTTCGAGTTCTCTGTTTGACCCTTTTGTGTAGAGTCTTTTGCATTTTTCTGAGTAGCTTCTTAGTCTTGTTCACGGGACCCTTTAGTCTCATCTTTGGTTCTCTTGATTGGCACGACGGGCGCTGGGTTAAGTTGATTGGATTTTGTTTTTATTATTATGGGTAAGTCGCTCTTAACTGCTACGTATTGGCGATGACTCTTGATTGTTGCAGTTCACGGGCGGAGTTAAGGATACTTCGGCCGTTCGGTAGGTAGTTGAACCGGCGTTCTAGGCGCCTCCTGCTTCCCTTGGATAGGATAAAGGGAAAATAAACCTAATTAAATATCTGGGGTCGGATTACCTTAAATCTGCGAGTCCCGACATGCTATGGTTGTGGGACCTAGCAAGGTCGGTCATTCGTATGGGAATTACCTTTCTTTGAGCGTTATGACCTCCCCACCCCAGCGTCCAGAGTATGGACCCACACGGCGTCTTGACTTTTTAGCGTAACCAGTGCACAGGATGGTATGTTTCTTTGAGGTCGCCTTTGATAATGGTCTTCGTTTTCCCTTTACTTACTTCATGAAAGAGGTTGCGCAACATTTCAATATCTGTCGCTGACTCGCTCCCAAACGGGTTGGGGCATTTTGGTGGGCTGATGGCCTTTAGGGACGGGGGGCTCGGCGTCCCTAGTGTGGCTCTTGCTCCTCATCTTTTTGTAGAAAGGAGACTAGGGGCTTATTTATTTCTCCGGGCGCCTGGGCTCCTGCAGTGATCAACGGCCTTCATGCCTTAGGTCGTGGAAGGACGTTATTTCTTTGTTAATTAGTGCTTAGCTGGGAATATGATCCTTCCAACAAGGATGATACTCTGGGCGTTCGGTGGCTTGGACCACCCCCGATAATCTTCGTGAGTGTTTGCTCTGTTTTCGGTGTAACTCGTGTGAAGGTTGTTGAATATTTAGATTTTGCATTATTCTCATGCTTCCCAGTGCTTTCGACTTGACCTTAGTCTTGAAGATAATGTCGTAGCTGCGGGTAGCGGAATGTCTGCTCGTCATATGCGGATGATAAAATCGGACATTCCCTAGCGGTCGAAATTGAGATGCCTTACGTTCTGCGCCGGGGCCCTTGCCTCCTTCCACCGTAGGAGTCTCTCCCGTCGTGGGGCTTACCATGACCACTCCCTCTTAGGGGAGAGATTTTGGTCGATTAAGGCCTTGTCTCGGAAGCCGGAGTGCAAACGGAAAAAATCAAGCTCAACGAGAAAGATCGTAGGTTTTAGGTCAAGGTTCGAAATTGGGGCGTCTCGGAAGCTTCTCTTGCTTTCAGCCGGACCGGCCTTGATCGCTGCGTAGGAGCTCCCCCAGTGGTCACGAGCTCTCAGCCCCTTACAAGCTGGCGCCAAGGCAAAAAATCTCTTGGATGGAGTAGTCGACGGTAGGTTGGCGGTTATGCCTAATGCAAGTGCGGAATCCGCCCAGCCATGAGTGCTAGGCCACCTCCTCAAAGGGTGGAAGAGTTGAAGAGAAAAAATCCGGCATCAAAAGTTGTCGAAGATGAGGACTCTTTGCTGCTCCCGATGCGGGCTTCAGCGGCATGTGCGATCTTGTCGGAATCCTTAGGATTCGACCTTGGGAGGTCGAAGCGTTGCTCGTTGATGAGACTCTGGCTCTATCTCTTCAAGGGGTTGCCTCGGTAAGTCCCCGTATCGATGGTGTGCGTTTCGGGTTGATCCGTGTTGGATGTTGACTTCATGTTTGATGTGCGGGTAGCCACTCATTTTGAAGTGCAGTAGGTAAAGGCCAAAGCTGAGCAAGCATGTAAATCGCCGGTTATAAGGCGAAGGTGGCCTCTCTTTCTTCGAGGTGGATGAAATTTGCCAGAGCAGGCGCGTGGCCCGAAGAGGTGGAATGAGACTTAAATCTGATTTAAAGCATACGCGTCGGCTCGTGCCGGGGCCGGAAAGTAGGATGAAGTTCGAGTAGCTTGGCGGCGGTTGAAGCGAGCCCGGAAGGTCGGTGAGCTCCGAGGTTGCGAATGATCTAATCGGGGCCGGGATGGCTGCGATCCTCCCGATTACAAGCTTGACGGTTGAGGATGGGCTCGTCACATCCCGAGCGGCTGAGTCTCAGAGGGTGCGTCTCGCGACTGATGACGTCTGGCGTGATAAAGTAGCGTAGCTAACCGTGGCTCGTGGAGAGGCCTCCGAGGCCCGAGCGCTGAACACGGCTTCGTCGTGAGGCCTCAGATTTGTAAATTCGGCGGAGCTGGTATTTGAATGAGAATTAATCGCGGATTCGTGTGGATCTTCACGGCAAATATCCTTGGTTGCTCGGAGGATGATGTTATTAGCAGTTGAGGGGACCCGAGCCCCGGTGCTCTAGTGGGCCTCTGGGTGGCTCGCTTTTCGTGAAGACCGTTAACTTCTACCTAGACTTGGACTTGACTTAGATCCTCCCCAGTGAGGAGGCGGAGTCACTCTAATTATTCTCGAGCCAGGATACTCTAGTGAAGCCCATTCCCTCTTCAGCCGATGCATTTCCTCCTACGGCGCCTGGGTTTCACATGCACTCATTTACGCCCTTTGTCTCGACTTTTATATTTTTCTTTTATGTACACCTGCTTCCTTTTGTCGGGCCTGGGGCCCGAGACATATGTAGCTCTCCTTTTAATAAATATTCATTTTTATCTTAACGTTCTCCTTTATAGTATTTTCGCTTTTCTTCATGAGATTGTATGGCCGGGTGAAGTGCGAGTGAAAGTCGCTCGTCGAACTATGTTGCTAAGGCCTCGTGGGCTAATTTCTGGTTTGGACCGATTCTGAGCTATAAAAACGTATAAGTGGCTTCGTCAGAGTGTTTCTTTGGTCTTTGTTGAGCTGTCTTGCATGTGCGGGCCCGGTTTTAGCTGTGACGAGCTGTCGTCAACTGATGGTGATCTCCATCGGCGGTTATGGAGTTGAACATATTCCTTAGGTTGCATATTTATTTTAGGCGAGCTCGTCGGCTTGAGCGGTGATCTCCATCGGTGATTTGCATAAAGTTGAACGGATTCCCTTAAGGTTGCCTTGGCCGTGGATTAATCGACTCGATCAATTTGAGTTGGTGGGCTCGGTTGGTGAGTCGCCCAGGCGAGTTGACTTCTTAGGGGTACATGGCCTATCTTTGAGTCGTTGAGCTCGTCGATTTGAGTTAATTGGGCTCGTTTGGGTGAGTCGCGGTGGAGTTGGATTGACTACTTAGGTCGCATGACTGGGTAAGTCGTTGAGCTCGTCAAGCGTGGCGTGGGCTCAGTGCATGCGAATAGGCTGGATGGGAACGTCCATATGAACTCGTCCCGATTGCGAGGCTGGCTGAAGCGGGGCTCGTCCCATGGACTTCTAGGAAGGCTCGTCAATGCGAGCGGTTAGGGCAAAACTCGTCCATGTGAGCTCTTGAGGAAGAATTTCGTCGTTGTGACGGTTGGGTAGAGCTCGTCTAGGTGGACTTCTAGGAAGAGCTCGTCAATGCGAACAGTTGGGCAGAGCTCGTCCATGTGAACTGCTGGGAAGAGCTCGTCCATGTGGACTCGTCCGATCGCGACTAGCAGGAAGGCTTGTCATGTGAGCTAACTGGGAAGATCTCGTCGTCTGACGGTTTGGGCGAGGCTCGTCCTGGAGTGGACTTAGGAAGGCTCGTCGATCACGAACTGGAGTTGGGTAGGCCGTCCATGTGAACTTGTCAATCGCTGATTCTTTGGACGGGGCTCGTCTCGTGAGCTGCTGAAACGGGCGCTATGGCTAGAGTGGCGATGTAGCCCAGAGTGTCGATATAGGCCAAGTGCGATGGCCAGAGTGGCGTGCCCAGTGGCGATGTAACTGGTGATCTGACTCCTCGGGTGGCGTGACCTGTCGGAGTAGGCAATTCGTCAAAGTGGTTCTTTGGGCTCCTGGCGTTGTGGCCCAGGAGTAAGCGATATAAGCCGAGTGGCGATATGGCCGGTGGCGATGTGGCTGAGCTAATCGGCTCCTCCGAGATGCAAGTGACTGTCCGAGGTAGACGGGCTCGTCAAAGTGAGGCTGGCCCCGGGCTCCGGTATGGTAGAGTAGGCGATGTGCAGTGGCGATATAGCGAGTGGCGTGTAAGCCCAGGAGTGGCGATATAGCCCAGAGTGGCGATGTAACTGAGGCGTCGACTCCTCGAGGTAGCATTGACTGTTTGGATTGAAGCTGGCGCATGCGGCGTTCGACTTGATTTTCTTAGAAAGGTGTGAACGTCTTTAATGTTGATTGATGGAGAAGTTGGAACGTTCAGGTGACTTTTTGAGTACTTTGGCCTTCTTATATATGGGTGGGCTATTCTTTTGTGGAGTTTATACTTTGTATGTGCTTTTAAGTGTGTAGGAATGCGGGTGAATGAAGCATCGATGCGGTTATCTTCGTTGGGGATCCTTCTAAAGATTTTGGTTCAATGCTGCTGTTCTTCTACATGTGGGAGTTGTGTTTTTCCCTAATCTTCCCTTTATGGGAGTCAAGTATTTATTCCACACAGCCGTCTTTGGGAATGCGTCGGAGAGGCGTGCATTTCTTGCGTCGCCTTCTCATTACATTTTTCTTTTCTGCCTTCCTCCTTTCTCCTTTCTCCTTCTTTTTCATCTTTTCTTCCCATCGTTCTCCTTTTGTTTCTTCTACATAAACTCCTTCCATCCCTTTTCTTCTTCCTCCACTTTTAAAGCTTCTTTCTTTTCCTTCTCCCTTCTTTTTCGTTCTCTCTTTCTCCTTTGTTCCCTTTTTTTTTAAGGGAGCTGGCATCTTGATTATGTCAGTGATCAGTTATGTCGAATGTCAGATTGGAATAAAGTGACTTTTATGTCTATAGACTTTCTCATTATATATTTTTCTATGTCTTATATATCTGAGGCTTGCTTGAGATGTCACAACTAAATAGCCCGGTGACGACAACTCGTTACATAAGAATCGATAAGGCTCTATTTAATGGCCACAAACCCGATGCCCTCTTGGTAAAAAACGCTTAAGATGTTCGCATTCCATGTATCATAGATTTTCATATAATAAGACTCGCAATTACGGCTGACGACTCGAGATATGATGTAAGGACCTTCCCAGTAGGGGCCCAGTTTTTCATGCGCCGGGTTCTTCCTTGCTAGCAGGAGTTTCTTTAAGACTAAATCACCCGGCATATAGCTCCTGGGTTTGAGTTTTTTATTATAGTACCTTGCTGTCTTCCTTTGATAGTCCTCTGTATGCCTTAGAACTTGCGCTTTTCATCGGGAGTTAGGGACTAAGCGAAGAACCGTCATTGTGTTCAGTGATGCTAACTTCGATCTGGGATACTTTATTCAGGCCTCAGCGGGGGCTCTTTGCTTGATCTTAGAAGGCTAGAGTGAATGGGTTTGGGTTATTATTCTGTGTCTTTCCTGTGGGCAGTAGTACCTCGGGTATTCTACCCAATTTCTTTAAAGGTCTTTGATTTGGTCTTCAAGGCGGCTTTAAGGGTTATGATAGTGACTTCAGCCTGTCCGTTGGACTGCGAGTGTGCTGGAGATGAGTAATAATTTTAATTAAGGCTCGTGAGAAATCTACGAATTTGGCCCAATCGAAACTACATTTTTTAGTTATCGATACCGGAGGCTCTTGGAATACCAAACCTGCATATGATGGCTCGCCACACAAAATTGCGTATCTTCTGCTCTGTAATTGTGGCTAAGGGCTCGGCTTCCGCCCACTTGGTGAAGTAATCCACTGAGACGATTATGAATTTGCACTGACCCTTACCAATGGGCAGGGGTCCCAGTATGTCCAAACCCCACTGTTGGAACGGCCAGGGGCTTGTGATCGGCGTTAAGGTTACGATGGGACGTGAGACAGCAGGCGTGCTCTGGCGGATCTGCATTTCTTGGCTAGGTCGGTTGCATCTCTGAGTATTGTGCAGTGGTATCCACCTTTCGAAGACTTTCACCTTTGTGCTCGAGCTCGATATGATTCAGCATATGCCCTCGTGTACTTCTCTAAATACTTGTGCTCGGTGTCTTCTCCTGCGATGCATTTAAGGAAAGGTGAAAAATCGCTTGTAGAGCTTCCCTTGTGATTGGTAGAAGCACAGCGGACCTCGCGCTTATTTTAGCCGCTTCTTTTCGGGTCGTCTGGTAGGCTAGATCTATAATATAATCCCGAATGGGCTCCCGTCAGTGGTTTGGACTGGGCCACAGGCCTGCGCCATAGAGATCGATTGAGGTTCCGCCAAGTACGACGAGGTGTCGACTGCTTTGAGTCTTCTGTGGTGTGGCTAGTTTGCGGCGTCGGCTCGGAGTTCTGCTGCAGGGGCATTACTTGACGCGCAGACAAACCACAATTTTTTTAATATGTCGCTGCTTTTCGGAGGTATAGAATCATCCTTTCACTTTTGGCTTCATAGGTATCTTCTATTTGTTTGACCACCAGCTGGGAGTCACTGTAGACCTCTAGCTGGTCGACTTCTAATGAATGGGCGAGGTTGAGGCTCTTTATGATGGCCTCGTACTCGGCCGTTGTTGGAGTATGGGTCCAAATCCCGAGTGCGTGATATCTATTCCTTACAGGTCGAGATTGGGCACCTTCGCTTCCTGCGCGTTTGAGGCTCCATACGAGAGTTTCGGATCAGGTCATTGCATTATGGCGTTACCAGTGGTCATTGAGTGAATTCCATGGTCGAGATAAGACTGCCCTTTTATTCTGCGAGTTTTTGGCTTGTATCGATGTCGAACTCGCGCTCGGCTCTATGGCCCGCCGGTAGCCTTAGAGTCTACGGTTTATCTGACACTTGTTTCGCCAATTGTGATTGGAGCTTCTATGGTATGAGCACGGAAACTCTGGCCGGAGCTTCCATTTGCCGGTTACGAGCCAAGTCAGCTTTTCCATTCTTGGAATCACCTCTCCTCCGCTCCCTCTTAGAGCTCATTGCAATAATCGTGGGTCTTGAACTCGCTCTTATCTACGACGAGGGCTTGGTATTTGGTTGAAAAGAGTCAGGCCGGTAGAGTATAGAATAAGGGCTCCGGCAATGAGGACTTACTAGAATGAGAGGGGAGCTCAGGTATGTTTCAAAGCTAAGAATGCTTCTTCACACTTTGTATCCCATTGAAAGGCTTTCTTCAGAACTTGGAAGAAAGGTTGGCATTTATCACTGCCACTGGATCTGAGCAGAGCAAAGTCGCAATCACTCCCTGTCGGTATTTGTACTTCGGCTATACGAGGGTGTGGCATATCGAGAACACCTTTATCTTGTTTAGTTTTTATCAATTCCCGGGTGGTTTACTATGAAACAAGAATTTCCGGTGACACGCGAGCACACTTAATTTGGATTTAGCTTCATGTTGTAACTTCTTGAGTTGGAATGCTTCGGAGAGATGAGTGATCGAAGGTCGGTTGTGAGGTGGATTTTACCGACATGTCGTCTGTATACCTCCATAGTTGCGCTGTGCCTGGAACATCGGTTCACCAACCTACGGTGAGTGGCTCTGCGTTCTTGGTGGCAATCACCGATGAAATGGGTTCCTGTCTTTGTGACAGGCAGTCTTTTCTTGGTGAGTGCGGGTCCATGCGATCAGTTGTGGCGAAGGCATCCATCGCCAGGATTCATGGCCCGACGGTGGCGTCCACGATGAGGTCGATCCTCGGCAAAGGAAAGTTATCCTTTGGGCATGCTTTGTTTAGGTCGGTGAAGTCAATACAGAGTCGCCACTTGCCATTTAACTCTTGACCTGACCTGACGTTGTGACAGCTCCGGGTTCTCCACCTCCCCGATCGCTCAGCTTGGAGGGCTTACCGACCTCTCGTTGATGGCTTTGCCTCTGCGGTGCAGCTTCAGCCGCTTGTAGGTTTGAAGGATGGGTGGTGTTCGGCCTATGGTGATCTTTGTAGGTCGATTCCTCCATATCTTTGCTTCCATGCGAAGGCGTCTACAGTACGTCTCAAAGCGAGTAAGGAGGCTTTTGAGGTCTTTTGCTAGCTTGGAGCCGATATAGGCGAGATGTTTCGGGTCGTCATCCAGCGATATTGGTTCTAGCTCTTCTGAGGGCTCGGGTCGGGTGAGCACCTCGTCACGCATGTCAAGCTCGTCCACATTCACGTTGGCCAGTACTTTACGCCGTGGAGGCTGTGTAATGGCATTCTCTGTACCCAGTTGATCTCCTCGAGACCATCCTTTGCTCAGGTGTATGGTTGGGAACTTGATTATCATGTGCGGAGGGGATGGCCTTTGTGCGTTGAGAGGGTCTGCTAACAACATATTATAGGGCGATCGTCTGATGAGATCTTCTTTGTCATTGGCGGCAAGGGGAGCTCTCGGGGTGAGCACCGAGTTGGATTGAGCAAGGTAACACCTTTTCCCTTAAAATCCGCGGATGTGTGTTGACGGGCTCAGGTTTTCTCGATGCCCGTCTTATCGAAGTGGCCTTGAATGATGTCGGTAGAGCTCAGTTGTCAATTAGGACCCAGATGAAGCTTGTCTTGTTGGCCCGCTGCACGAGACTACCGGTGGGTCGTCGTGAGGTGTTGGCATCCCTCTAGATCTGAATCAGAGAATGTGATGGATAATGTCGGCGCGAGTTTGGATATCGATTGGTTTCCCACAATTTCGGCCCGACTGATGCTACGCTGAATGGGCTTTCGGTGAACTAGACTCTCCTCCTCACTGCGAATCATAAAGATCCTGGATTTCTCGAGGGTTCTTTAGTCTTTGAGTCGTCGTCTGCTGGTCGTGGTTGTTGAGTTGGGGCTGGTTAAGGCTTGATTCTGGGCTGATTAAGGCTGATTATCACGGAGATGTAAACGTCGAAGGTATCCCGCCTTTAGTGTCATTACTCTATTTCTCTCTTAGGTTATCACCGGTCGTCAGGTCGCGATGTCCGTAGTCCCTATGGAACTCGCAGTACTTAAGGTTGTCTCTTGTTGTAGGATCTGACTTCATCTGAGTTGGCCATCTCAGGAATTCGTTTCGTGCCAGCGCGGGACGCATGACACTTGAAATTTGTCGGGGGGTGAAGTGTTGGGGTGAATAACGTCGTCGTCTCACCGGATGCGGTGGACAGACGATCTTTGAGGTTGCCACGCGGCACAGGGGATCGTTCTTCATTTTCTTTGGAGATCCTTCTTGGTCGCTTTGTCTTTTGGGGCTTCGTCCTCGTCGTTTGTCTGTTACACTCTTCTCTTTATGGGTGGAGGAGCTCTCCTTCTTGGATGTGAGGGCTTCTTCGCCGTTTATATCGACCCTGCGCTTTGCGAGCTTTCGGGCATGCGCTTGTGGGTTCTTTGAGATGGAAAACATCGGATCCTTCCGATTTCCTCCTAACCCGGCAATGAATGCGGTGATTGCAAATTTTTCCACATCAGATCATCTGCTTGAGGACTTCGGCGTTAAGATCTTTACGTAGGACTTAGGACTTTCTGCGAGCCCTTCTTGTGATTCGATAGATGGTAACTCGGTTTAATGCGTCCGGCTCCGTGGAAGTGGGAGGCGAGCGCGATGGATAGTTCTCACAGATGAAGAGATTGATGAGTGGAATTATAAGTAAACGGACCAAATTTGGGCCTTTTAGTGTGTTAGCAAAAGCCTACATCGCCGCAGGATCACGATACCCATGCAACTCCATTTGATTTTGTAGGTATTGAGGTGGTCGTGGGATCTTTGACTCCGGCCGAATGCTTCACTTGTAGCATTAAAATTTATTTGGAAGGGATAGCGTAGCCTTTTTCGGTATGAGGGTGATTCGGTTTCTTTATGCCAAGGTGTCCATAGTCAACAAGGCGCGTCCTTTAACCACCTCCTTCCTGCAGTGAGCTCTTGTTTGAAGACTCTGAACCTTTGCTCATGATTGCTCTCCTGTACGTTTGAGGTGATGTAGTTCTTCGTTCAGACGTGTTCTCAGAGTTTAGCCGTTTCCCTCTTCCGCGAGGGACGATTGTGGTTCGTGCCCACGGCTCGGCGACTACGCTTTGTTTCGGCCGCGGGGAATGTGGCTGGCTAGTGTTCTTTCATCGAGGGAGATGTTATGACCTCCACGGGTCTGTCGTGTCTCAGTGGATGTTGCATCTATGCGGTAAGTTGTTCTAACTCTTGCTCGGGCGTTAAATTGACGGCGAAGTGCTTCCACTTGGTTGTTTTGGCTTGCACGATACTTCTCTTGTCGGGAGGTGCAGCATGCCGTTGCTTGAGTGGATCCTGCATCCTTGGCGGATTGGCGTTGCTCGCGTGTTTAATTGATACCATCGATGGCGAAATCGATTATATTTATAAAAAGGCTATCGTTCCATAAGCAGCGCCGATCATGCATTTTTCAACCGGGTGAAATTGGAGCGTGAAATTCGTTGGGCTAGACTCTGGATTCTTTGGCGAAATTTTGGGATCACGAGGCTCTTGGGTGTTTGGGGTACGAGGTAGGATCATTTGCGCCACGAGTTGATCTGCGAGCTCACGGACGTGCGCTCACTCTGTAACAATGAGGAAGGGATTCGGTACATTGCTAAGGTGGCCATTTCCGCTAGAGTCGGTTCTTTTACGAGGAGAAGAGTGCCCAGAGGGGCGGAATGTGTTGCGTATGAGTATGTGTCTCAGAGTGCGTACCTTTCACCGTTGGGGTGACCATGTATTTACTAGTAGATCATCCTAGCAGGTTGAATTGCATGGCAGGATTTGTTAAAGTTGGATGAGATTTTTCTTATCGATGTCAGTTTGGTAATGGATTTAGAAAAGTACATTTTATTTGGAATAATCTTATTCCTTATTGGGGGAGATCGGCGGGTGATGTCTGTTATTATTTTTCCTTTACGCTTATTGATAAGATTTGGTTGGATCGGCTGGGACCGATATCTTTGTTAGGGGTTGATACATTTTACGTATTGGCCCGAAATCTGATCGATTTGCGGGATATAGGCAGCTACAATTCATCAAGATTGTCCTTTTGGACTGCGAGTGGGCGCTTACGTTTTGAAATTTGGTACCAGGGGGCTGGGTATTACGTTAGACCTTGACTAACACTGGGGCATTGAGTGGAGCCTGTGCTTAGTTTCGAACCCTATCAGAAATAGTTTGCTTTCTTCAAATTTGATTTAAAATACATTTTAAGTACAATTTTATGTTTAAAAGAGTAAAAAGAAGAAAAAGCAAAAAATGTTAACAAATATGTACTCCCCCTCCTTTTGCTTTTAAAAAATATAATTGAAAGCAACTCTTTGTATAATAATTGTATTACCTTCAACAATGATGTTATTAAAACAATCATTCGAATAGAATAGAGATTATTTAAGAATTAAAATATGGAATCTTTTAAGATTATTTGACCCTTTTGAAATGCAAAAGGACCAAATCTATTCAACAAACGCCAAAAGGAATATAATATGTTTGAGGGATGAATCTTCCAAGCACTACCTTAATAATTCATATCTTTTTTTTTAAAGGTCAAATTATAATATTGATTAAAGGAAGACTCTCAAAGGTACGTCTACATTACCTTAAAAACCCTAGTTTCCCTTTTCATTTTTTTTTAACTCTCAAATCTTTTTTTTTTTTTAATCAAGGAAATGTGATTTTTTTTTGTCATTTTTTTGTTTGAAATCACCCGTTTATACCTATCTTTTCTATTTTTTTTTCTTAATAAAGTTGTTTTTTAGGTTTTTATATGTTTTTCCGTGATTTTGTCATCGTCTTGGTGCGCATATGATTCTCTGTCTTGCTTCAACGGGTGATTATATCAGTAAAATTGTTTGGTTTTCATCATGGTGAGGCGTGCGTTTAGTTATGGTTGGACGATTTGAACAAACAAAATATATGATGAGGCGAAAAATCAATCGATAAGTCGTCGTTATCTTTTGTAAGCCAGAACAAATGTATTTTGGTCACAATTGTTGGGACTTTGATCTTTGGATCCCTTGATCGTTAGGTTGTAAGGATCTTGATAAGTTGGTTTCTGTGGTCCTTGACTAGATGATTAAGTCGAATGAATATTGTTAAAGCAAAGGGAGTTCGAGGCCCGATTGGAATTACGAACATTCCCTTTGGAGGAGTTTTTGTTTTATACTCGAATTTCTCATTGATTTTAGGAAATATAATCTCGTGATTTTGGTGATAAGATCTTCATTTCCTTATCAAGGGCTAGTTCTTTATTATTAAGGATTAATATTTTTGAGACATGAGATTTGGATATTGGGAAATCCATTGATAAATATCGTAATAGTGCTTTCTGCATAAAGTAATATAGTTATTCATGCATCTATTTAAGTATCTTGATAAGATGCGGCGGGGACTTGGGATGGGACGGGTTAGAACTTTCTGTCGATTTGTTCGTATGGTTTTAATATGATGGGCGCCTTGGGCGGCCGTGAGTGGCCCTACGCGGATGTTTGGCATAAATGTCGTGATGCTCCATAATGATGTAATTTGAATGTGTAAAGTACCGATTATCGAATATATAGGTTTGAATCGTTTTATTATCACTATTAATCTGGATATTGTTTAAGTACGTTTGTGATTTTAATAATTTTAGTTCACATGTTTTCTTTTCAAATAAAAAAAAACATATAACAATTTTATTTTTTTGATAGCTAAACACTTTGGATTTGAGTAGGTATAATAAACTATTCCTACTCCCGAATACACTTTATCATGAGAAATTAGAAGCAAGAAACTTTTTATAATCTAGGGGTTTAAAATTAAAAGTAATTTTGAACTAGTGTTTTGTAAAATAAAAATATGTTTGAAATTTTAAAAGTCTCTTTTTTTACGTATTTTAAATATTTTAAAAACTAAAGAAAAACTAAAGGAGTATATAGTAATTAGAATAATTATTATAATATATTTAAAACTAAAGAAAAAAATTATGGATTTTATTATTGTTTGGTATTAAAATTAGTGATTGGTATTCACTTTTTAAAACAAGATAGTGGTACTCAATTTTTTTAAAAAAAGGGCATATATTACTCTAATTTTGAAATACACCAATGATCATAATTTGATTTATTAATGTTTCTGCCTAATCGTAAATGTTATACTCATTTGAATTACCCAAATATTGCTATTCAATTAAATGTAATAATTGGGGCATATTGAATTCTAAATTTTGGAATATACTCTCAAAATTCTTGAACCCCAGTTCGCCAGAAAAATTCCTCAATTTTGGAGTACACACACTCAATAATAATTAAATAAGTAAGATTCCATGAAGCTAGAAAAAATGAGATGATTTTAGTCACCCTTTTCCTAAAAAAAACCAAAATTGTTTCATTTTTGGGTCTGTTCACTGTTTTTTCTACAATTTGGGGCCATAAAAAGATTTATCATCCAATTTCTGAGGTCATCGTCAATGGACCATATAGTAAAAAAAAAGAATAATAAAAAAAAAAAAGTCAAGTGGGCCCCAATTGCATGAGAGATAAGATCTGCCACGTGTAAGTACGGCCAGGAGCGACTCAAAATTGACTATCGGCGGCCATTGACGTGACGAAAGAGATGAGCAACTTGGGCTGGAGATTGTGTGGGAGGACGAAACGTGGAAGATCCTGTGAAGGCGGAATAGGGTCCAGGTTCAATGAACCTGAAAGACGGTCTTCGACCCTGCAATTATTTAACGTCTGTTCTGCTTTTGAAGGAAGAAACAGAGGAGGGAAGAAGAAGACGAAGAAGAAGAAGAAGAAGGATAGCTGAGGAATTGTCAGTTTTTTGAGATAGAAAATTTTGTTTTCTTGATACTCTTCTTCAATGGCGATGGCTGTGACCTCATCTTCTGCCATCTCTGGCCTGATTTCCTACGCTTCCTCTGAGCACAAAGGTTCCCTACTTTGCTCTTTCTCTCTCTGTCTCTTCAATTTTAATTTTCTGTTTGGTTCCTGCCAAAATTTCTGTTTCTTTTTGTCTCTCCTCAGCCTTCTCTGATTTCTTCAGTTACCTTTTCTTTTTTCTTTTTTGATGTTCAATTTTTGAGTCTGATGCATGTGTTGCGATTGTTGTTCTCCTATCTCCAGCTCCACAGATTGGATCGTTTCGGCCTGTAGATCACTCCAATGTTTCGTTGCCATCCGTGAGTTTTTCACGGAGACAGTGCTCGGTGAAGCCGGTAAACGCCGAGCCGAAGCGGAACGATTCAATCGATGCCGCTTGCAGCGACGGATACTCGCCTGGTTAGTTTGTTCTTCATGAATTTTTTTTTTTTTTTTTTTTGAAAAACAAAAAAAACTGGAGTTTTTTAAATTTTTGTTTGGATGGACGGAAATTTAGAGGGATGTGAATTGTGAAATGACGTGGTTGCCCTTTATCATGTTTTATGCTTGCAGAAGTGGTAGAGAAAGTGGAGGTGGAGGACTATGAGCAATTGTCTAAGGACCTCGAAAACGCTTCTCCTCTTGAAATCATGCATAAAGCCCTAGCCAAATTTGGCAATGATATTGCCATTGCTTTCAGGTATTGTTTTCAATTTTTTGTTGTTTAGGGCTTATATTACTTGCTATTACTAGTAGTTGAAGGTGAAGAGTAGTGTGTGATTCAAATGTAACCAATCTGTTGGGATTTCTAAATCTGATTCAGGTAAGAATATGGATTCTTGAGATTAATGCCTAACGTATATGTGAAATTTAATGGGTTTCTATTTGTGATTCACCTTACCGAATATGGAGGCATGAGACATTAATGGCTGTACACTGAAAAATTAGTTTTATGAATTAGGAATATTCATTAGCTTAAAGAATAACCATCTGATTTTGATTTATGTTTTTGAAATAGAGATTTTATTGATTCAAATTAGCAATACATCCGATAATCAAATTTACTAAAATCACTATAGTTCTTTAGCTTAAAACATCTGATAATTTTCAAACAAGCATATTTGAAAATTTTATAATGACTGGAATTGATAAGATTGTAGTTAAACATTAGGTCAAATATGCTTGTCTCTGATCGCCCAAAACACTAAGCCAGATATGCCCGTCTCTGAATCGTCCAAAACACTAGGTCAGATATACCCGTCTCTAAATTGCCCAAAACACTAGGTTGGTCAAATACGCCCGTCTTTGATCGCCCAAAACACCAGATATGCTCGTCTCTGAATCGCCCAAAACACTAAGTCAGATATGCCCGTCTTTGAATTGTCCAAAATGCTAGGTCAGATATACCGTCTCTAAATTGCCCAAAACACTAGGTCGGATATGCTCCTCTCTAAATCGGCCAA
Organism: Tetrastigma voinierianum; assembly: GCA_016808115.1. Taxonomy (NCBI): domain Eukaryota; kingdom Viridiplantae; phylum Streptophyta; class Magnoliopsida; order Vitales; family Vitaceae; genus Tetrastigma; species Tetrastigma voinierianum. The sequence goes on from JAEQBH010003624.1 coordinate 500,481, forward strand.
AACATTAGGTAAGATATGCCCAAAACACTAGTAAGACAACTAAGACGATGACGAAAACACAAAATAAATCAAAGATTTATGTGAAATAACTGTTTTATTGTTTAAGAAAATGAAAGAAAGATGCAAATGGTGATTTTAGGCAAAAATGGTTAAAAAAATCACCCTTCATTGCTTATGAAGTAGGGGCTAAAAGAGGATAAGACCAGAGAAAATGAGGAGAGGGGCGGCTAGGTTTTAATAGAGTTGGTATGCTTTTCTAATAACCAGCTGATTTAGACCTGAGTATTGAACAAATATTTCCTTCCCTTTTTCTTTTGGCAGTGGTGCTGAAGATGTTGCTTTGATTGAATACGCTCGCTTAACCGGCCGTCCGTTCAGGGTGTTCAGCCTGGACACCGGAAGATTAAACCCAGAAACATATCAATTCTTCGACGCTGTCGAGAAACACTATGGAATCCGGATTGAGTACATGTTTCCAGATGCTGTCGAAGTTCAGGGATTGGTGAGGAGCAAGGGACTGTTCTCCTTCTATGAAGATGGACACCAGGAATGCTGCCGTGTGAGGAAGGTGAGGCCATTGAGGAGGGCTCTGAAAGGTTTGCGTGCCTGGATCACAGGGCAAAGGAAAGACCAGTCTCCTGGGACCAGGGCTGAAGTTCCTGTTGTTCAGATCGACCCGGCCTTTGAAGGTTTGGATGGTGGGGTTGGCAGCCTGGTGAAGTGGAATCCAGTGGCGAATGTTCATGGGACGGACATTTGGAATTTCCTGCGCGCCATGGATGTGCCTGTGAATTCATTGCACTCAAGAGGGTATGTTTCCATTGGGTGTGAGCCTTGCACTAGGCCTGTCCTTCCCGGCCAGCACGAGAGGGAAGGAAGATGGTGGTGGGAGGATGCGAAGGCGAAAGAGTGCGGCCTCCATAAAGGGAACCTCAAGCAGGAAGACGAGAACAAGAACGGAAACGGCCAGGCCAATGGAACCGCAACTGTTTCTGATCTGTTCGAGAGCCAGAGTTTGGTTACCTTAAGCAGGAATGGGATAGAGAATTTGGCAAAATTGGAGAGCAGAAAAGAAGCTTGGCTGGTTGTGCTGTATGCTCCTTGGTGCCCGTTCTGCCAGGCGATGGAGGGATCGTTTGTGGAATTAGCGGAGAAGTTGGCAGGATCATCAGGTGTGAAGGTGGGAAAGTTCAGAGCAGACGGTGATGAGAAGGAATTTGCAAAGAATGAGTTGCAGCTGGGAAGCTTCCCCACAATTCTCTTTTTCCCCAAACACTCATCTCAACCCATAAAATATTCTTCGGAGAAGAGGGATGTGGAATCATTGATGGCTTTTGTGAATGCCCTTAGATGAAAGAAAGAAGAAAAAAAAAGAAAAAAAAAGGAAACTTAGACCAATAAATGCCCAGCCAGATCATTGGGGTTCTCATTTTGGTATGGATGTGGAAGGTGGACTGGCCAATTCTTCTGTTGGCAAACCGAAGGAGTCGACCTGGATAATGCAATCGTTTTTAGTTTAATCATCCAGTGTAATCTACATTTGTTTTTCCATGTATACTATTATTACAGTTGGTTTTTTTCTTTTAGTCTTTATGATTAGTATAGTTAGTGTTACTTGTTTTGGAAATGAACAGATGGTTTTGTATGGCCTTTTTTTCATGGATGAAAATTCGGAATGAAGTTTTTCATGGATGAAAATTCGGAAAGACCCTTTACTCTTTATGGCTTGAGAACATTGAGTCCACTTTCCACACAGCCATGGCTTCTATATAAGGAGAGAATTGAGGACGTATGGTTTAGAAGATCCAGTTGGGGGCAGTAAAAAAGCCTGAGGCCTGCTTTAGGCCTAACCTGGCCCAAGCCTGTTTTAAGATGGGTTGGGTCGTGATTTGTGGGCTTTATTTTAGGTCTGGCCCGTTAGTTTTTAGGTCCACCTCTTAATTCTATGTTATTTTTAAAAATACATATTTGTTAAAAGTTTTTTCTATATAGGTTGGTCCGTTCTAAGCCTTACCTAATACAAGACCCCTGTTTTAGAGCAGTAATACTTTATTTGTTTTTAAATGTATAAAATTATTTTGAGTTATTCTCAAAATACACTTTTTTTTTTCAATGAAAACCAAGACCAATCCCTCTTCTAGGGTTATATGTAACATCCCTTGATTACTTAGGAAGAAGAAATTCTTGGTTCTTTTTCTTGGACTCTAGGCGCTCCAGTTTAATTGCTTAAAAGAAAGGAAGAAATTCTTCATTAAATCAATGGAAAAGAATGTTAATTATCTTGTTTGATTTGCATACTTAAAGAATTTATAAAAATATATTTTTCTTACAAAACACCAATACTAGGCGTAATAATTTTAGAGCTCTCTACTAGATTAGAGTGGGATACGCGGTAGGCCAATTGAGCCCTTTGGGGGCCCAATATGCAATAGGGCCGAGGCCCATCTCGGATGAATCTTAACCCTACACATCGAGTCCTTTCTCGAGTCTAGTACCTCGAGGACTACGCACTGACACTAAGGGCATTGGAGGCAGGCATCCAGCGCTCAGCGCTAGGGGTGTCGACGTGTTGGAGTTGGGATTCGCGATTCTGGGGTTAAGCGGGTGTGGGTGAAAAGCATTATAGCCGGCAGCGACCCAGTTTATTAAAGCTGTTAAGCGGGTTGGCCGTTTATCAGCGGGCCGTTGGTGCCGGCGGCCGTTTGTCGGTGAGTTGTCGTGTCGCGTTGAATTTGTGAGCTGTCAGCGGCCAATTAGTAAAGCGGCGATGAAGCGATGTCTGGCAATTAAACGGGTTATAAGCGGGTTACTTGTGTCCTTTGGCGTGATTTATTAAAGCGTATTCGCCAGGTTGACAGATTATCAGCGGCTCCGTTAAAGTCTCGCACGGCAGTTGTCGGCGATTAATCGTGTCGTGTTAATTACAGCGAGCCTCTGCTCCTCATCCCGGTTGCTCATTTCATCCAGCTTGATGGATAACATCAACCCACCTCGATCATGTGGATTAAGACACAGTCTCCCACAAGTAGAAACAACTGATCAAGCTAACCGTATCCCTCACGTAGACTAGAGGTCTTAATTCGGACAACAGGTTAAATTGGCCGTAGACGTCGGATCGAGGAGCCTATGAGGGCCCAGGCAAAGTATGTCAATCCGTGCGTCGGCGGAATTGGCTTTATTTTTGAGCCGATATTATGCACAAATGTCGTAATTTTGAGTGGATCGGTATCAAACGAATTGGACTTAATTTCCCACCACTAAACATAGATCACCCAGCTTTGTTCTCCCAACAAGAAAAGAACATATGAGAGAGTTGACTTTAGAGAAATAGAGAAATCTATCCATCCAGCGCCAGGGTTGGAAATTGGAGGTCCCAAGTGTTACTGGTTTCCTTCTTCTTCATCGTTTATTTAGGAGTAGACGCCATCAGTCTATGACTGTCTAGTCATCATCACAATGACTCCACTGCCCTCCTTGGATTCCAACTTCCACTTCCTCCAATTCAACAAAATCAACAAAACAAAAAGCCCATTTTTTTACTAACTAAAAAAAGTTTAGTTTAAACCTACTTATATTTTTAAAGCCGATTTCACAACTATAAAAGTTATACTTACCCGGAAATACTCATATTTCGTACACTCTTACATCAAGTTGATCAACCACCACTGCCCATACCAGTAGTTGAACCGCAAATCACTACTTTCTTTTTCTTTTAATAAACTTGGGATTATAAAGAAAGAGAAAAAAGAAAGAAAAAACAGTCGTTGTAGGTGAGAATGGATTGAGATATACCATAGCTTAATTAATAGTGCTAAGTGAATCGTAAAATCACGGTTGTAGCATTATAGTGATTTGATTGGATTACGATGAAGTTAATTTTGATATGATATGATTTAAATAAGCTTTTTGTGTATGTATAAGACCCTCATGATACTTATTGATTTGACAAAAAAAATACCATCCTTATGATCCTTCCCGGTTTATAAGGATCAATTTAGGTTTGGTATGATTGTTCTTATGATTAATATATAAGGATGAATTTAGATATGATATGATTGTTCTTAGTCCCTCGACATGCAGAGATTCTTGTCTTGGATATGGTATGAGTTAAAAATACTTTTTTTTTTTTTTTTGTATACAAATCCGTTCAAAACACGTTATCCTCTCGAAAAGAAAAAGAAACACAGTGGAGCTCGTGACATGGGGGTGTGGATGAACTGGATGGTGTCCTTTTTGGAAGATTTGGGCCTCTAGCTGCTGAGGGTTTCTGAGCTACGGTGTCGTTTTGCTGCCATTGGAACTGGAAGATAATGACTCATGAACGATGAGTTATGAATGGCAAGGTGCATATACACCAAGATCGTTTTTAAGTTATAACATATTTAGATTAATTATATCATAAAATATGAAGTATATTATCAGGTTTGATAAATCAGACCATATTTGAAAAAAAATTTCATTCAAGAGGATAAAAATACTTAATAATTCAGGATTTTAAAGAAAATGATATAAATGGTGATGGAGGAAAAGCAATTGATTGGTTGATTTAATATCTCACATAGATTCGGCCAAAAACAAAAAAAAACCTAAGAGAGAAGATTTATACGAATTTAGTGATAAATTCCTGACAAGATCATTTCTGAATGACAGCCTGTAGATTCCAGATGAAGTTACTATGCGTAATTACTGTATAATCCCCACACGAGCGGAAAGTACAAATAAAGCAATTCAATTTTTGATGTGGGCGTATGGGGTCAGTGTCGTCATTTTGAAAAATATAATAATTATTACAGAAATGAAATCTAGGAAAATGTATTTTCAAAAACAGGAACAAGAAACTACAGTAACTTGAGAACAGGACGATTCTTTTCTTTTGATCAATGTATTGTGTCAGCTGCTGACCCCAAGAACGACAATTCAAAGACGGACGGGTAGTTTTTTCACAGGATAATGCAAGGATCTGTAGCTGAGGCTGAAGGGGAGGATGAAGAACTGGAGTTCCAGCTTCTCTTCCATGGCGGTTTCTAAGCTTTTTCTTCTTTTGTTCTTCCTCTCTGCGGTTCTTTCAGGTAATATTCGAAACCCGCTTATGGAGTCGATGAATTGAGGGGATTTGAAGCGACCCTTTTCTCAGATTGGTCTGTTGTTTGATGGGTTTGTTGCAGAATCTAAGATAGTTACGGAGGTGAAGCAGAAACAGAGCAGGGACGAGCCTTTCGTTGGGGTGAATATCGGAACCGACGTTTCGAATCTTCTGTCGCCGGCGGAATTGGTGGCGTTTCTGAGATTGCAGAAGAATATCGGTCACGTTCGTCTCACGATGCCGACCCCATTCTCAAAGCTCTGTCTCGGACGAAGATCCGGGTCATGGTCAGTGTGCCGAACAATCAGCTTCTCGCGATTGGGTCGTCGAATTCCACCGCCGCCACCTGGATCGGCCGGAATGTGGTGGCGTACTACCCGGAGACTCTCATCACCCAAATTGCCGTCGGGGACGAGGTTCTGACCACCGTGCCGTCGTCGGCGCCGCTGCTTCTCCCGGCGATTGAAGGCCTCTACAGTGCTCTCGTGGCGGCGAATCTCCACACCGAGATCAAGATTTCGACTCCGCACGCGGCGGCGATCGTTCTCGACCCTTTTCCCCCTTCCCAGGCCTTCTTCAACCAAACCCTAAACCCCATCATCGTCCCTCTCCTTCAGTTCCTATCGAAAACCGGTTCCCCCCTGATGATGAATCTGTACCCTTACTATGTTTTCATGCAGAACAAAGGGGTTGTCCCTCTGGATAATTCTCTGTTCAAGCCATTAACTCCCTCGAAAAGAGATGAATATTAATGCTCTGCTCCCACTACACCAGCGTCCTCGACGCAGTCGACTCTGTGTGCTGTTCTGAAGAATCTCAGCATCACAGACGTCATGGTCGCTGTTACGAAATTAGGTGGCCTTCGACAGGTGATTCCAAGGAGCCTTACGCCACAATCGACAATGCCGACACCTACAATTCGAATCTAATCAAACATGTTCTTGATCGAAGCGGAACTCCCCTGCATCCAGAACTCACTTCCAATGTTTACATATACGAATTGTTCAATGAGGATTTGAGATCTCCGCCGGTGTCGGAGGCGAATTGGGGGCTGTTCCATGGGAATTCTTCACCGGTTTACTTGTTACATGTGTCTGGGAGTGGAGCTTTTCTGGCGAACGATACGACAAACCAGACATACTGTGTAGCCATGGATGGGGTGGATACAAGGACCCTGCAGGCTGCTCTGGACTGGGCTTGTGGCCCGGGACGGGCGAATTGCTCGGAAATTCAACCGGGGGAGGACTGTTACCAGCCGAACAATGTGAAGGACCATGCTGCTTATGCCTTTGATAGCTATTACCAGAAGGAAGGGAGGGGTTCTGGTTCTTGTGATTTCAAAGGTGTAGCCATGATTACCACCACTGACCCAAGTAAGTGACTGACTCTATATCAATTATCACAGCCCCATGATGAATTTGTTGGAATTCTTGAGAATTTTTTCTTTCGGAAGAGAATTCAATGGGAATTTTACATTGTTAGGATCTCGAGATGCATGAGTTTTAGTTTGGTTTCTTTTAGACAAGTCATGGGGAGTAGGTAAACATGATGATAGTTAGGTCTTTGAGGCACCTTCCATGAATTTGCATTTGGGGATATGCCAACAATCTGCTCAAACTCTGCATTCCTCAAAGGGGTGTGATACATCCCACGTCGGATAGGACAGGGAAGAAACTTTCTGGCTCTGTATAAGTATGGGTTTCTTTCAATTTAGAAGAATCATTTTAAAGCTATAAGGGTCCTTTGGGCCCAAAGCGGACAATCCGTGTTTGTCACACCCCACATTGGATAAGGTAGAAATTTTTTGGCAATATATATATATATGAGCTCCTCTCAACCTATTAGACGCCCCAAAGCGCGAGGACCCTTTGGTGCTTGAGGCGGAGCTGATATCTATATGGTTGGAGCATTCGATATGAATGCTGTGGGCTAGTTTTGTGAAACATTTGAAACAGTAAAAGCTGGATACTCAATTAAGTGATGACCGAATGGATTCCAGCACCAAAATAGTATTTGATACCCACCTTTTGTAGGCACTTTATGTTTGTCCATGATTGGATGGCGGAAAATAGCTGTGTATAACAGTGTTCCCCATTGGAGGAAATGTTTTTACTTCTCATCATTGGGCTTGGTCTTGCAAAGGCGCATGGAAGGAACAGCGCCATTGTTAAGATCGCTTGGAAAAATAGTATGATATTTCAATAGTCACATCCCACATCGAATAGAGAAGAAACTTACGACGCATATAAATGTAAGAACTTTCCCGTCCCCATAGGCGTGTTCCGTCGACCCTATATTTACATGATTTAACCGGTTCATTACATCAACAATGGCAAATAAAAATTATCTGATGCCTCTTTTGTTTTCTGTGGTTTGGAACGTGAATGCAGGTCATGGGAGCTGCGTATTTCCTGGAAGGTGAGAAAGGGCTGGCTTTTGTTAGTACTTTCATTATCTTAATCGACATATTAGTACTGTTATTATTGTTCTCGGTTTCGGTTCTCTCAAGATCATTGATCTAGCCGTTCATTAAACAATCGATTGAACTTGCATTGCAGTAAGAAGATAAGCAGCAAGACGAAGGAAGCAAGCAACAACACAACTGGATCAAGCAGTGATGCAGAGAAGCCGAGACTTATCACTGTTGGCAGCCAAATACAAGATTGCCTACACATTTTCAGAGCTTTTGTAGTTTTCTTCATAGTTCACTATTCTTTCCTTCTATAACACCATGCTGAGGTACAAATAAAACAGATTTTTTGGGGACAATACCGATAAAAGAGAATCGATGGAGGCTCTCCGACATGAATATGCTTCATCGTCAAGCTCCGGAGAAGAACAGACGCCCCGGGATATGGGCTCTGCTAGCCATTTGTGAGATTGTTTTAGTTGGTATGATGCATTAGAAAGATTGTGTTGTGAGGAGAGACTATGTTTCTACAGAGAATGAGAATTAAGTATACCCCATCATATGGATTATGAAAAAGGAGGATTAATTTTAGGCCTTTTATTTGTGGGGGTGAGATGTGATGTGCGTCTTTGAAAAGTTTTTGCCTTTTCTTTTTAGGAAGAAGCTGCTGCTGCTGAAGGTTCAAAAGAACTAACAGTATTTGCTGCTCAAATCTCTGTAACGGTCATATTTACACACCTGTTCTCTTCTGGCATGATCTCTCCTCTCAGAACAGTTTGGCCTCTGACCTATAAGTAAAAGGCATTTTTTTGCTTTTCTTAGACTGGTTTGATCTTTGAATTCTTTGGGGTGGGGCCACTGCATTACTGTGATGTATTTTCTGGGGTTTGGCTCTTTTTTTCTTTGTCAAAAAGGGTATTGATTTCTCAATTGCTTTGTACTAGATCTCTATGTTACTTCAATAGAAAAGTTGGGCTTATTCACTGATGACTTTCCTCCCCTTTTTATTTTTTCTTTACAATCATTCACTTTGTTATATTCACTTTGCTACAATATAGTAAATTGTGCTCGAATATGGGACGTTGTGGCGTTCTTTTCTACCGCTTGGGCTAGGAATGCGGACTTGATGACTTTTAAAACTTAATTCAATCACATACTAATTTGTTCTCATCACTTTCCTTTGAGGGAGGGTGATGCCTGGCTTGGTGATTGGAATTAGAGGATGAGAGTTTCTTTTTTTTTTTTTTTTTCTTTTTTTGATATCTATTCATTTTCTAGTTTGTATTAGATCATGGTATTCTATTGTCTTCCTCACAAACATGTTTTCAATGGGACTCGAAAAATAAGAAGCAAAATGTTGTCTTATGATCTAGTGCAGAGTTAAAGTATAGAGCCATGGTATTATCTATATATGAGATCATATGGATACGTCAATTATTGAATCGTAACTTTAATACCAGCAAAGGTTTGGTGTGATAACCAAATTGTCATGTATATAACAACTAACTCGATATTTCATGAACATACCAAAAATATTGAGATAGATTATCATTTTGTCTATGAGAAAATTTGATTGGGGTTGATATAGAGAACAATTAAGAGATATTTTAAATGAAAGCGGCTGAATTAGTTATGCTTTGTAATAAATTATGACATAAGCCTCATTTTCCTACTTCAGCTTAAATTCTGCTTAACCACTTGAGATAGGTTTTATTCGTAAGAATGAGAGTTTATAACAATTTAATACTTAAAAGAGGTAACTACAATTCCTTTGAGAAGGTTTTGATTTTGATACAAATAATTTATTTCCATTTCTAAGGAGTATAACAAAAAAACTATGAAATTTAATTATCATTCATTTATTTATATTAATTTTTAAATATTTTTTAGATTTTTTTATTGACATGCAAAAATAAGAAAAATACATTTAACATATTTTTTATGATCCTTTTTAGTTTTTACATAACCTTAAATAATAAATACTCCAAATTAACAATTAGTGCAAAGATAGAAAACCCTAGCCGTCTTTCTTTTATTTTTTTTTTCTTATAGCCTATTTTCCTTGAGTAAATAAGGGTGATTTTTTTGACAATTCTTAGTTTGAAATCATCGATAGGAATTTTTTTCTTTAATTTTTTTGCTTAATAAAATGGTTATTTCATGAATATATAGGTTTTATTTTATTTTTTATGTTATCGTTTTATCAATGTTTGGTTTATCATCGTTTTATCGATGTTAGTGCTGATAGATGGAGTATTACGGTATTTTATGCGCGTGAAATTGATTGAATAAATAAGATATATTTAATCGGTCAGATATATCAATTATAATGATTAATATATAAATAATATAGTCATTTATTTTATTGTATTTATAAGCTATTATATTATTAATTTGTATATTATTTTATGACGTATGTTTTCAGATATTTGTATATTCGATATGTAAGTTTGAACTTCAACACCGGTTTTTTAATTCATTTTTTTTTTCACCAAATTCACAACTTTGTTTGAATAAAATATCACTAAAATCCACGTGTAATTCTCTAAGTGGGCCATACTGGACAATATCTAAATAAGATCCGAAGAGCCAAATGCTTGAAAATGGCACAGTACAACGTACTACTTCGATTGCCTCCTCCACGATTACTCTGTTGCAAAAACCCTAGAAAAATCCTTCATTTTCAATTCAAACCAATGTCTTGGACCTGCTCGAAATGCACATTCATAAACCCTTCTTCACAATCTTCAACCTGCCTCATTTGTTGCTCATCTTCTTCGATGTCCCAGTCTCCTTCATCGTCTTCCGCTCCATCTCTTTCAACCCCAAAATGGTCTTGCAAAGCGTGCACTTTTTTGAACCCATATCGTAACCCCATGCAGAATGTCTGGGACAAGAGCCTCCAGTGTGTCGTCTCCGTCCAGCCTCGAGGATTTGAACTGTACGGATCCTGATGGTGAAGGTTGGACTCCTCTGTTAGGTCTGTGTTCTTGCCCTTGCAGCGTTGTAGTAAGAGGATGAAACAGGACCCAGGTAGGGACTCTTGATGCTGTTGCTTGCTCTATCGTGTGTGGGTTTGGTGAGGGTAAGTCGGCTAATAAGGCTGGCAGTCATTTCGGGTGAGCGATTTCTATTTCTTTTGTTGGGTTGATTTCTGGGTTATGATGGGTTTTCTTTGTTCTTCTTGAATCGTGAAAATGCCAGATTATTTTTCTGTTTGATTGGTATTCATGGTTTGGTTTCTGGGTTTTGATGGGTTTTTGTGTTCTCATATTTGTTTAGAGAAGGTAGAGAGTACATTTCAAGTGCTCTGCTCATTATAACTGGGTTCTGTATGTTTGTTCTTGTTTTCTTAATTTGATATTTTGTTAGGTTTATGGGTTTCCGGTTATTGATCTTATTCTGTTCTAGTGTTCTTGTATTCTTCTTGTCTATTTATTAGATTGTATTTGGTTGCCATGGCATGCAATTCTCCCAAGGATCGATCTAATTTTCCAATTATCAAATGTTCTTTAGTTGCCCAGTTTTGTCATTTTAGCATCGAGAAGAAAGAAGCCATCTGCATTTTTCTTGAGTATTCTATATAGTATCAGGGTTTTGTTAATTCCTTATTATTAATTGTAAGCTGAACATGTGGCAGAGGATACTGATTCGGTGGGATTGGTTTGAGATCATTAAGATCTTGAATTTATAATGTTTAGTTTCAGAAGACCTGGAGATGGATAAAAGGATGCAAGCACTAGGTGACCTTATTCAACGACATTCCCCTGATGTGATTTGTCTCCAGGTCTCTCCCTCTCCCTCGCCCTCTCTGGTTCCTTTTTCTTGTTTATCATATGGCATTTTTTTGTTTAACCGTTTATTGTATTTATCATGGGCACTTATGTTCCTCTGCAGGAAGTTACTCCAAATATCTATGATGTTTTTCAGCAGTCTTGCTGGTGGAAGGTATATCAATGCTCGGTTCCGAAGGAGATGGCACATCTAAGACCATACTTTTGCATGCTGGTACTTACCACTCTCCTGTATTGTTTTATCTTGAGACACAGCTTGAAAATGGGGTGTCTGAGCTAGCTTGGTCTGATATCCAGATGTTCCCATACAAACGAGGGCATATGTTATTGTTCAAGGCATGTTGATACATTAAACACAGATTTTATAAGTTTGAAACTTAGGAGGTTGATCGTTTAACGTGAGTATGTCGAAGAGCTTTGGTTTGGCGAAATTCACAGGTTCAAGAATTCTCGCAAGCGGGGGCATATGTTATGGAGTCGGATTGAGGTTGTATTCGCTAATTATTATCCTAGATTGTCTTAGTGTGCCACAGTTTTCATCCAGATACGTACCCTTGAATGCGATGAGGCCCCCATTGCATGTTCACTACTTGTTATTAGGTTAAATTAGCTCGATCATCTTGTTGTTGGATCTTGATCTACCGAATGTATGTTTTGGGATGGTTAAGACAGATACAGAGAAAAAAACAGGTAAATTTATTCTTCTGTTTGAATGTTCAAATATTTTCTTTCTAGCTCTGTTAGTTGTTCTATGATATATTGGATATGTGGATTCCTTTTGGCTTGTTCTCTATTTATGTATGATTCGCCTTCATTCACTTTATATGTTTCTTTTGGCAAATTGATATGATAAATATTGTGACTTGCTATTATAATGCAGTTAATAAACTCCCAGTGAAATCCTTCGTCTCTAAACCCTTCAGCAATTCGATTATGGGAAGAGAACTTTGCATTGCTGAGCTTGAGGTTCAGACAGGCAAGCCGTTGGTTCTTGCCACCAGCCATCTCGAGAGTCCTTGCCCGGCCCCTCCCAAATGGGATCAGATGTACAGCAAGGAACGTGTGGATCAGGCGAAGGAGGCCCTTAACCTTCTGAAGAAATATCCAAATGCTGTTTTTGGAGGTGACATGAACTGGGATGAGAAGTCGGACAGCCGATTTCCTCTACCTGATGGCTGGGTTGATGCCTGGGCAGATCTGAGGCCTGGAGAAAATGGATGGGCATTATGATGCCAGTGAACAAGATGTTGTCTGTGTCGAGCACTGCAAGCGCTGGATCGAGTTGTGTGCAGATTGCATGATTTCAAGGTCAGTGAAATTGACATGATAGGAATGGAGCCAATACCAGGTCTATCTTATCACAAGGAGAAGAAAGTGAGGAAAGAGATCCAACAATTGGTACTCCCTGTTTTGCCCAGCGACCATTATGGCTTGCTTTTAACAATATCTAGCCAGTAACTTCTGTTTGAAGATCGATCGAGAAACGATTCTCATTTTGGTATGATTGAACTCTTACTGTAATTTGGCACAAAATGCTTTGTGCATTTTTGTATAGATGGCATATGAAATGATGTTATGCTTTTGTATCTCTTTTGGATCACTATTTCTGCCTTCTGTGTTAAATCTATAAACCCTTTAGAATGGAAGTAATATAGTTGGGGAGATATATGACTTCTAATTACATTCTTCATTTGAATGTTAGATGAATATTCTGTCTTGTTATCCCTATTCCCTAGCATTTGATCAAGGAAACCATCCAAAATTCTTCACAAAGAGTTCTCAAGAAGCTCATTTTCTAGGAAGCTTGAGATGGTGGGTAGTTTTTTTTTTTTTGATTTGGTCATACCCTGAGGTGTTCTGAGTGGGTCTGTGCACACACGAAGGCGTTTTTAAGCTATACTACATCCAGTCTAATCCCCATACGAGCCGGGAGAGATCACAAGTGCGATAAAACTTTACCATAGAACACAACTATATTCCCAGGGCTCGAATTCAGGACCATTGGTTAGGTTAGGAGAGATTCCAATTATTTCACCTACATGTTCATTGGTATGGTGGGTAGTTTTGAAGGATGAGTGGAACCAAAATTTTATGAAATTCTGTTTCGGTTAGAATGGTGCTGTCAATGCATAGAAAGTGCAGTTTTTATAGCAAACATACTGTCCAGCTTCTTGTTTGTTTATCTACATGGTGAGATGACTAGAAAATGAACGGAACCTGCTCGTATTAGATTATTATCTATGAATTTGCAGGGGCTTCTAGCCTGAGATAATCATAGAGGACTCCACAAAGAGCATCTCCTGCTCTGGCCTGTGTGAGAAAGATGGAGTTGTCTCCCTTAACCAGCAACGATGAAGAAATATCAACGCTGTAAAGGCGGTACAGTCCATGAATTCCATGTCGACAAACTGTGTTGTCTGTTCCCAAGTTCAGCACCTGGAACACTAGATTCTTCACATCCATGTCATTGATGTTGGCCTGCAAAGAAGAGAGTATTACAGAAAAGCCAAACTGAATCTGCGAGTTGGAGAAGATGAAACCTGTTGGCTTCCTTGAATTCTTGAGGGTGTTTTCATGCTTCTGGTAAGTTTTTTTTTTTTTTTTTTACCTTAAGATTAGAGCGGGTTGCTGATGCCATGGCCAACCTCAGCTTGTAAACCCCATTAGATACTGCATGAAGCTTAAACTTGATTTCCCATTGTGTTGGAAGATATTTGCCATCTGCTCCTCTCCTGGATATGTTCGAGGATACATATTATTTTGATGTTAAGTTCTCAATTCGTCACGAAGATGGGGAGGAGAGTAGGAAAAACCTGTCTACATGAGCAAAGAACCAGTCTTTCTTTGAATCACTAACTCCTATTGTGAAAACTTGATCAGATACTGGGTTTAGATCAGTGTATCTGTCCCATAAGCCATACTGCCTGAACCTGCATTTTCATGGTAATAATTAACATCTAATGAAAGGATTTCTCAAGCGATTTGAAGTTATCAGGAGGAGGAGAAATTTGCATACTTCTCAGGGCACAATCTGAAATAACAGTGAAGCATACACAATGATTCACATCAGGAACATAGAAACCAGTTTGCTGTTCGATCCCCAGAGTCCGATCTCCCAAACAGTTGGACCATCTCTGACGGGAACATAGATCAGATTGCCAAGTTCTGTCTGTGATCCTGAGGAATTTCAGAGTGTTGGAGAGCTGAAACCGAATATTTGGAGGAATTTTTCATTTTACTGGTAGGGAAGGGTCGTTTGAGTTTACCTGGGGAGACAGTAATGGGTGCATTATCCAGGTAATCACCGATGAAACCAGGAACCCAGCCATGGAGTCTGTAAGTTCCTGGGATAACATTGTTGATGGTGAAGTTTCCATTTGAATCGGTTTGCACCCAAAATTGATAACCCTACAACCACACAAAAGCTGGAATGTTTAGGCTTCCTTCTTGAGCCGGTCTCTTAAGGTCGAGCATGGGTTTGGTTTTTGATATGAATATCACGATTCACACCCTCCCTCATGTGCAGGGGTGGTTCATTAGAGCAGTTGCCCCCATTGAGATTTTCTTGTTTGTTTTTTAACTATGACAATACCCTTTGCTCCCATTGGAAGCAAAAAAACCCGACATAACAGGAGGCTTGAACCCGAGACATAGAGAGTTATATGCAGAGACTTGACGTAGGCTAATTCTCCAATGAGGTTGCCGGCTCAAATAAATTCAACCTCCGCCATCATTTCACTTGCATCGGCACTTATCTGTCGTGTATGTGGAGGTAATTCGAATTTATGAGCTTTCGAATCGACGAATAAGTATCGAATATTGAATTTTCGAGGAGAGAGTTGGCCCAAGATCTCACTGTCAATAGAAACTACGATCTGTGGTAAGCAAACGGAATTTTATAAGCTCGAGTTTGTAGAGGTTTGGCTTTTAATATGAATATCCACGGTCCATATACAAATGCGTATAAATGCGATCTTATCTTTATCTTGGCGTGAAGAGTCGGAAGTAATTATGAAGCTTCCAATTAACAAAATAGGGATCAAATATTCAAATGTGTAAGAAAATGATTCGAACCCAAGACCTCCTATCAAATTAAGATTTGATATCATGATAAACGACCAATTATCTCAAAAACTCAAGCTTGTTAAATTTGGTTTTTAATATAAATATCATGTTTTCACATCCATAATGATTGCTTTATAGAGTATACCCAGTCACCTTGCTTGCTTTTTGCCAGGATCCTTCAGTTGTTACGACTGATAGACCAACATATCCATACTTAGCAGGGATTAGAGAACTAGAAACGAACCCGCAATTTAACATTCATATGAACTAGGAATACTTGGTTAATCCTAGGACTGATCGAACTGTGAGATATACCATGAAAACAACAGAAAATAATGTTTCGCGAATATGCTATGAAGAAAAAACGTATTATACCTGTCTTGGACCAGCAATCTCCCTGAAACCGAACCACGTTCTTTAGCAGTATAGTAATAGGGTGATGAGACGAAATCATAGGGCCATGCTGCCTTCTCCAACAGCCTCTAGGATGAGCCAAGAATTGGGGAAAAAGAGAAAAAAAAGAAAGAATACCCTCATGTTTTAAGCTACATTACTTGATTTGTTAGATCAGAAAAGATGTAACTTGAGAACAAGGTCAGAGATTGTCTATGCTGTGAAGTGTAGAAATACGTTATATCTATGTATCGGATAGAGGAGAAGCCATCGTGATCTTATATAAGTATGAGTTCTCTTATCTAGTTGTGTTTTAAAGCGTGAGAAATTTCAGGATAACTCTCCTACGTGGTTGGGTGATTATTTATAAAATGGTATTAGACTCAATCCCTGATCCCGTTGTGGGGGTCCATTCCATTTGGTCCCGAACGTTGTGTTTGTCCGTTTGATCCCGCAATCATATGGGACGCAACGTTTGGGTGTTTTTCATATCCTATATTGGATAGAGAGAAATTTCCTGACACTATATAAGTATGAACTCCTCTAAACCTAGTAGACGCGTTTTAAAGCCGTGAAGGCGCCTTGGTCTTGAAGCTAACGATATCCACATGGTTAGATCGGGTTGTTATAAATGGTATCAGTGCCGATTTCCAATCCCAGTGTAGGAGTCTATTCCATTTGGCTCCGAAGGAGGGGTTTCTCTGTTTGACTCCGTAATTCTATGAGACATACTTGAGACATTATTAATACATGTAGGGTATTCAGCATCGGATATAAGGAATTTTTTGGCGTTATATAGTATGAAATTTCCTCTGTGCAGTAGACAAGTTTTAAAAACCGTGGTCCCAAATTGGATCGAAGTGAACAATATTTACATGGCTGGACCGGGTCATTATAGATGATTCTATTCCCCTATATGAGTTCATTTTCAAGGAAAAACAGTAATTACCTGTTTCTTAGCATCTAGCCATAAACTGTGTGCGTTTGATACTTTTGGGGTAGAATTGAGGTATACAAAAAAGGGGCCAAAAACCTTCCTCCATGTCTCCCCTGCTTCGAAATGAGCCATTATATCCTCTCCAATGTAATGAGTTCCCTGAAGCATCTGATAATCCAAAAATGAAATCTTTTTAGGATGATGATGGCTGCCTTCATTTCGTTTCGAGTTTTAAGTAATTTATGATGGAAATTGGTTATTACAGCAAGGCAGGTTGGGCCTGTATGGACTGTGAGATTTTGCTTGGTAGGCCCTTCATTGCGAAACTCCTGGCTGGGGAAGATGATCAGAACCCAACAACAGGGCTAGAGCTTATCCAGCCATGGACTCCACCATCCTTGTTGTCCATGGAGTACTGGTACTTATCATCAACCTGCACCATAATGACTAAGGTGGCCTTTATAGAAATTAATAGTCTTAAGTATGACACTGTTTGTTTTTGTAATATTTGTTTCTTATATGCTTAAAATCAATATCTTAAATATATCATGAAAAATAATTTTACTCAATAGTGGTTTATATAATGATTATTTATAACTTTATCATTTTAACGCATATTTATAACAAATTGTTTACCATCTTGAAATTAAAGTATGATCAAAAATAAAAAAAAAAATGAAAAAACTTCCCATCAGAGTAAATGGAGAATTATGATGGTTGCACTACCTCCTATTAGAAAAAATAAAAATATTTAGCTTTTTTTATTAAGAATAATTTTAAAAAAATTTAGAATTTAGTCATCAGAGATTGAAAAAACAAACTGTCTAAATTATAAAAACAAATTGTTTTAAGCAAAAAGTAAGAAAAACAAATAGGCTCTAAGTTACTTGATCTGTCTGATATCAGAACACATACAGAGACATATTCAGATTCTTTTACGGTTACCTCGCCTTTGAGATGTGGATTAATGGGGTTGACAAGCAGCACTGATTCAGGTACTATGAGCTGTTTGCCTCTGTTTGGAAGAAGATCTTCTGGCATGGGCATTACCCTCTGCTTTTCATCTGAGATTGCCATGTAGTGGAACCTAATCCGAATTTCACATGAAACAAAATCTGTGTTGATATAGCGAATTCTTTACCATTAAACATGTAAGTGAGATGATTGAAGTCTCTCATAACTTAACTAATGGTCTCGAGTTCGAGTCTGAGAATTGTAATGACCCATTATGAGTCCCACATCGCCAAGTTAAGGCTCGGCTTTGTGGTTTATAACCATTTGGACTCTCTGTGTGATGAAAGCTAGCTTTTAGGGTGGAGTTCTGCGAGGAAGTGGTCGTAATGGGAATGCGGTGTGTGTTACGTGGTAGGCTCTTGTCTTTATGATCCCTCTCGACTTGTGTGAGGATTAGTTTGGGTGTATTATAAGCTTAGGCATTTTAAAGGTAATGATGCGGGCTCTTTCGGGACAACCTAATGATTTGACAAAGACGAATTCTCAAGCTTTCTCAGAGGTTATAACTTATACCTTACCTTTCTTGTCTCAACAGACACCATCCTTGTCTGAGCAACATCAAAGGCGCGGCATCCTGGGGGCAACTCATATATTGCATAGCAGTAGAAGCCTGAAACACCAGCTCTCAAATATACCTAAATGAGAGAACAACAAATAATGAGTATATATGCTTATAGAGATTCAGTAACATTAAAACAGACCAAGATATGAAACCTCATGTCAATACTGAGAGGCACTGTGATGCTTGAATTGGATGGATTATAAGTACTCCTGAAAGAAACCTCTATATTGATAAATTTACTGGAATGAACAACACTGTAGTTATTTCCGTTGATTCTGTGTAATAATACAAGCAGATGAATTCAGTTTTGTATGTTTGACAGCGAAAAAACCGACATCAAGTCTTGAAGGAAAGGAGTAGAATACAAATGGTATCTGTCCTCGCCTCCAGGCAAGCTCCAGTTGATGTCCCAATACCTGCAGAAATATTCATAAAATGTCTCAAACACTTGAATATATCTGGGTTATATACATATAAATACACAGTTTTGAATGTCACCCTCTGCTAGATTCACTGGATTGGAGGTCTAAAAGATTGTCCATTCCTCCATACTTGATGCCAGTCAAGAAACCTTGTGGCCTCAGTATTGTGAGCTTCACCAATCCATTGTCCAGCATGACCTACACCAAATGTAAGATTATGAGAGAGAGAGAGAGAGAGAGGAGAATGAGTGAGGGAGGTATTGGCCTAATACACTTAGAGACCTTTGGAGGTTAAGGTGAGCTTCTTCTTTGTCATAATGGAAGACAGGTACTATTTGCCTTTCTCAATTTTCTTCTCTGAGAATGATGCTACAAAACCAGTGGGGTTGAAGGGGGTTTGATGGAAGGACAACTGGTCGTTGGTAACTATGAGGACTGAATGGAAATTCCTATATCCTTCTTCTTGTCTTTTATTTGTATGTTTCAACTTCGAGGCATCATAATCATGTTTAGGCATTTCTTGTTTATCTCATTTTAACGTATTGGACTTGCCCTTAGGCTTGGCTTAAGTGGTAAAGTGTTGAGACCGACATACGGGAGAACCATGATAGATCTTTTAAGAACATAATATTGTTGAGACCTGTCTTCAGAATTGATTCAAGTGATAAAGGGAAAAGACGAGCATATGAGAGAACCATGATGGAATCCTTATAAGAACATATTACTATAAGATATACCTAGTGAGACGAGCATACAAAAAAACTATGATGGAATCATATAAGAGCGTGAATCTTCTGAGATATCTTTGCAGTGAAAGTAATTGACAAAGTTTAAAGATCTCTTTTAATCATCTTTGGTAATAGTTTTATTTTTTAGTAAGTCTTTAATAAACTTAGATCATACATAAGCTGTTGAAATTTATGTATAAAGATGTAAAAAAAACTTGGAACATTGGTTTAGGACATATTAGTATAATTTTTTTTGTTAGATCGTGGGGTATCTTGGGTGTACGAGACGAAGGCAACTTAAGTTATATCATCTGGCCAACCACTATCTGGTCGAGAAAGGAATTTATAAAAATAATAAAACTCTACTCTAGATCACGATTTAGCTAAAAAAGAGTAAATCTATCTCACCTAAATGTTCGATGATTATATATAGTCCAACAATGTTATCAAGATGTATCATGCATCCTGGATTGGACTGGACCAAGCTTTTGTAAAAGTAAACCCCTTTTTAATGATGATTGAAATCAAGATAAATAAAAGAAATATATATATATATATATATATCATGTATATGATATGACGTTTACAGAAAAGACCAGGTGATTTCCATACCTCCGACGCGCACTAGATTCCTGCTGCAGTGATCTATTTACCAGCTGTGACCAACAAACCAGTCAGGTTTTGAGATCCGAATCTCCCATTAACTCTCTTTTTACAGTCATTTTCCTCTAAAACTTTTAAAATAAAAATGAAATTTACTTATCCAAGTGCATGTGAGGGCAATCCCATCATTCCATAAATTGATTCCCTTTCCAGCATGATTGACGGTCGGATTTGATCCTCATCTTGTACGGACGGTCTACGTTTAACTCCCTTACTGCTATTTCCACAGGCTTCTCTGCCACACTCAACTCTTACATCTGCCTCACAACTCACCTTCTCTCTCTCTCTCTCTCTCTCTCTCTAAAAACACAGAGAGAGAGAACCCAACTGGGGTTTGTCTCTTGGAGAAAGAACAGAATGGGAAATCTCTGTTTCTTCATTGTTTTGATGGGTCTTCTTCTTCTTCATGGGGTTCATGGAGAAGACCCTTACAGGTTCTTAACTTGGAAAATCACCTATGGAGATATCTACCCTCTTGGTGTCAAACAACGGGTACTTTCCCCATCTCTTCTGTTTTCTTGTCTCATTTCCAGGTTTTTCTTTTTCCTCTCTCTTTCTCGGGAATATTTTGATAAAATGTGGGAAGTGGAACAGGGGATCCTGATAAATGGGCAGTTTCCAGGGCCTCAGATCGATTCCGTTACCAACGATAACTTGATTATCAGTGTATACAACTACTTAACAGAGCCTTTCCTCATTTCCTGGTACGAATCTCCATTCTTTTCCTTCCTTTGCATGAGATGAGACTTGAGAGTAAGCTGGCTTTCTTTCTGTTTGGTTTCCCGGAAAATATAAATAAGTACAACATTATTCTCCCGGGAACCAAACGGCGCCGGGAGTGTGGTTATTATTATTATTATTATGATTCTGGCCGTGTACGAAGGGGAAGGGGAAGGGGATGGCTAAATTGTAATAAGTGTTGGAAGCGGGGGTGGAATTGTAATTTCGTACTTTCTTCTTTTTTTTTTTTGTTTTTTTTTCCGCGGCTATTTGGATGGGTGCTCGTGACAGCATACGTGTGGGCCTTTCTGGAATCTGGGTGTATGATCCGGTGTGTCGCATCCCATGGTAGTGAGGTGTTCTCGTCATGGAATCCCCACTCCCCACATCTAGATCTTGTTCTTTTCTTAATTTTCAATTCGGCTGCCATGATTGATCACGTGGGACAACGTGAAGGGACCATGGTCAAATAATTGTTTAGGATAAATTATTATTATTTTATCAGAAAAAAAAAAAAAAAAAAAAAAACAACAACCCAACTTGTAACTTAGATAGTTCCCATATTTCTTGGTTGAACTAGTGGTTTATGTTCAATTCATAGGAATGCACCTCTGTTTTAGAGCTACTCGAGTTCGATCGGTAAAATACTTGAATTCGATTCGAATCGAAGTTAATCAAGTTGAGTTCGAATACTGCAACACCCGATTCACCGATTCAAGTTTCTTTCGAGCTTTACTATTTTATTAATCGAGTCAAGTCGAGTTTCAGTAGCTCAATTATTTTTCGAGTTGAGTTGACAAAAAAAGCTTGGTCAAATTGGGCTCTGAGTTTTTTAATTGAGTCGAGTTCGAGCCTGGCTTTGTATCGTCTCCTGTTTAGGACACCTCATGATCGGACTAAAAAAAGTAGAAAAAACTTAATATGGTAGAGTTGAGAATGGTAATGGAATTTGACAGTGTGTGTTATTACTGGGCAGGAGTGGATTACAGCAGAGAAGAAATTCATGGCAGGACGGAATGGCGGGAACCAACTGCCCGATCCCTCCGGGGAAGAACATGACCTATGCTCTTCAAGTGAAGGACCAGATCGGCAGTTTCTTCTACTTCCCTTCCCTTGCATTCCACAAGGCTGCCGGCGGTTTGAGAGCATCAGATCTGAGCGATCAGTTCGGGTGCCTTTTCCCATCGCTTCCGGGGATTTCACCGTCTGCGGGGACTGGTTCAAGAGGGATCATGCTGTATGTATAATCCACATTGGTGATGTTGGTTTAATGGTGTTTGTTTTGCTGTAATTCTGATTGTTCCTCCATGTTTGGATTTACAGGAGTTGGGAGGAATCTTGGACCGAGGCCATAATCTTCCATTCCCTGACGGGCTACTCGTGTGGCAGCGGTGGAATGGATACATGTTTCAAGTTGATCAAGGTTTGTCCTTTGAATTCACCATTGATGTTGAAATAAGGGGTGTAATCTAGTCGGGTCAAGTCGAGTCGATACATAGCCAAGCTTGAGCTCGACTCAATTAAAAAAACTCGAAGCTTGAATTCGATTGAGTTTTTTCTTAAGATGAATTAGGTAGGTCGCTAATGGCCACAGGTGGAATGGACACACATTCCAAGTTGATCAAGGTTTATCCTTTGAATTTCCCATTCCAAGGGTGTAATCTAGTCGGGTCGGGTTGATACGTAGCCAATCTCAAGCTTGACTAGATTAAAAAATTTGAAGTTTGAATTCGACTCGAATTCGATCGAGCTTTTTCATCTTTTTCTTAAGATGAATTAGGTAGGTTGCTAATATAGTTCCCTATCCACGGTTTTGCTATTTCAGTTTGAAATAATTTTATTGGAATATAGGAGGAATCCCTTGGATGGGTAAAAATATGAAAAATAAGCACGATTTTGAACACTTTGTTTATGTACAAAGTAACATTCGAATTGGATTAATATCAACAACAAATCATTTTTGAATCATTCATTGAATGATAAATCACTACTAGTGACGGAGATACACGATTTAAATATCGGAAGTATCCAATATTTAAAAATTGTATCTAGAATGACCGGAAAGGTGGAAACAAGACCAGATTTAACTTCACCATTATGAGTAAATCCAAAACCTTTGCAGACAGAGCCAATCATTAGTTCCCAACCATGGGGCGAGTGGAATCCGATGCATAAATCAGTTAATAAATAACTATACTTGAAATCGACTCGATTCACCTCCCGAGCAGCTCGAGTCTTAGTATTGTGTGTCTTTCGAACTTCGACTCAACTCGGTTAACTCCAAATCGAATTCAAGCGTTTACATGAGTCGAGCTCAGTGGCTCTTGACTGGTTTACACTGTATGTTGCTCAGATTAAGTGTTTGAGACCTAATTTTTCTCGAATGCGGGTTTGCAGGGAAGACATACAGGTTTAGGATTTCCAATGTGGGACTTACAACATCGATAAACTTCAGAATTCAGGGGCACAAGATGAAGTTGGTGGAGGTGGAAGGATCGCATACGCTTCAGAACACCTATTCTGCCATTGACATCCATCTGGGGCAGTCCTATTCTGTCTTGGTCACTGCTGATCAGCCTCCACAGGACTACTACATCGTCGTTTCCTCGCGATTCACCAGCCCTGTGCTAACCACAACAGCCGTTCTTCACTACAGCTGGTCGACCGTTGGCCTCTCTGGTCCCTCCCAGTGGTCATGACTCAAGTGCTTGGTCCCTCAACTTGATGAGTCTATCGGTAATGTTCTTTGCAAAGATGATATCTCTTTGGTTTGTTCTAAAATCATTCATGAAATATAAGAACTTGGCCTTAATTGTTTAGATATTGTAATACGATTCCACATCGGTTTCACATGAAATTGTGGAGTGGTATTTAAGCTTGAGAGGTTTTCCCGCCTATCAGTCTAGTCTTTTGGGTTGGGTTAGGTTACCTATCATTGGTGGTTTCATTGAGAGCTTGTGCGTAGCGGGAAATGGCTACTTGGATGAGGGCTACCCGGTGTCCCAAGGGTTGGTCCAGAGTGAAAGCTATCCAAAGTGTGAGCTGTTCGGGACGTCCGGCTTCTCTAGGGGTGGGCAATGATACGATCCCACATCGGTTTTCCCACTTATCAGGCCAGCCTTTTGAGTTGGGCTCTCCTATTAGGCTTGACTACCTATCATATTGTTTGCCTTGATTTCAATGAGATGCTTTTGAAACTCATCTACATGGTTGAGAATGAATTTATACATGTATATATAGTGTCAAGATAATAAGGTTGTTGTGTTAGTATAATGGATGATTGTGATATCTCATATTGAATACGGGAAAAGTTTGTTAACTGTATATAGATCTAAACCTTATTGATGGTTTTTTTAAGTCTCTTGGACTTAAAAGGAGACTATATTTATTGTGGTCTTGGTAATACATGATGATTTTTTCATATGTAATTTATGGTCTCGGTCCAATGTTTATAGTGGTAATAGAGATGGGTCTTTGCTGGATTTCTTAACTTTGTATGGACATAGATGATTTTTTTTTTGTTCGGTTGGTAGGCTTCTTGAGCCGTTGGCTCCCCTTTTTGGCCGTTCTCTTTTAGTATACTTTTGGGCGGTTTTTATTCATTTTTGCGAGTAATACATGATGATTGTTTACCCATCAAAAAAGAAAATATTTATGCAGTTTTATACGGGTTCTTACATGAAATTTGATGTTTTCTTGTATTCATTCTCTATCAAATCAGTTGGAACCTGTCGGCAAGCGGGCCTAGGCCGAACCCCCAGGGCTCCCTGCCACTGGATTGATCAAACCAGCCGCACCATCATGCTAGCAAACTCTGCTCCTATCATCAATGGCAAACAGAGGTATGCTGTGAACAGCGTCTCGTATATGCCTGCAAGTACCCCTCTCAAACTAGCTGACTACTTCAATATCCCCGGCGTCTTCTACCTTGGGAGCATTCCTAGCTTCCCCACCTGGGGAAATGGTTACCTCCAGACCTCAGTCATGCCAGCTGATTTCCGATCCTATATCGAGATCGTCTTCCAAAACTGGGAGGAAACTGTCCAGTCATGGCACATTGATGGCTATTCCTTCTTCGTCATGGGAATTAGCTTCTTCTTATTGCCTGATTCTTGTGTATGAATTTGTTGTTATTAGCTACAAAGTTACTCCGTTTTTCGGGGATGATCAGCATGGACGGAGGGCAATGGACGCCTACAGTAGGCAGAGCTACAATCGAGAACACGGTTTGCTCGTTGCACTGTCAGGCACATTAAAATCAAGTACTAGAGAAAATACCAAGAAAAATGGTTTTTCGGTGTTTGGTTTTATTATGGAAAATATAAAAGAAAATCAAAATTTCTCAGTTTATATTTCCTCCCTATTTTCCTTTCAAATTTTATTTCCTTGTACTACTTTCCGGGTTCTAAGTAATTTTTGACTCCATAACAGTACAGAACAGAACTTCATTGATGTATTTGATTGGAACCAGGTTTATCCCAAGGCATGGACTGCAATATGGCTCTGGACAATGTAGGTATGTGGAATGTAAGGTCTGAAAACTGGGCTGACATTATTTGGGACAGCAATTCTATCTCAAGTTTTCTCCCCATGAGCTCGTGGAGATGAAATTCCAATCCTAAGAATGCTCTTCTGTGTGGCGACCGTATAATACCCGACACTCTTTGAAACCAGTCCAGGCCATGGATTCTGTGAGGTGACATGGTTGCAGGGTGTGTGTGAGCCCTAAAGTGCAGGGTTTACCTCATTAAGTGCTCAACTTGAGCATTGAGTTAGATCTATTTTTGTTCCAAGAGTTTCCCAATCTCTATGTAGTTTCTTTGATTGAATCCATTATCGACTGATTTTTCACCCACATATAAAAGCAAAGAGCATTATTTGATGCTTTTGTTATTTGGATTTTTGGTTGTACTTTTAAGTTTCAAGTAGGCTTGGGTAAGAGATTCATACTTACTGCATCGATAATGGTAAATAGTAACTACAATTTGAAGCAATGGTCATAACTTATAGAATTAAGCGATGTTTTAAAAAATCGGAAATTTAGATCGATCGATGTAGGCTTGATTGGATTGCAAATTGGTAATAAAATCGGTTTGATTCAAAAGTTAAAATCGTTTTTCTGTGAATTGATCAAATCGGTGATTGAATCGGTTAAATCCATTTATAATTATTTTTATTTTAATAATATATTAATTATCTAATTAGAATATCATCAGTTCAACTAAGTTTAATCGGAGAAATGTCGATGGTAACTTTTTTTGATTAATAGGTCTGATTTTAAATCATTGGAATTAAGAAACAACATAATTAAAAAAAAAAGGACAACATTAGTATTAATATCCATGTAAACAATAGGTAAGATAGCATATCAATTATGTTGAAACTTGTTCCAGTCAATTCATAGACTTTATACATAGTTTTAGAATGTACAAGATGCAAAATAAAGAATGTCATTGAGAGGAGCAAATTAAATACAGTTTAGGAAGCCTAGTAATTTTATGAAATATGATTCAAAATCTAATTCAATAAATACAAAACTTAAGATTCTAAACTAATAAAAGCATTAATGAAAATAATAATAGAAGTACGTAAATTTAAGTCATTAAAATATTTAAAAGTAAGACACACCTCTAGCACAGTCCTTGACAAGCGATGTTATAACTAAAAAATTGTTGTAACTTATAGTCGGTATTTTAAAAACTGTGCACAAGCTCTTTCCGGTAAATGCTATACAAATATTTATTGTAACAATTTAGTCTGTCATTATAAATATTATCTGGCTTTGAGTTAGAAGATTTCTCGGAACAAATGTATCTCTTAAGTTAGAGGAATATATATCTTTATATAGTGTCGGGAAAGTTTGCTCTTACATTCGATGTGAGATGTAATGAGCAACTACATGTAGGCATGACGTCCTTTGTTGTGTCGATGAAGTTGTATGGTCGACAGAGATGGCTTGGCATTTACCTTCTGGTACGAGAATAGAGATAGACCGCAGCGGAGTGCGAAAGTGCTTTAGGCATTCTTGTGGGCCCGTGGCGTTTGGCTGAGCAGTTTGGCCCAAGGCCGCGATGTGAGACTGACCCTAATCCTTGCCTCTTAGTAAAGCCAGGACACTATGGATCGGGAGGAGATCTGAGCCGTCATAGGAAGTCGGGGTGTCTTCATTCAGTTTCGAATGACAGCTGAGTTTAGTGCTTGACCGGCCAGTCTGCCACATATGAGAGGGTGTTATGGATAAATATATAAAGCGGAAAACATGCTGAGAGATATTTATCTACTAATTTCCCGAAGTTTTATCCACTTATTTCGAAAGATTAACCTTTCATAAGGAAGAAGATATTTTATCCTACGATTAAGATATTTTATTTTCTAAAATCAAGGGAGATATTCATAAGCCACTTTTCAGAGATACCTGAGGGGAAGGTAAGCAATTCATTCTGGCACATCTTTCTTCTTTTTACTCTCAGTATTTTGTTGAGCGTCGTGAGAGAGGCGCGGAGCTACCGGTCGCCAAATCCTTTTTGTGGGTTTACATTGGTCGTTGATCTTTTAGGGGTTCGTAAGTCGAGGTAGCAACAATTAATGGTTGTAGGAGCCGACGAAAGTCTTGTTGCGAGTACGCGAGGGCTTGCTTCAGCGATTGTCAGCCAGCCGTTGCACGGAACTCTGCAGGTTCCCACTTCCGGCATCCCGATTCTTTTGAGGGCGATCAACTTGATTCGATGATCCAATCGCCAAAAGATAAATTCCTCCATTAGTGTCAGGACATGGAGAGGAAACATGAGGAACAAGCAAGACATATGAAGGAGTTGCAAGGTCAGGTTGAACGCTTGCGGCGTGAGAATGACCAGTTGCGGGCCCAGATTAAAAAAAGCCGTGATCTTGGAAAATACGTGAGAGATAGCGGCCGTGCTGCACAGCTGATCCCCCACGATAAAAGGAAGGAGCCCATTGTTCTTGACGATGTCGATAGCCCAACGGACGATGAGATGTGCTTAGGCTGCTCCCCATCCTTGAGTCTCTAGCCGGCAAAGAATGCTCGGAAGAGCACAAAGACTAGATCGTGTAAGAGGCCTTCACCTCACCCTGCCCTCAGTGATGTTGTTAGTGGTGCGTCTCGTAGGATAAGGAGAGAGGTAGGCAAAAGACAAAACCAGTTAGATCAAGCCCCTAGGAACCCGCTGGTGTTGCCCTCAGGCACATTGCCACCAATGCTACTTGTGCATCTTGCCTTTGGTGCCGGCGCCATCGTTGCTCTGACCAACAACCTTAATTCGGAGACCCGATGACATGCTCTCTTCACCCCTAGGGCAACACATCCTTGACTACGACCCACCCCGCGGGTTTGTCATTCCAACTTTCACCACATTTGATGGCTCTATTGACCCCTACAACCATATGCTCCATTATAATCAAGCGATGACATTAAATTCTGGCAACGATCGATTGTTATGCAAAGTATTCCAGGCTAGTTTGCGGGGGCCTGCGTTGGCTTGGTTTTACAAGCTCCCATGCTATTCAATAAATTCGTTCAACGAACTATGGGCCGCATTCATATCGAAGTTTCTTTGCTCGGTGTGACAAAAGAGAAACATCAGCTCCTTACAAACTTTTCTCAAACAGGAAGAAGAGTCTATTCGAGACTTCATAAGGAGGTTCGGGCAAGCCGTCCAACAAATAGAGTCGTATAGCATGGATGTAATCCTCCAAAACTTTAGGAGAAGCTTTAGGCTATCTACCCCTTTCTTCCAATCACTATCTTTAGACATGATATGATGAAAGAAGAATTATACATGTGGGGCACGATGGGTACTCAATCTTCCCGGAGGGTAATATCAGAGTGGAAGCGACCTAATTTTGTCATGATTCTGAGGTGTAGACCAAGAAAAAATAAGTTACTTGGGAATAAGTCGTTCGAATTCAAGGAAGGTCATAGCAGAGACCGAAGCGATCCCTTGATCAATCCGCGAAGAGAGCTCTACTTAGTTTACCCCCACAAAGTCTCTTATGAGGCTATTGCTCATCGTTCTTGACTTGCTAGAGTTAAGAATATAACACTTGGCAGTCTAGTCGGATCCCTCCCGAAAAACAAATGTACGATCTACGATTATCCATAGAGATCATGGGCATGGGACCGACATGTGCCGAAACCTAAAGTTTTTTATGGAAAAGCTGATCAAGGCGAGACACCTCAGGAGGTATATCAGAGAACTTGACCACGAGGTGGAATCAGGGCAAGCCGTGGACAGAATCGTAGCTGACTTGACAATCTCGACAGAATCCAACCCTACCATAAACTATATATTGGGCGAATAGACGACCGGTATCAATCGAAAATGACAGAAGAAGCTCTTGAGCGCGCTACAATTAAGTTAAGGTAAATGCTATCCATGTGAAAGGAAAACATGAGGGAACGACGATAGATGGTCTCATATCCTTTCCCTCCTTTGGCTTCGAACAAGGTTATTGCCCCACTATGATATCTAGTACTTCCCTGCAATATTACTTGATTTTAATGTGCATAAGGTACTAGTAGATCTTGGCAGTGCGGCATACTTGTTGCAACTACCAGCCTTAGAGTAGATGAAACTTTCTTTAGGTATGTTGAATTCAGCTGGACGGATTCTCTCTGGTTTCAACGGTGCAACTATTGTAAAATTAGGAGATGTCGCGCCCCTGTGAAGCGGACTCATGCGCCCCAAAATACCACAGATTTTTATAATAAAATTATTATATATTCAGGGTATAATTAGACCAACTTGAGTATTTTAAGGGTGTTAGACGCATATTGATTAAATGATTATTCAGATAAAATAAACCCAAGTGAAAAGAGAAAATGTAAATTGAAAAATGGGGACCTAAGGGTCAGTGTAAATAAGTTTGTAATAATACAGTGAAAATAGGAGACTTAAATGAAAATAATAGAAATGGAGAGGGACCTAAATATAAAAAGAAATAAGAAAAAGAAAAATTAAGGAAAGGGCATGGCATGTAGGAAAGTGGGAGGAAGTTTCCTTTTTAAATATCTGATTTAGAGTGATCCATAAGAAAAGGAAAAACAACATAGAAAATTGGAGGTATTTTAGAGTGAGAGCTCTGCAGCCTCTCTAGATTTCCCAACTATCGGGCCATAGGTCGAGGCGAAACAAGAGGGAAAGTCCTTATATTGACAAGAGTTTGTAGTAAGAAATTTTGGAATCGGGAGTTTCGACCAAACTCGAGAGGTAGGTCTTCCCTACTGAGTCATTTTCTACCCTAAGCTGCCACATTGTGATAGTGCGCGTGCTTGAACCTTAGAGCTGAATTTTTGGGTAAGAAATAAAGAGAGATCGGGTAGTGAGGTCATACACGGTAAGTTGTAGCCCACATCAATGAACTTGATGTTGAAGCACTGAATCTCTCTCAATTTGGACCTCTGTAGACTAAGTTATAGTCCTTTTATTGAAAGTCGGCCAAAATTTAAATCTGGTCGGGTCAGTTATGCCAATTCGAGTCAACTAGCCGGACCTTAGAACGGGTTTTTGAGTAAGAAATAAAAGGAATTTGGCAGTAAGTTCTTCTGGGAAATTGTAGCCAAATCAATGAAATTGATGTTAGGATTTTGAATTTCTCAATTCGGACTCTTGTAGATCAAGTTATGGTCTTTTTACTGCGAATAGTCGAATGGGTGAGAGTTCGAGGCCATAGAGGTGTCTATGGTCGGCCGGACACTCATCCTGTGAGGTCGGCGAGGCTCATCTGTAGAGGCTCGTCTGAGAAGGCTCAGGCTCGTGCGAAGGCTCGGCTCATCCTATCGAGCTCAGCTCGTCATGTAGAGAGTCAACTCGTCGATTCGATTCATTTCAAATGCAGGATGACTATGTATGACCTCGACCGGAAGGTCATAACTCCTCAGATCCGAACTTCCGTTTAGATTGTTCTTGGACTCTATGGAAGAAAGCCCATTGGGTCAAGTCCATCCATATGCCTAAGGAAGATAGAAGGTGTCAGACCTAGGTGTCGGACCGAGCTCTGTCATGTAGAGATCAGCTCGTCGGTTCGGTCGGCTCGTGCAGGTTGACTGCGCATGATCGCCGACTTCGGAGTCATATACCAGCCGTTTGAACTCCGATTTGAGTGTTCTTGGACTCTATGGAAAGCCCATTTTAGTCAAGAATACATTCATATTCCTGAGGAGGATATTAGATGTCAGACCGAGGTGTTAGACTGAGCTCGTCACTTCAGTTCAGCTGTTGGGGTTCGAATCGGCTCGTGCGGGTTGACTCACGCATGACCTCGACTTGAGGAGTCATATCTCTTCGTTTGAACTTTCAGGTTGGGTGTTCTTGGACTCTATGGAAAGCCCATTGGTCAAGGCCATTCATATGCCCTGAGGAGGATATTAGATGTCAAACGAGGTGTTAGGCCAGGCTCGTCACTTGATTCAACTCGTCGATTCGAGACCGGCTCGTGCAGGTTGACTACGCATGACCTCCAACTTCGGAAGGTCATATCTCCTTCGTTTGAACTCCGATTTGGGTGTTCTTAGACTCTATGGAAAGCCCATTGAGTCAAGAATACATTCATATTCCTGAATAGTATATTAGATTTCAGACCAAGGTGTTGTATCGAGCTCGTCCGAGGTCAGACCAGCTCGTCGGTTGAATCATTTCGTGCAGGTTGACTCATACGACCTCCCGACTTGAGTCATATCTCGCCGTCAGAACTCCCGATTCAGGCCATTCTTGGACTCATGGCCCCATTGAGTCCAGAATACGTCATATTCAAAGGAGGATAAAGATGTTTGACCGAGGTGATAGATCGGGCTTTCGTCCGAGGTCAGGTCAGCTCATCGGTTCGAGTTGTTGCGTATGACCTCCTGACTTGGAGGTCGCAACTCCTTCGTCAGGCTACGATTAGATTCTTGGACTCATAAGGCCCATTGAGTCAAGAATCCATCTATATATATTTTGTTGAATTTAGAAATCATATTAATCTCTGAAAATCAATCCTAACCAAAAATACTAGTACGCACGAATAATATTGTTCTTTAATGGTTTTGGAATAGGGATTGACGAGGAGGAAAAGCGGCGGGTGAGATTAGGGGATTGGAATCAAAGTGCAAAGATTTTTGGGGTTTGTTCTCACAGAGCTTCCTCGTTTCAAGTTTTTGCATGTTGTTCTAAAAACATATTGAATTGATTTAATTGATTTGAAAAGTGATTGTGAAATGTTTGCATATAAAAGTGCATGATTATTGAAAATAAACTATTTATACAAGCGTACATATTGTACTATATTTTCTTATAAAGTTTAGGCAACGTAATAGAGATGTTAGCAGTTTATTCGCATTAAGGATAGATTGGTATACTAATAGGGTCGAATAAATCTCTTGCGAACTATTGTATTGATGTGTCGCTCCGTCGGCCCGGCCAATCGGGACCATATCCCATTAGTGTTATTTATTTGATTGTTTATAACCGGTGTGGCAGGGCGGGACCGTCTTGTGTTATCGAGCCATTTGATCTTAGGCACAACGTGGTGGGTAGTGCTGATATCCTATATCGAAGACATAAGGTTAAATTCGTTAAAGGCGTACGAATTGATTAATGAGCAGAATTGATTAGCATAAGCGAGATTGATTAGCATAATTGAATTGATTTTGAATTGAATTGAATTACGAAGCTAGGCGAATTTGTGAGCATAATTGAATTGATTGAGATTGCGAAATATTGAATATGAAAGTGTATTTTTGAGATGATCAACGAACCATAAGCCGATTGTATAAAACAGAAGTATATGTATTTTATTTATATTGATCATCCATAATGGTTTGAAAGTTTTAATTGTTAAATTGCATAATTTGATTTAAGCAGAGCGAGGAATGGATTTGTATAGAACCACTAAGCATGAAAATGCTTAGCGTATTGTTTACCAATCTTGCGGTACAGTGATAGATAGTGATCGAGCGGACCCGAGATCGAGAGCATCAGTCACTAAGAAGGAAATTTCAGAGTATGCTCCGACATGTGCATTCATTCCATGCTTTCTTTTGGATATTGATATTTTTGTAAAAACAATTTGAACTCTGAACATCTATTTTTGTAAATCATTTTGAAAAGGCCTGAATGCCTTCATTGTAAATGTATTTTGTTAAAGATTAAATGTTTTTTTTGTTAAATGTTTATGGGCTTGCCCAAATTTTGTAATCGCTTCCGCAAAGATATGATTTTGAGTGATTGAGTGATTTTAGTGGCATCCCGGACTCGGTTCGGATCCGCCCAAACGGGTCGGGTCGGGTAAGGGGTCCCACAATTATATTGGTATCAGAGCCTAGGTTTAGGCGGTTCTACAAAATGATTTTGAAATTTTTTTGCAAATGATTTTGAAATTGTTTGTAAATGATTTTGAAATTGAGTATAACATGCATTTCATTTGCATATTAAGGATGACATGACTCTGACGCGGATCTTGCTAGTCTTAATAGGATAAGCATGCACGGTTTGGCTTCCCTTAGGGTCGAGGATGACCAGGGGACTCGCCCAAACAGTCCTGCTAGTGTGGAAGGTGGGCAAGCATCCCATGCCCCTTGATAGATAGACCGGAGACAAGTGGCGGGGGGTACTATGGGTATCCTCCGACTGAATTCAGGGCATTGCGAAAGTCGGGCAACCCGGTACAATTGCTCCAGAGCGATTAGCCATTGAGAGAATGTGAAAGTACCGACACCCGTAGATTTTATGGGAAAGAAAGAGGATGAGCCTTCTATACCAGCGAGAGAAAATTGGCTCTCGAGAGGCAGAAGGCGTGCTTGTGCAAGCGTACAGTTGAAGAGAAGTTGGAATGTGCGACCTTATTACTACAGGATGAGGCTTATCAGTGGTGGGTTTCCGTGACCAGGACCGCACCATGGAGAGTTACATGGGAGTTCTTCTTGGATGAGTTCAAGAAGCACTATGTAGGTCGCATTTATCTGAACAACATGGGCGGGAGTTTCGTAATGCGAAGCAAGACGGATGAGTGTGGCCAGAGATATCGAAGAGGAATTCACACGGTTGAGCCAGTATGCTCGAGATACTTGTGGTGAGGAAGAAAAGTGTCGTAGGTTTGAAGGCGGCCTTAATATGTTGCGGGTGTGTCGCAGTTTTAGACTCTCAAGTAGATGTTGATATAGTGAGTGAGTAGAGGCGAAATCTAGTGATCCGAGTTCACAACAACAACAAGGAAGAAATTCGGGGACCACGGGGTTGTCCGGCCTATAGCATAGGCTAATTAGAATACCTCCTACCGGCTTCATCGATTCGCGAGCACCTGAGGAGGTCCTTGGGGTGATGCTCCCCATTGCTCCCATTGTGGGAGAAATCATAGGAGAATGTTGGAGACTTACGGGTGCTTGTTTGGTTGGATCAGAGCATAGACGAGATTGTCTGAGCTCGTTCATTTCACGGCACCTCGGGCCAGGAATTACGGCTGAGTGGTACAAAGGCTGACAGGTGTTGCGTCAGTGTTCTGGAGACGAGGGACCTGCCGAAGCGTTGGAGTAAAGCCCAGATGGTCGTGCTCGATCTAGAGCATATCTGATGAAAGCGTTGGAAGATCACAGGCGGCTCCGGATGTGATGGCCCGTTAATTTCAAATCTTTGATATATATGCAGTGATTGACCGGGTGACCAGCTCGTATATTTGCAGCGGCATACTGACTTGGGTAAATTCAGGAGTGAAACCGAGTATGACATCTTGGTGACGAACCCGCTCGGTCATAGTGTTATTGTGAACATAGTGTATAGGGATTGTCCCATCAAAATACGAGAGTATGAATTGTTAGGAGATTTGATTGAGTTATCATTCAGGGAGTTTGATGTGATATTGGGGATGGTAGTTGTCTGATATCAAACAATAGTCGATTGTAGAATGAAAAGAGTAACCTTAAGAACACCGAATGAAGATGAAGTGCTTTCATGTCGGTGAGAGAATTAAAATCCACCTATCTAATGTGATATCATGATCCTTGCTAGAACAATGGTGCGGAAAGGATGTGAAGCCTACTTGTATGTGATTGATGCGGTAGGAAGGCCTAGTGTAAATCAGATATCCCTCTTTGTTAGACTTTCCGGACGTGTTTCGGAAGAGTTACGAGTTGCCCACATAGGGAGGTTTGCTATTGGCATTGAACCAGGTGCCACACAGGCATCCATTACACGTCTGAGAATGGCTCCGCTGAAATTTAAAGAATTGAAATCGCAATTACGAACTCTTTAGAAAAGTTTATTCGACCCAAGTGTATCACCATGGGGAGCTCCGGGTGCTTTTGTTAAAAGAAAGATGGTACACTTCGGCTATGTATTGATTATGACAATTGAACAAGTTAGCGATAAAGAATAAATATCCGTTACGAATTGATGATTGTTTAGTGTGGAATTAAAAGGTGCGAGTATCTTTTGAAGATTGACTTTGCGTCTTTGGGTATCAATAGTTGAAAGATTAAAGATCGCCGATGTGCATAAGACGGCGTTTAGGGCCAGCGATATGGACATTATAGGTTCATGTAATCTTTGTTTGGATTGACCGTCTCCGGTGGCTTTCATGGACCTAATGAATCGTGTTTCCGGCCGTATGTGGATCAATTTGTCGTAGTGTTCATAAACGACATTCTCTTGTGTATTCAAAGATCCCAGTCATGACACACACCTTAGAGTAGTGTTAGAGACTTTGAGAAAGAAGCGGTTGTATGCAAAGAGCGAGCAAGTGTGAGTTTTGAAGAGATGAAATGTCCTTTCTTGGGCATATAGTATGAAGAAGGAGATCCGAGGTAGATCGAAAATAGAAATTGGTTGTTGAGGCTGAGCCACACAGAAATGCTACGAGAAGTGCACTGGTTTCTGATTTGCGGGGATACTGAAGATTTAAGGGGTTTTCTATGACTGCTGACCCAGATGATGAGTTGCTCAGGAAAAATGTAAATATGAATGGTGAAAAATCATCGAAGTTTGATAAGTTGAAAGCTTACATTCTTAGCAGAGGCTAGGTTCTTATTCAATAGGCCAGGCGGTGGGGAATATGTGATTTTTAGTGATGATCGCTAAATGGACTTGGATGTGTGTCCTAATGCAAGAGAGGGTAAAGTGGTAGCCTATACTTGAAGACAGTTGAGCCGCGTGGAGGCTACTTACGCATGATTTGGAATTAACCGCAATTGTATTTCTTATTTGAAAATTTGGAACATTATTTGTATGGAGAGTGTTTCATCTACAACGATCAAAGGCCTTAAGTATTTGCCCTCACGGCGGAAGCAGCGGGGCAAGCGGAGATGGATGGAATTGATAAAGATTGTAATTTGCGTGATTGATTATCACGGGAAGGCCAATGTAGTGGCCAGGCGCTTTGAGTGAAGTCGTCTGAGCGGCAGGCGTTGAATGCCATTGTCATTATATGGCGATGTGTAATTAGCGGGGTGTCATGGGCAAAGTTGTTGAATCGAGTGCGAGGCACAAGAAAGGTAAAAATTCTTGCCACGATCATCAGTTGAAATGGTAAGCGAGTTCACGAGTGAGCGAAAATGGGTTGTATTATAAGGATCGGGTTTGTGTACCGGTGTAATGAATTGAGGAAATCCATGTTGAAAGGGCACATAGTGGATCTTTTACCATCCATCAGTGGCACAAAGATGTATGAGATTTAAAAATGTCGTCGGTGAGTCAGGGATGAAAGATGTGTCGGGAATATGTAACCAAGTGTTTGGTGTGTCAAAGTAAAGAGCGAGGCATCAAGTTCGCCGAGATTGTGCGACTTTATTAGAATACAGAATTGGAAATGGGACCGAATCACATAGTTTTGTGGATTTGGGTTACCATTGGCGGGAGAAAACATGACTTCGGTTGGGTCGTAGTAGACCGATTGACCAAGTCGGCTCACTTCCTACGGTGAAGCGGAGCTATTCACTTGTGAGCTAAGCGAGGTGTATATCGAAATGGATTAGGTTACATGGGTTCACGTATCCATTATTTGGGCGAATCAGAGTTTACTTGAATTTGGGAAAGGTACAAGAGGCTTTGGGCACTGTTGAATTCCAGTCGGCGTTCCACCTACAAGCGGATGGACAATGCGAGAGGTGATCCGGATTACGGAAGTATGTTAAGGAGTTGTGTGATCGACCCAGAGGTAGTTGGGATCGACACATTGCTTTAGTTGAATTTGTACAGCAGCGAGTTTCAATCAGAGTATTGGAATGGCGCCTTATGAGGCTTTATATGGGAGAAAATGTAGAACTGCTTAGATTGTGTTGGGCGGAATTGAGCGAAAAGGAAAGTAATTGGCCACGGAAGGCTTGATCTGAGGGGCGAAGAAAAGTAGAAAATGATTAGAGAAAGATTGAAGGTGTACTTAGGTAGACAAAAAATCATATATCTTAGACATGAAAAGAAAAGATGTCGATATGAGATCGGGTGAAAAGTGTTTTGAAAGTATCTCCTTGGAAGAAGGTGATGAGATTTGGGAAAAAGGGTGAGTTGTGGGCCACTAGATTTATTATTTTATGGAAGTGATTTGAAAAAGTGGGTCAGTGGCATATAGATTAGCTACCTCAGGTTGGAAAGATCCATAATGTATTTCATGTGTCCATGCTACGGGTACCCATTCGGACAGTCACATGTAGTCTCTTGGAACAATTGAAATTTGGCGGATTGACGTATGAAGAAGGCAGTGAGATTTTGGCGCAGTGAAAAAATTACGAGAACAAGAAGATTCCGCTAATCGAAGTCTTTGTGGAGAAACCATAATTGGAAGAAGCCACTTGGGAAAATGAGGAAAGCGATCGC
Source organism: Tetrastigma voinierianum (assembly GCA_016808115.1). Taxonomy (NCBI): domain Eukaryota; kingdom Viridiplantae; phylum Streptophyta; class Magnoliopsida; order Vitales; family Vitaceae; genus Tetrastigma; species Tetrastigma voinierianum. The sequence continues at coordinate 538,068 of JAEQBH010003624.1, forward strand.
GGCAACAATATCCATAGTATTGTTTGAATAAGGCCAGGCGAAATTTTTTTTAAGTGGGGAGAGTTGTAACGCCCCAAAAAATACCACAGATTTTTATAATAAAATTTATTATATGTTAGGGTATAATTGGAACCACACGACTTAGTATTTTCTGGTGTTAGACGTATATTGATTAAATGATTATTGAATCTAGAAATAAATCCAAGTGAAAAAAATATGGAAATTGAAAAATGGGGACTTAGGGTCCAATTGTAAATAAGTTTATATGTCTAAGTGAAAATAGGAGACTTAAATGAAAAATAATAGAGAAATGGAGGGACCTAAATATAAAAAGAAATAAAGAAAAAGAAGAAAAAAATCAAGGAAAGGGCATGTGGCATGTAGGAAAGTGGGAGGAAGTTTCCTCCTTTTTAAAATACGATTTAGAGTGATCCATAAGAAAAGGAAAAACAGAGAAAATTGGAGGTATTTTAGAGTGAGAAGCTCTCACTTCTCTCTAGATTTCCCAACGATCGGGCCATAGGTCCCGAGGCGATGGAGGAAAGTCTTCCTCGTGACAAGAGCTGCAAGTAGGGCCGAATCGGGGAGTTTCGTGAGCTCTAAGGTAGGTCTTCCCTGCTGGTCATTTTTCTACCCTAAAATTGCCACATTGTGATGGTGCGCATTGCTTGGACCTTAGAGCTGAATTTTGGTAAGAAATAAGAGAATCAGTGGTAGTCCTTCTGGTAAGTTGTAGCCACATCAGCTGAACTTGATGTTAGGCTTTTGAATCTCTCAATTTGGACCTCCTGTGAGCTAAGTTATAGTCCTTTTGTGAGGTCAGCCAGTAGAAATCTGGTCGGGTCGATTATGCCAATTCGGGTAAACTAGCCGGACCTTAAGAACAGGTTTTGGTAGAAATAAGGGAGTGTAGTAAGTTCTTCTGGGAAATTGTAGCCACATCAATAGACTTGATGTTAGGATTTTAGATTTCTCAATTCGGATCTGTAGACAAGTTATAGTCTTTTACTCTGAATAGTCAAATGGGTGAGGATTCGACCATAGAGGTCCACATCTGTGAGAGGTGTTTGCCTTTGAAATAGACCTAGTCGTTTTCGACATGTTTAGGGTATTTTGTAAGCCTAATTTGACTGTTTCATGAGTTAAATATGAAACCGGGAAATGAGAGACCCGGAAAGTTACAAAACTTAAGGACAATTTTGAAATTGGTCTAAAGAGGGGTATAAAAGTCATAGTTGACAAAATTAGAGGCCAAAGTATAATATGACATAAATTTCTTTGCAAATAGAATGAGTTATGGGGTTAAAAGGCAAATAAAGAAAATAACCCAAAAATGGATTTTATTTGAAGGCCAAACATGGCCTTAACTAAACCCCGTTTGGATAAGACCAAGAATTTGGTCTCCAAAGAGAGAAGGCAGAGTATAGAGAGGGGAGAAGAGAGAAGAAGAGAGAGGGAGGAAGAGGGAAGAGAAAGAGAAGAGGAGAGGAAGAGAAGCGAATCAAGCCCACAAGGTATGGAAACTAACTGGCTATGGATTCTAGAGATTATCTATGGTGTCATGCTTGGTTGGTTAGTAGTTTTGTCCCCGAACATGGGGTTTTGCTATGAGGTTTCATTTTAACCCCCAAAATGATGCTTGAGTAAGGTGGGTAAAAATACATATGGTATGAGAAGCTAGCATGAAATGCTCTTTGAGGATGGATTCATAGCTGGCAAATGAATTGAGTTAGGGTTTTGAATAAGCCTAACTGTCGACATGTTAGGGTTATGTATGGGTTAGGATCCATATAAAATGGGTTTTGAAGTAATTCATGATGGAGTCTTTGAAGAAGATAAAGTGAAAGAAGAATTGAGTAGAAAAGAGAGGTCAAGATGAAGTTGGAGTGGTCTTGACATGTATATAGAATATAGAGTTGATTGGATATCAAAACATGGAAAAATAGGTGAGAAAACACCCGATGCAGAATGGTGTCTTCTACGGTAGAAGTTAAGTTCTACCGGTAGAACTTCGATACAGTCATTTTTGGCCAAGTTCTCGGTAGAAGTTAAGTTAGGTAGAACTTGATGCAATTTCTTATTCGACCGATTTTAGTATTTTGGCCATAATTACTCATTTCTTATCAGGTTTGGGTGATTCAAATGGTAATTAAAATAGACTTCAAGGAGAACAAACTTTAAGAAGGCATTGCAAATTCTGATCCTAGTGGCCCAAATACACTCTAATTGGACCATGTACCGTGAAACTAAAGTTTTAGTGTTGAACATAGAAGTCCGTGTTGTTTTTGGACGTAACTTGAGTTCAGTGCTTGAATTGGGTGATTCAGTTGGAATAGAACCCTTAGCACCTTAGCCTTAAATGAGTATAAGGACATAGTGTCAAAATATTAAGTTAAGACCCCGGAAAATTGAGTAATACAAACTGTCATCAGAAAAATCGGTAAAATGACTAGTTGGCATGAAAATGCCATAACTTTAGTTTGGATGATCCGATTGGATCGATTCCAATTCCTAAGTAAAATAGATTCATAGAGGAATAAGAAAAATATGAATGAGGTGTGATCTCATAGACATCACTTCATAAGTATATGAAGTGCTATATGTAATAATATGAAGCAAGAAAAATATAGAAAATACCCAATATGTATAGATATGTTCATAAAACATGACTATAGTATTAATATAGGATATGTCATAAGATATGATAGGTATAAGTCTATAAGATAGTATTGAATGTGATAGGATATGTCTAAGATCTGATAGTCTAAAAAGTACACAATTGATAGGCACATATGAATATAAGATTATATGTTGTAGACATATGATTGTCATACATGAGCGAATAGATGGGGCATGATAGAAATATAAGAGAGTATATGAGTAGATAAAGACATAGCGGAATATGTAAATGATAGGAATATAAGGTGCAGACATCACCCAGAAAATAAGATGGAACATCTTTTTAGGAACACACATGATAGGAAGGCATAAATGATAAAACGAGATAAGCAAAAGATGACAAAGCATAGAATGAGAACATTTGCATAAATGATAGGTACATATATGAAAATGTGTGAATGGTGAAAGCCTACATGATAGGAATATAGAAAGTACAAGAATAGCTAAATCATGATAGAAATGTATAAATGATATAAGAGATATATTTATATGTAATACTCTAAGAATATATAGAGGCATTGTATAAAACCCCTACAGATATGAGAACTAATCTGAGATAAAAATGTATGATAATATATGTATAAGCAAATATGAATGATAACAATAATTTATTAGTATAGCATAAAGATATGTACAAAATGTAATAAACTGATTGTGCAGCTGGGAGACACGGTAGAGGATAGATAGAGGCATGCACATAGGGAAGATACGATTCTTTGCAGCATATTCATAGAAGGCAGAGATATTGAGGCCCAGTTTGGGTCGATGATATAGATCCCGTTTGGATCGGGTGGCCCACATAAGCGTCACGCGATATGAAGCCAGAAATCATTTGTCTGTGGTGATGTTCAACTAGGTACACATAGGCAATCCAGCTGTCTCGTCTGGTGATGGTACCTTTGGGTACACATGAGGACGAGAGATCAACGCCTCGTACGGTGATAGTACCTTCGGGTACACATAGTTTAAGATCAGCTTCTAGGAGTATTTGCAGGACATGAAATAAAGAGTAAAGGAAAAGTATACACAAGATGGATCGAAAGTATATAATGGGATATGATGTAGGAAGCATAGCCTTGCTGTGCAGATGAAGAAGTACATTATAACTTTGATGAAAATGGGTATAAAAACACAAGAAAAGTAGGATTAGTGCGGGATAGCAAGGATATAAGGCAATTACAAAATTTGAGACACCTATAATAGGAAAGTATACAAATAGTACAAGTATGAAAGTGAAGAATGCGATGGAAATCCTTAGAGGCAAGAAAGATGAAAAGACATAAACTAGAGACATGCTATGAAATTTGACAAAGAATAGGAACATTGAAAAGACATATAACAAGCGTGAAAGATGAACACGGGATAAGTATAGGAATATGTAAAGTACTCAAATAGGAATACAGTAAAAGTATAAATAAAGGGAGATGCTAAGAGACATAGAACATATAATAGAAAAGATTGACATACGATAGGAATGTCGGATGATAAGGAATTACGTTATAGAAAAATGTTTAGATATATATATATAATGCATATGTATAAGCTTGTGGCGATCGTGAATTTAGCAGTTTAATCGAATTAGCATATTCTATAAGCGTAAAGCTTAGCCACGGGTGTGTCCGTGTAGGTACGAGGAGAAGAGGAAGCTGATGCAGGTCGATCCACATCGTGGCCAAGTCGACCACATCGATAGGGGGTCCATTTGGAAGATTTTGGTATAATGTATAAGTCTTTTTTGTTTCTTTTTGAAACAATGTAAATGTTGAACACTATTAAATATGTACATATATAAGTAATTGTATAAATGTGGGACTCAGTATATGCGTATAGTGATGGACACCACTCCCAGGTGGTAGTTCTGTATGTACAAATGATTTTGTTATTGCGAAATTGTTTGTGCACCCGATAGGTATGGGTGCGGCTGCGAGAAGAACGAGGTCAATGAGGTCCCGATATATGAGTATAGATAGCATCCGCCCCGGGACTTAGTTCGAGATCCGCCAATCGGGTCGGTAGGGATCGGGGTGTGACATCAAGCAGACCTCATCTGTAGGGTGGCGAGCTGATATCTGTAGAGCTCGTCCTAAGGCTCAGCTCGTCATGTAGAATCGGCTCGTCGAGTTCGGTCCAGCTCGTCTAGGATGACGCTATGTATGGCCTCCAGCCCGGAAGGTCATAACTCCTGGGTCAAACTCAGTTGGGTGTTCTTGGACTCTATGGAAAGCCCATTGATCGAGAATCCATCCATATGCCTGAGGAAGATGAAGATGTCAGACCGAGGTGTCAAACCGAGCTCTTCATGTAAGGAGTCAACCTAGTCGATTCGGTCGGCTCGTGCAGGATGTGATGTATGACCTCAGCGGAAGGTCATAACTCCTCGAAATCCAGAGACTCGGATTTGGGTGTTCTTGGACTCAATGGAAAGAGTCAAGAATCCATCCATATGCCTGAGGAAGATAGAAGGTGTCAGACCTAGGTGTCAGACCGAGCTCATCATGTAGAGGTTAACTCGTCAGTTCAGGTCAGCTCGTCTGGGTTGACTACGCATGACCTCCAACTTCGGAAGGTCATATCTCCTTCGTTTGAACTCCGATTTAGGTGTTCTTGGACTCTATAGGCCATTGGAGTCAGAATACATTCATATACCTGAGGAGGATATTAGATGTCAGACTGAGGTGTTAGACTGAGCTCGTCACTTCAATTCAGCTCGTCAGTTCAGGTCAGCTCGTCTGGGTTGACTACGCATGACCTCCAACTTCGGAAGGTCATATCTCCTTTGTTTGAACTCCGATTTGGGTGTTCTTGGACTCTATGGAAAGCCCATTGGAGTCAGAGGCCACATTCATATGCCTGAGGAGGATATTAGATGTCAAACCAAGGTATTAGACTGAGCTCTTCACTTCAGTTCAGCTCGTCAGTTCAGGTCAGCTCATCTGGGTTGACTACGCATGACCTCCAACTTCGGAAGGTCATATCTCCTTCGTTTGAACTTTCGGGTTGGGTGTTCTAGCAGACTCTATAAATCCCATTGAGTCAAGAATGCATTCATATTCTGAGGTATATTAGATTTCAGACCGAGGTGTTATATTGAGCTCGTCCGGAGTCAGGGCAGCTCGTCGGTTCCGTCGGCTCGTGCGGGTTGATAAGCACGACCTCCAACCCGGAAGGTCATATCTCAGCCGTCAGGAACTACGATTCGGGTATTCTTGGACTCTATGGAAAGCCCATTGGGTCAGAGATACATTCATATTCCTGAGGAGGATAAAAGATGTTTGACCGAGGTGATAGATCGAGCTCGTCCAGGTCAGGTCAGCTCGTCAGTTCAGGATTTGACTGCGTATGACCTCCAACTTCGGAAGGTCATAACTCCTTCGTCCGAACTCCGATTCGGGTATTCTTGGACTCTATGGAAAGCCCACATTGAGTGAGAATCCTCTATATATAGTTTGTCAAATTTAAATCATATTAATCTCTGAAAATCAATCATAACCAAAACTACTAGTGCCTTACTTGAATAATATTGTTCTTTAATGGTTTTGGAATAGGGAGCCGACGGAGGAAAAACCAAGGCGAGATTGAGATTCCAAGAGTTGGAATCAAAGTGCAAAAGATTTTGGGGTTTGTTCTACCGACTCACATTCCTCGTTCAAGTTTTTGCATGTTTGTTCTAAAGCATATTGAATTAGTTGTTGATTTGAGAAAAGTGATTGTGAAATGTTTGCACATAAAATTGCATGATTATTGAAAATAAACTATTTATACAAGCGTACATATTGTACTATATTTTTGCTATAAAGTTTAGGCATGCTTAATAGAATGTTAGCCGTTTATTTCGCATTAAGGATAGATTGGTATTCTAATGAATTGAATAGAAATTTTTCAGAACTATTGTATTGATGTGTCGCTCAGGTCAGTGGCGTAGGCAGTATCGGTAGTGTTAATTTGTTGATTGTTTATAACCGGTCCGGCCAGTAGGGACCGTCTTGTGTTATAAAACCATTTGATCTCAGCACATGACCCTAGCGGGCCAAATCTTAGAGTGGCTTCGATATCACATTATATCGAAGACATAAGTTAAATTCGTTAAGGAGCGTCTTGAATTGAAGTTAATGAACCGAATTGATTGGCGCTAAGCTGAATTGATTAGCATAAGCTAAATTGATTTTGAAGTTGAATTGATTTTAATTGAGATTAGTGCAGGCGAAGCGAATTTGTGAGCATAATTAGATGATTGAGATTACGAAATAATGAATATGAGTATATTTTGAGATGATCAACCATAGCGATTGTATATAAAAC